>CM076534.1:204566-500933 GCA_038429875.1 Poecile montanus
TTTTCGGGGGGGTTTTTGGTTCTTTTGGTTTTTGTTGGTGTTTTTTTTTTCCTTTTTTTCCTTTTTTTTCTTTTTTTTCTTTTTTTTTTTGGTGTTTTTTTGGCTTCTTCGCGGGGGGTTTGGGGGAGATTTTTGGGGTTTTTTCGGTTTTTTTGGTGTTTTGGTGGTTTTTGGGGTTTTTTGGACAGACCCCTCCCCCTCCCCATGTCCCCCCCCCCCCTTTGCTCATTGTCCCCAAGGGGGGGGACGTTACCATGGAAACGGCCCCAAAAAAGGGGGAACCCCCCCGAAGTGACCCCAAAGTGACCCTGAAGTGACCCCGAAGTGACCCCAAAGTGACCCCTGACCCCCCCCAAATCCAGCCTGTGACCTCTGACCCTGCTGTCACCTCCCAGCCCCCCCCAGGGTGACATCGGGGGTGTCCCCAGGGGTGTCCCCAGCTCTGGGGGTGTCCCCAGGGTGTCCCCAGGGGTGTCCCCAACTCTGGGGGTGTCCCCAGGGTGTCCCCAGGGTGTCCCCAAGGGTGTCCCCAACTCTGGGGGTGTCCCCAGGGTGTCCCCAGCTCCGGGGGTGTCCCCAGGGTGTCCCCAGGGGTGTCCCCAACTCTGGGGGTGTCCCCAGGGTGTCCCCAGGGTGTCCCCAAGGGTGTCCCCAGCTCTGGGATGTCCCCAGGGTGTCCCCAGGGTGTCCCCAGGGCTGTCCCCATCCCCAGGGATGTCCCAAAGGTGTCCCTGGGATGTCCCAGGACGTCCCCATCCCTGTCCCCCGTCCCCAGGTGTCCCCAGGATGTCCCCTGTCCCCTGTCCCCTGTCCCCATCCCTGTCCCCTGTCCCCATCCTGTCCCTGGGATGTCCCTGGGCTGTCCTGTCCCCTCCTGTCCCCTGATGGCACCATGGTGTCCCTGCCCTGTCCCTGCCCTATCCCTGCCCTGTCCCCACGCTGTCCCTGCCCTGTCCCTGCCCTATCCCTGCCCTGTCCCCACGCTGTCCCTGCCCTGTCCCTGCCCTGTCCCCACGCTGTCCCTGCGCTGTCCCCATGTCCCCACACTGTCCCCCGTGTCCCCAGACATCCGTGACAGCGGGAAGAAGCCGGTGATGCTGTCCCTGCCCTGTCCCTGCCCTGTCCCTGCCGTGTCCCCCCATGTCCCCCGGTGTCCCCTGGTGTCCCCCCATGTCCCCCGGTGTCCCCACACTGTCCCCGTGTCCCCAGACATCCGTGACAGCGGGAAGAAGCCGGTGATGCTGTTCCTGCCCTGTCCCTGCCCTGTCCCTGCCCTGTCCCTGCCCTGTCCCCCGGTGTCCCCCCATGTCCCCCCATGTCCCCCGGTGTCCCCACACTGTCCCCGTGTCCCCAGACATCCGTGACAGCGGGAAGAAGCCGGTGATGCTGTCCCTGCCCTGTCCCTGCCCTGTCCCCCCGTGTCCCCCGGTGTCCCCCGGTGTCCCCACACTGTCCCCATGTCCCCCAGACATCCGTGACAGCGGGAAGAAGCCGGTGATGCTGTCCCTGCCCTGTCCCTGCCCTGTCCCCCCATGTCCCCCCATGTCCCCCGGTGTCCCCCGGTGTCCCCCGGTGTCCCCACACTGTCCCCTCGGTGTCCCCAGACATCCGTGACAGCGGGAAGAAGCCGGTGATGCTGTTCCTGCACGGCGGCTCCTACATGGAGGGCACGGGGAACATGTTCGACGGCAGCGTCCTGGCGGCCTACGGCAACGTCATCGTGGTCACCATGAACTACCGGCTGGGCGTGCTGGGTACGGCCGCGGGGACATCGGGGACATCGGGGACATCGGGGACACTGGGGGACACTGGGGACATTGGGGACATTGGGGACATTGGGGACATCAGGGACATTGGGGACATCGGGGACATTGGGGGGATTGGGGACATCAGGGACATCGGGGACACTGGGGGACACTGGGGACGTTGGGGACATTGGGGACACTGGGGACATTGGGGACACTGGGGACATCGGGGACATCGGGGACATCGGGGGACACTGGGGACATCGGGGACATTGGGGACATTGGGGACATTGGGGGACACTGGGGACATTGGGGACATGGGGGACATGAGGGACATGGGGGACATTGGGGAACATCAGTGACACAGCCAGGACACCACAGAGACACTGGGGACACGGCCAGGATGTGTGGGGACACTGCCAGGGACATCAGGGACACGGCCAGGACACTGGGGAGACCTTGGGGACACGGCCAGGACACCGCAGGGACATTGGGGACACGGCCAGGACACTGGGGGGACCTTGGGGACACAGCCAGGACACCGCAGGGACATTGGGGACACGGCCAGGAGACCGCAGGGACATTGGGGACACGGCCAGGACACTGGGGGGACATTGGGGACACGGCCAGGACGTGTCTGGACACGGCCAGGAGACCACAGGGACATTGGGGACACGGCCAGGACGTGTGAGGGGACAACGCCGGGGACACGTGGGGACACGGCCAGGACGTGGGCGTCCCCGGCGCTGTCCCCAACGCTGTCCCCGATGTCCCCACGTGTCCCCAACGTCCCCGCGTGTCCCCAACGTCCCCGCGTGTCCCCAGGGTTCCTGAGCACGGGGGACCAGGCGGCCAAGGGCAACTACGGGCTGCTGGACCAGATCCAGGCGCTGCGGTGGCTGCACGAGAACGTGGGGCACTTTGGGGGCGACCCCCAGCGCATCACCATCTTCGGCTCCGGCGCCGGCGCCGCCTGCGTCAGCCTCCTCATCCTCTCCCACCACTCCGAAGGTAGCCACGGACCCCCAGCCCGCCCCAAAATTCACCCCGGGGACCCCAATCCCGCAGGAACGGCCCAGAATTCCCCCCGGGGGTCCCCAAATCCGGTGGAAGCTGCCCCGGAGTTCGTATCGGGGCCAGAACCCGGCGGGAACGGGCCCAGGGTTGATATCGGGGTCCCGGATGAGCTGGGGACGGCCCCAGAATGGGTTTGGTTTCCTCTGGGGCACTGCAGGGACCCCAAATCCTCCAGATCCTCCCCAAATCTTACCCGTGGACCCCAGACCCTGGTGGGACCCCATGTCCCTGTGACCCCAGACCCTGGTGGGACCCCATCCCGATGTCCCCGTGACCCCAGACCCTGGTGGGACCCCATCCCCATGTCCCCATCACCCCAAACCCTGCTGGGCCCCGATGTCCCCATGTCCTCAAACCCTGCCCCACCCAAGTGTCCCCGTGCCCCCAAACCCTGCCCCACCCCAGTGTCCCCATGTCCCCAGCCCCTGCCCCACCCCAATGTCCCTGTGTCCCCAAACCCTGGTGGGTCCCCACCCCAATGTCCCCATGTCCCCACTGCGGTGTCACCGTGTCCCCAGCCCCTGCCCCACCCCGATGTCCCCGTGTCCCCAAACCCTGCCCCACCCCGATGTCCCCAGCCCCTGCCCCACCCCGATGTCCCCAGCCCCTGCCCCACCGTGGTGTCCCCCGTGTCCCCAAACCCTGGTGGGTCCCCACCCTGATGTCCCCGTGTCCCCAAACCCTGCCCCACCGCGGTGTCCCCGTGTCCCCCAAACCCTGGTGGGTCCCCACCCTGATGTCCCCGTGTCCCCCAGCCCCAGCCCCACCACGGTGTCCCCAGCCCCAGCCCCACTGCGGTGTCCCCGTGTCCTCAACCCAGCCCCATCCTGATGTCCCCATGTCCCCAAACCCTGGTGGGTCCCCACCGCGGTGTCCCCGTGTCCCCGGCCCCAGCCCCACCGCGGTGTCCCCGTGTCCCCCGTGGGGCGGTGTCCCCGTGTCCCCAGCCCCACCGTGGCGTCCCCCGTGTCCCCCGCGGGGCGGTGACACGGGCCGCGTCCCCCAGGCCTGTTCCAGAAGGCCATCGCGCAGAGCGGCACGGCCATCGCCAGCTGGTCGGTCAACTACCAACCGCTCAAGTACACGCGGCTGCTGGCGGCCAAGGTGGGCTGCGAGCGCGCCGACACCGGCGCCGCCGTCGAGTGCCTGCGGCGCCAGCCCTTCCGCGCCCTGGTGGACCAGGACGTGCAGCCCGCCCGCTACCACGTGGCCTTCGGGCCGGTGGTGGACGGCGACGTGGTGCCCGACGACCCCGAGATCCTGATGCAGCAGGGGGAGTTCCTCAACTACGACATCCTCATCGGGGTCAACCAGGGCGAGGGGCTCAAGTTCGTGGAGGACTCGCTGGAGAGCGAGGACGGCATCTCCGCCTCCTACTTCGACTTCACCGTCTCCAACTTCGTGGACAACCTGTACGGCTACCCCGAGGGCAAGGACATCCTGCGCGAGACCATCAAGTTCATGTACACGGACTGGGCCGACCGCGACAACGGCGAGATGCGGCGCAAGACGCTGCTGGCCCTCTTCACCGACCACCAGTGGGTGGCCCCGGCGGTGGCCACGGCCAAGCTCCACGCCGAGTACCAGTCGCCCGTCTACTTCTACACCTTCTACCACCACTGCCAGACGGACGCGCGGCCCGAGTGGGCGGACGCGGCGCACGGCGACGAGATCCCCTACGTCTTCGGGGTGCCCATGGTGGGCGCCACCGACCTCTTCCCCTGCAACTTCTCCAAGAACGACGTCATGCTCAGCGCCGTGGTCATGACCTACTGGACCAACTTCGCCAAGACGGGGTGGGTGGGTGGGTGGGTGGGGCTGGGCGGGGCTGGGGGCGGGGCAGGGGCGGGGCCAGAGGTTGGTGGGACCCCGTGGACACATTGGGGGTGGGGCTGGGGGGGCTGGGTCAGAGGTTGGGGGGTTGAATGGTCATTTGGGTGGTTGGGTGGTCAGTTCATTGGTCAGTTGGGTGGTTGGGTGGTCAGTTGGGTATTTCATTGGTCATTTGGGTGGTTGGGTGGTCAGTTCATTGGTCAGTTGATTGGTCAGTTGGGTGGTTCATTGGTCAGTTGTTGGTCACTTGGGTGGTTGATTGGGTGGTTCATTGGTCAGTTCATTGGTCACTTGGGTGGTTCATTGGTCAGTTGGGTGGTTCATTGGTCAGTTGTTGGTCACTTGGGTGGTTCATTGGTCAGTTGTTGGTCACTTGGGTGGTTCATTGGTCAGTTCATTGGTCAGTTGGTCAGTTGGGTGGTTCATTGGTCAGTTGGGTGGTTCATTGGTCAGTTGGGTGGTTGGGTAGTCAGTTGGGTGGTTCATTGGTCAGTTGTTGGTCAGTTGGGTGGTTCATTGGTCACTTGGGTGGTTGATTGGTCAGTTCATTGGTCAGTTCATTGGTCAGTTGGTCACTTGGGTGGTTCATTGGTCACTTGGGTGGTTCATTGGTCAGTTGTTGCTCACTTGGGTGGTTCATTGGTCACTTGTGTCACTGCCCAACGAGTGACCGCTCACTCCCCTCCTGTTTGACCCGCCCGGTGACCTCTGCCCCCCCCCGTTTGCCCTTCCCCCGCAGTGACCCGAACCAGCCGGTGCCGCAGGACACCAAATTCATCCACACCAAGCCCAACCGCTTCGAGGAGGTGGTGTGGACGCGCTTCGACGGCAAGGACAAGCGCTACCTGCACATCGGCCTCAAGCCGCGCGTGCGCGACCACTACCGCGCCAACAAGGTGGCCTTCTGGCTGGAGCTGGTGCCGCACCTGCACAACCTGCACCAGCTGCCCCACGCCTCCACCACCACGCGCCTGCCGCCGCCGCCCGGCCCCCCGCGCCGCCCCCCGGCCACGCGCCGCCCGCCGCCGCCCGCCACGCCGCCCGACCGCGCCGAGCGCCGCCACCGCGACCCCGACCGCGACGACGACGACGACGACGACGACGACCCCGGCGGGCGCCGCCGCTTCGCGCCCTTCCCCGGCGACTCGCGGGACTACTCCACGGAGCTCAGCGTCACCGTGGCCGTGGGCGCCTCCCTCCTCTTCCTCAACATTTTGGCCTTCGCCGCCCTCTACTACAAGCGGGACAAGCGGCCGCCGGAGCCGCGCGCCGGGCCGGGGGTCCCGCGCCGCCTCAGCCCCCCCGCCCGCCGCCCGCGGCGCGGCCCCCAACGACCTCCTGGGCCACGGGGCGGGCGCCGAGGAGGAGCTGGTGCAGCTGCAGCTGAAGCACCCCGGGGTGGCCCCGGGGGTCCCGCTGGGCGTGGGGGAGCCCCCCGAGGCGCGGCCGCCCCCCGGCCCCCCGGACTACACGCTGGCGCTGCGGCGCGCCCCCGAGGACGTGCCCCTGCTGCCCCCCAACACCATCACCATGGTGCCGGGGGGGCTCCCGGCCCTGCACCCCTTCGGGACCCCCTTCCCCCCCCCCGGCCACAACAGCGCCCTGCCCCACCCCCACTCCACCACCCGCGTATAGGGGGGGGGAGGGGCGCCGGGAACACCCCCTCCCCCTTCCCCTCCCCTCCCCCCACAGTATCAGGGGAAACCCCCCCTGCCCCCCTTCGAGGGAACCCCCAATTAGGGGAGGGGGGGGCCCCTCCTCCCATCCCCCCCCCCCTTAACCCCCGCTGCTGCCGCCCCTCCCCCACCCCGGGTCCGCTAAAAGATTTTGGGGACTCCCCTCCCCCACCCCACCCCCACCCCCCCGTCCTGCCCCTCCCCCCCGTGGACACCTGGGGGTGCTGAGCCGCATGGGGACCCCTCCCCCACCCTGGGGACCCCCCCTCCCCCCCCCCCGCCCCCCAAAAAAAAAACGCATGGGAATCCGCCCCTCCCCCCCCCCCAGCAGGAATTTAGGGGGGGGTCGCCCCTCCCCCAACACCGGAGACCCTCCCCCCTCCCCCCCCCCAGGACCCCCCCGAAAGGGGCGTGGGGGAGGGGCTGCCCCACCGGGGGGGGAGGGGAGATTTTGGGGACAAACCCCCCCCCCCTCCCCCCCCCCAAATCGCCGTTGCATGATCCCGAGCGGCCGGAGCAAAACGGGGCCAAATCCGGCAAATTCCGGCAAATTCTGGCAAAATCCCGGGAATTCCGGGGGGGGGGTCCCATCCCCTCCCCCCCCCCCCACCCCCCCCGTTTATTTTTTTTCCCGATTTTGGGTTTTTTCGCCGCTTTCTGTACAAAGAAATTTGTGCCAAACGTGGGGGAGGGGGGGGGGGGGTCCCGGCCCCTCCCCCACCCCCCCCCGCTGCCCCTCCCCCACCCCGGGCACCGCCCCTCCCCCCCTCCCCAAAAGGCCGCGTGACCTTTGACCCCCCCCCCGGAGCGTCGCCATGGAGACGGGGGAAGGCAGGTGCGATGACGTCATCAATCGGTGACGTCACCCCGTGACGTCACCGGGTCGCCGTGGTGACATCACAACACCCCCCCCACCCCCACCCCCCCCTCCTATGACGTCACCGTTCGGAAACCGCGATCTCGGTCCTGTGACGTCATCGGTCGCCTCGTGACGTCATCGGTGGCGTTTTTTTTTACCGCGGTGACGTCACCGTATGACGTCACCGGTCGCCGTGGCGATGTCACCGTATGACGTCACAAGTCGTTGCGGTGACGTCACCGTATGACGTCACCAGTCGTTGCGGCGACGTCACCGTATGACGTCACCGGTCACCATGGCGATGTCACCGTATGACGTCACCGGTCGCCGTGGCGACGTCACCGTATGACGTCACCGGTCGCCGCGGCGATGTCACTGTGAGGATGTCCCCGGTTGCCATGGAGACGCCCCCGGTTGCCATGGAGACGCCCCCAGTTGCCATGGAGACGCCCCTGGTTGCCATGGAGACGTCCCCGGTTGCCATGGAGATGTCCCCGGTTGCCATGGAGACGTCCCCGGTTGCCATGGAGACGCCCCCGCCCCTCCCCCACCCCAGAGCATCTATTTTTATTCCCGGGGGGGCCGCGGGGGGGGAGGGGCGGGCGGGACCCCCGCGGGGGGGGGAGGGGCGGGGGGAGGGGCGGCCCCGCGGGCGTTTTTAAGTAAAAAAAAACGGAAAAAAAAAAAAAAATCGAGAGAGAGAAAAAAAAATCATAAAAAACATAAAAAAAAAAAACCCAAAAAACAAAAAAAACGGAAATTCGGCGGAAATTGGGAGCTGGAAAAGGGGGCGGAGCCTGCGGGAACGGCGCGATCCCATTGGCTGGGAGGGGAGAGGGGCTGGGATGGAACTGGGATAAACTGGGAGGGACTGGGGGGGACTGGGATGAACTGGGGGGGGACTGGGATGGACTGGGAAGGGATTTAGGAACACCGGGATGGAACTGGGACAAACTGGGATAAACTGGGAGGGACTGGGGGGGGACTGGGAGGGACTGGGAATGGATTGGGATGGGCTGGGATGGAACTGGGATAAACTGGGATGGAACTGGGATGGACTGGGATGGACTGGGATGGAACTGGGAGGGACTGGGATGGAACTGGGATAAACTGGGAGGGACTGGGGGGGACTGGGATGAACTGGGGGGGGGACTGGGAGGGACTGGGAATGGATTGGGATGGGCTGGGATGGAACTGGGATGGACTGGGATGGACTGGGAGGGACTGGGAGGGACTGGGAAGGGATTTAGGAACACTGGGATGGGACTGGGATGGGACTGGGGAGGGACTGGGAGGGACTGGGAATGGATTGGGATGGGCTGGGATGGAACTGGGATAAACTGGGATGGACTGGGATGAACTGGGATGGACTGGGATGAACTGGGACAAACTGGGATGAACTGGATGAACTGGGATGGACTGGGATGAACTGGGATGGAACTGGGACAAACTGGGATGAACTGGGATGAACTGGGATGGAACTGGGATGAACTGGGAGGGACTGGGATGAACTGGGAGGGACTGGGATGAACTGGGATGGAACTGGATGAACTGGGATGGACTGGGATGAACTGGGAGGGACTGGGATGAACTGGGATGGACTGGGATGAACTGGGAGGGACTGGGATGAACTGGGAGGGACTGGGATTTCCCCTCGGCCTTACTGGGGATGACCGGTCTGTACTGGGAGGCGGTGGGTTTGAACTGGGATTGAACTGGGATCGAACTGGGATCAAACTGGGATTGAACTGGGTTTGAACTGGGATTGAACTGGGATTGAACTGGGAAGCACTGGGGGTGCTCAGGTCCTGCTCCCTCTGCCCTGAACCGGCCCAAACCGGCCCAAACTGGTTTGAACTGGTCCGAACTGGTCCACACTGCTCTGTGCTTGTCCAGACTGGTCCGAACTGGTCTGGACTGGTCTGTGCTCGTCCAAACGGGTCCAAACTGGTTTGTGCTTGTCTGAGCTGGTCCAAACTGGTTTGAACTGGTCCAAACTGGTTTGAACTGGTCCAAACTGGTTTGAACTGGTCCAAACTGGTTTGTGCTTGTCCAGACTGGTCCGAACTGGTCTGGACTGGTCCGTGCTTGTCCAAACTGGTCTGGACTGGTTTGTGCTTGTCCAAACTGGTCTGGACTGGTTTGTGCTTGTCCAAACTGGTCCAAACTGGTCCAAACTGGTCTGTGCTTGTCCAAACTGGGACAAACTGGTCTGTGCTTGTCCAAACTGGTCTGGACTGGTCCGTGCTTGTCCAAACTGGTCTGGACTGGTCTGTGCTTGTCCAAACTGGTTTGAACTGGTCTGGACTGGTCTGTGCTTGTCCAAACTGGTCCAGACTGGTTTGTGCTTATCCAAACTGGTCCAAACTGTCCGTGCTTGTCCAAACTGGTCTGGACTGGTTCGTGCTTGTCCAAACTGGTTTGAACTGGTCTGGACTGGTCTGTGCTTGTCCAAACTGGTCCAAACTGGTTCGTGCTTGTCCAAACTGGTCTGGACTGGTCTGTGCTTGTCTGAACTGGTCTGGACTGGTTCGTGCTTGTCCAAACTGGTCTGGACTGGTTTGTGCTTGTCCAAACTGGTTTGAACTGGTCTGGACTGGTTTGTGCTTGTCCAAATTGGTCTGGACTGGTTTGTGCTTGTCTGAACTGGTCCGAACTGGTCGGAACTGGTCGGAACTGCTCCGTTGCGGCCCGGGGGTGGGGGAGGGGCGCTGGGACGTGCTCGGGCTCCCGCGCGCGCGGGCGGGTGGGGGAGGGGCGTGGGCGCGGCCCCGCCCCCCCCTCCCCCTCCGCGCCTGCGCGCGCCGCCCCCTCCCCCCTCCCACCCCCCGCCCCCGCCCCCGCCCCTCCCCCCACCCACCCCACTCCCACGCCCCTCCCCCCACCCCCCCCCCCCTCGGCTCGGCGGGACCGCGGCGGCCGCGCGCCCCCCGCCCCTCCCCCACCGCCGCCGCCCAGACACGCAGGGACCCCCTCCCCCCCTCCCCCCGCCCCTCCCCCACCCGCCGGGACGACCCCCCGCCCCTCCCCCACCCGCGCGCGAGCCTCAAAAAAAACCCCCCCCCGCCCGCCCCTCCCCCACCCGCGGCCGGGCCCGCGCGCGGAACCCCCCCCCGCCCCTCCCCCACCGCCCCTCCCCCACCGCCGCCCCCCCCCCCCCGCGAGGAGGATTTTGGGGAAGGGGGGAGGGGGGGGAGGGGCGGGAGACGGAGACCCCTCCCCCAAAATACCCCGCGGGGCGACCCCTCCCCCACCCCCCTCCCCCTCCCTTCCCCTCCCCCTCGGCGCGGGTCACGTGATCGCCGCGCGACCCCTCCCCACCCCCCGACCCCTCCCCACCCCCCACGGGACCAACCCCTCCCCCCTCCCCCACCGCCCCTCCCCCAATTTGGAGACCCCTCCCCTCCCCCCCCCCTCAAAATTCCCGAATTCTCCCGAATTCCCCCCAAAATTCAGCTGCGACCCCCGGGACCCCCCGAACTGCCCCAAACCGCCCCAAAAATCCACCAGAAAAACCCCAAAAACGGGAAAAAAAACCCCAAACCCTTTAAAAACCTTAAAAAACCCAAAAACTCCCCCAAAAAAAACCCCCAAAAAAACCCTAAAAAACCCCAAAAAAAACCCTAAAAAACCCCAAAATCCCCCTAAAACTCCCTCAAAAAAATCCCAGAAAATCTTAAAAACAAAAATACTTTAAAAACAGCCCCTAAAAAAAAAAACAATCCGAAAATAATCCCGGCAAAGCTTTAGAAAAGAACCCCAAAACCCCCCTTAAAAAAACCCCGAAAAATCAAAATAAATCCCCCCAAAAATCCCCAGAAATTCTCCGGAGAATCCCCAAAAAATCCCTCAAAAATCCCATTAAAAAACCCGAAAAATCCCGAAAAGATCCCCAAAAAACCCCAAAAAATCCTCAAAAAATCCCCGAAAAATCCCCCAAAAATCCCCGAAAAATCCCCCAAACCCCTAAAAAATCCTCCAAAAATTCCCGAACAATTCCCCCCAAAAAATCCCTAAAAAACCCCTTAAAACTCCTCAAAAAATCCCCGGAAAATCCCCCCAAAAATCTCTAAAGCACCCCTTAAAATCCTCAAAAAATTTCCGAAAAATCCCCGAAAAATCCCCCAAAATCCTTAAAAGCCCCCGAAAAAATCCCCGAAAAAATCCCCGAAAAATCCCCGCAAAATCCCTAAAAAAAAACCCCTAAAAACCTTCAAAAAATCCCCGAAAAATCCCCGAAAACCCCTAAAACCCCCGAAAAAATCCCCGAAAAAATCCCCAAAAAAGTCCCTTAAAACCCCCTAAAAATCCTCAAAAAATCCCCGAAAAATCCCCGAAAAATCCCTTAAAAACCCTAAAACCCCCGAAAAAAATCCCCGAAAAAAATCCCCGAAAAATCTCTAAAACCCCCCTAAAAAATCCCCAAAAAATCTCTAAAACCCCCCTAAAAAAATCCCCAAAAAATCCCAAAAAACCCCTAAAAAATCCCCCCAAAATCTCTAAAACCCCCCTAAAAAATCCCAAAAAAATCCCAAAAAACCCCTAAAAAACCCCCCAAAACCCCCCCAAAAAACCCCTTAAAAATCCCCAAAAAACCCCGAAAAAACCCCAAAAAATCCCCCGAAGCCCCCCGAAACCCCCCGAAGCCCCCCATGGCGGCCCTGGCGAGTTCCCTGATCCGGCAGCGCCGGGGGGGGAAGGACGCGCCCCCCCCGCGCGCCCCCGGCCCCGCGCGCGCCCCCGGAGCCCCCCGACCCCCGTCCCTGTGCCAGCAGCAGCTGAGGGGGCTCGTGGCCAAAGTCAGGGGGTGCGGCAGGAGGAGGAGACCCCGGGAGAAACCCCCCGGTCAGCATGGGGGGGATTTGGGGGGTCCTGGGGGGGATTTGGGGGGTCCTGGGGGGGATTTGGGGGGGATTTGGGGGGTCCTGGGGGGGATTTGGGGGGTCCTGGGGGGTCCTGGGGGATTTGGGGGGGTCCTGGGGGGATTTGGGGGGGATTTGGGGGGTCCTGGGGGGGATTTGGGGGGATTTGGGGGGTCCTGGATGGGATTTGGGGGGTCCTGGGAGGTCCTGGGGGGATTTGGGGGGTCCTGGGGGGGATCGGGGGGGGATTTGGGGGGTCCTGGGGGGGATCTGGGGGGGATTTGGGGGGTCCTGGGAGGGATTTGGGGGTCCTGGGGGGGATTTGGGGGGTCCTGGGGGGATTTGGGGGGTCCTGGGGGGGTCCTGGGGGGTCCTGGGGGGATTTGGGGGGTCCTGGATGGGATTTGGGGGGATTTGGGGGATTTGGGGGGGATTTGGGGGGTCCTGGGGGGGTGTTTGAGGGGTCCTGGGGGGATTTGGGGGGATTTGGGGGGTCCTGGGGAGGATCTGGGGGTGCGGCAGGAGGAGGAGACCCCGGGAGAAACCCCCCGGTCAGCCTGGGGGGTCCTGGGGGGGTCCTGGGGGGGATTTCGGGGGATTTGGGGGGGATTTGGGGGGTCCTGGATGGGATTTGGGGGGGATTTGGGGGGATTTGGGGGTCCTGGGGGGGTGTTTGGGGGGTCCTGGGGGATTTGGGGGGGATTTGGGGGGTCCTGGGGGGGATTTGGGGGGGATTTGGGGGGTCCTGGGGAGGATCTGGGGGTGCGGCAGGAGGAGGAGACCCCGGGAGAAACCCCCCGGTCAGCCTGGGGGGTCCTGGGGGGGTCCTGGGGGGGATTTCGGGGGATTTGGGGGGGATTTGGGGGGGTCCTGGATGGGATTTGGGGGGATTTGGGGGGATTTGGGGGGGATTTGGGGGGTCCTGGGGGGGATTTGGGGGGTCCTGGGGGGATTTGGGGGGATTTGGGGGGTCCTGGGGGGTCCTGGGGGGTCCTGGGGGGATTTGGGGGGTCCTGAGGGGGATTTGGGGGGTGATTTTCGGGCGGTTTGGGTGAATTTTGGGTGTGGTTTTTTGGGGGTAATTTTGGGGTGATTTTCGGGGGATTTGGGGGCGATTTTCGGGGGCGGTTCGGGATGATCTTGGGGGCTGTTTTTGGGGGGATTTGGGGTGATTTTGGGTGTTTTTTGGGGATGGTTCGGGGTGATTTTGGGTGTGATTTTCGGGAGTTTTGGGGTAATTTTGGGGGTGATTTTCGGGAGTTTTGGGGTATTTTTGGGGGTGATTTTGGGTGCGTTTTTCGGGAGTTTTGGGGTATTTTTGGGGGTAATTTTGGGTGTGATTTTCGGGAGTTTTGGGGTGATTTTGGGTGTGATTTTCGGGAGTTTTTGGGGTGATTTTGGGGTAATTTTGGCGGTGATTTTGGGTGTGATTTTGGGGTGATTTGGGGGTAATTTTGGTGGTGTTTTTCGGGTGGTTCGGGGTGATTTTGGTGGTGTTTTTCGGGTGGTTTTGGGTGTGATTTTCGGGAGTTTTGGGGTAATTTTGGCGGTGATTTTGGGTGTGATTTTGGGGTAATTTTGGCGGTGATTTTTGGCGTAATTTTGGGTGTGATTTTGGGGAATTTTGGGTGTGATTTTGGGTGTGTTTTTGGGTATGATTTTGGGGTGATTTTGGGGTAATTTTGGGGTAATTTGGGGGTAATTTTGGGTGTGATTTTGGGGTGATTTTGGCGTTGATTTTGGGGTAATTTTGGGTGTGTTTTTCGGGTAATTTTGGGTGTGATTTTGGGGAATTTTGGGTGTGATTTTGGGGAATTTTGGGGGTAATTTTGGGTGTGATTTTGGGGAATTTTGGGTGTGTTTTTAGGGTAATTTTGGCTGTGATTTTGGGGTGATTTTGGGTGTGATTTTGGGGTAATTTTGGGGTAATTTTGGGGTGATTTTGGGTGTGTTTTTGGGGTGATTTTGTGGTGATTTTGGGAGTGCTTTTCGGGAGTTTTGGGGGTAATTTTGGGTGTGTTTTTGGGGTGATTTTGGGTGTGTTTTTCGGGTAATTTTGGGTGTGATTTTGGGGTGATTTTGGGTGTGTTTTTGAGGTGGTTTGGGGGTGATTTTGGGGTGATTTTGGGGTGATTTTGGGTGTGATTTTGGGTGTGTTTTTGTGGTGATTTTGGGTGTGATTTTGGGGTGATTTTGGGGTGATTTTGGGTGTGATTTTGGGTGTGATTTTGTGTGTGATTTTGGGGTGATTTTGGGGTAATTTTGGGTGTGATTTTGGGGTGATTTGGGGGTGTTTTTGGGGTGATTTTGGGTGTGATTTTGGGGTGATTTTGGGGTAATTTTGGGTGTGATTTTGGGTGTGATTTTGGGGTGTTTTTGGGGTGATTTTGGCGTTGATTTTGGAGTGATTTTGGGGTAATTTTGGGTGTGATTTTGGGGTAATTTTGGGTGTGATTTTGGGGTGATTTTGGGGGTGATTTTGGGGGTGATTTTGGGGTGATTTTGGGTGTGTTTTTTGGGAGTTTTTGGGGTAATTTTGGGTGTGTTTTTGGGGTGTTTTTGTGGTGATTTTGGGGTGATTTTGGGGTGATTTTGGGCGATTTTGGCTGTGACAGAACCGCAGCTCCGCGGGGCCATCGCGCGGCTCCGGGGTGGCCACGGCCACTTCCTGCAGATGGGCCCGGACGGGCGGCTGGACGGGACCTGGGAGGAGGCGGGGCCTGGCAGTGAGTGGGCGGGGCCTGTGGGTCATTAATGTTAATGAGAGGGCGGGGCCTGTGGGTCATTAATATTAATAAGAGGGCGGGGCCTGTGGGTCATTAATATTATTGAGAGGGCGGGGCCCGGATAGGGAGGTGGGATCTGTTCATGTTAATGAGTGGGCAGGGCCTGGGAATGGAGGCGGGATCTGTTAATGAGCTGTTCATGTTAATGAGTGGGCGGGGCCTGGGCAGGAGGTGGGATCTGTTAATGAGCTGTTCATGTTAATGAGTGGGCGGGGCCTGGGGAAAAGTGGGCGAGGTCAGAGGGGGGGCACAAGGCGGAGTCTGGGGAGGGTTTTGGGGGTTACTGGTCCGTACCGGTTTATACTGGTCCATACTGGTTTAGACCAGTCTGTACTGGTTTATACTGGTCCATACTGGTCCATACTGGTTCAGACCAGTCTGTACTGGTTTAGACTGGTCCATGCTGGTTCAGACTGGTCTGTACTGGTTTAGACTGGTCCATGCTGCTTCAGACCAGTCTATACCGGTTTATACCGGTCTATACCGGTTCAGACCGGTCTGTACTGGTGGATATTGGTCTATGCCAGTCCAGATCAGTCTGGACTGGTTGGTACTGGTTGATACTGGTCGATACTGGTTGGTACTGGTTGATACTGGTCGATACTGGTTGATACTGGTCCGGACTGGTCGATACTGGTCTGGACTGGTTGATACTGGTTGATACTGGTCGATACTGGTCCGGACTGGTTGATACTGGTCGATACTGGTTGATACTGGTCGGTACTGGTCGATACTGGTTGATACTGGTCGATACTGGTCGATACTGGTCGATACTGGTTGATACTGGTCTGGACTGGTTGATACTGGTCGATACTGGTTGATACTGGTTGATACTGGTTGATACTGGTTGATACTGGTCGATACTGGTCGATACTGGTCTGGACTGGTTGATACTGGTCGATACTGGTCGATACTGGTTGATACTGGTTGATACTGGTTGATACTGGTCGATACTGGTTGATACTGGTTGATACTGGTCGATACTGGTCGATACTGGTTGATACTGGGATTCCCCCCAGCGCTCTTTAACCTGATCCCGGTCGGGCTCCGCGTCGTGGCCATCCAGGGCACCCGCGCCGGGCGTTACGTGGCCATGAACGGGGCCGGCGTCGTCTACGCCTCCGTGAGTCACCCAAAAACCCCGGAATGCACCCCAAAAACCCCGGAATGCACCCCAAAAACCCAGAATACACCCAAAAACCCCGGAATGCACCCCAAAAACACCGAAATCCATCCCAAAAACCACAAAATTCACCCCAAAACCCCAGAATGCACCCCAAAAACCCCGGAATCCACCCCAAAAACCACAAAATTCACCCCAAAAACCCCGGAATGCATCCCAAAAACCCAGAATACACCCAAAAACCCGAAATCCAACCCAAAAACCCCAGAATGCACCCCAAAAACCACAAAATTCACCCCAAAAACCACAAAATTCACCCCAAAACCCCGGAATGCACCCCAAAAACCCAGAATATACCCAAAAACCCAGAATACACCCAAAAACCCTGGAATGCACCCCAAAAACACCGAAATCCATCCCAAAAACCACAAAATCCACCCCAAAAACCCCGGAATGCACCCCAAAAACCCAAAATCCACCCCAAAACCCCGGAATGCACCCCAAAAACCCAGAATACACCCTAAAACCCCGGAATCCACCCCAAAACCCCCGGAATCCATCCAAAAACCCCGGAATCCACCCAAAAACCCCGGAATGCACCCCAAAAACCCAGAATACACCCTAAAACCCCGGAATGCACCCCAAAAACCACAAAATTCACCCCAAAAACCCGAAATCCACCCCAAAAACCCCGGAATCCACTCTAGAACCACCCCCAAAATCCACCCTGGGACCCCTCAAAACCTCCTGGTGCCTCCCAGGTGTCCCCAGGTGTCCCCCGGTGTCCCCAGGGTGTGTCTCAGGTGTCTCAGGTGTGTCTCAGGTGTCCCCAGGTGTGTCAGGTGTCCCCAGGTGTCCCCAGGTGTCCCCAGGTGTCCTCAGGTGTCCCCAGGTGTCCCCAGGTGTGTCTCAGGTGTCCCCAGGTGTCCCCAGGTGTGTCTCAGGTGTCCCCAGCTGTCCCCCGGTGTCCCCAGGTGCACTTCACACCCGAGTGCCGTTTCAAGGAGTGCCGTGGGTGTCCCTGGGGGGGTTCCAGGTGTCCCCAGGTGTCCCCAGGTTTGTCCCCAGGTGTGTCTCAGGTGTGTCTCAGGTGTGTCTCAGGTGTCCCCAGGTGTGTCCCCAGCTGTCCCCAGGTGTCCCCAGGTTTGTCCCCAGGTATCTCCAGGTGTCCCCAGGTGTCCCCAGCTGTCCCCAGGTGTCCCCAGGTGTGTCTCAGGTATCCCCAGCTGTCCCCAGGTGTCCCCAGGTGTGTCTCAGGTGTGTCTCAGGTGCCCCCAGCTGTCCCCCGCTGTCCCCAGGTGCACTTCACACCTGAGTGCCGTTTCAAGGAGTGCCCTGGGTGTCCCTGGGTGTCCCTGGGGGGGTTCCAGGTGTCCCCAGGTATCCCCAGGTGTGTCCCCAGCTGTCCCCCGCTGTCCCCAGGTGCACTTCACGCCCGAGTGCCGTTTCAAGGAGTGCCCTGGGTGTCCCTGGGGGGGTTCCAGGTGTCCCCAGGTATCCCCAGGTGTCCCCAGGTGTGTCCCCAGGTGTCCCCAGGTGTGTCAGGTGTCCCCCGGTGTCCCCAGGTGCACTTCACACCCGAGTGCCGTTTCAAGGAGTGCTCTGGGTGTCCCCAGCTGTCCCCAGGTGTGTCTCAGGTGTGTCTCAGGTGTGTCTCAGGTGTGTCTCAGGTGTGTCTCAGGTGTCTCAGGTGTCCCCCGCTGTCCCCAGGTGCACTTCACGCCCGAGTGCCGTTTCAAGGAGTGCGTGTTCGAGAATTACCACGTTCTCTACGCCTCGGCTCTGTACCGGCAGCGCCGCTCGGGCCGCGCTTGGTACCTGGGGCTGGACCGGCACGGCCGCCCCATGGCCGGGCCCCGCGTCCGCAAGGACAAGGCGGCCGCGCACTTCCTGCCACAGCTGCTGGAGGGTGAGCAGGGGAACCCCAAAATCCTGGGGTCTGAACCCAAAAATCCTCTGGGTGGGATTGGGAACACCAAAATCCTCTGGGACCCCGAAATCCTGGGGTTTCAACCCAAAAATCCTCTGGGGATGGGGAATTGGGGACCTCAAATCCTCCTGGCCGGGCCCCGCGTCCGCAAGGACAAGGCGGCCGCGCACTTCCTGCCACAGCTGCTGGAGGGTGAGCAGGGGAACCCCAAAATCCTGGGGTCTGAACCCAAAAATCCTCTGGGACCCCGAAATCCTGGGGTTTGGGGATTGGGAACCCCGAAATCCCGGGGTTTGGGACCCCAAAATCCTCTGGGACCCCGAAATCCTGGGGCTTGGAACCCAAAATCCTGGGGTTTGGAACCCAAAAAATCCTCTGGTACCCCGAAATCCTGGGGTTTGAACCCGAAATCCTGGGGTTTCAACCCAAAAATCCTCTGGGACCCCGAAATCCTGGGGTTTGGGACCACAAAATCCTCTGGGTTTGGGGATTGGGAAACCAAAATCCTCTGGGACCCCAGAATCCTGTGGGACCCTGAAGTCCTGGGGTTTGAACCCAAAATCCCGGGGTTTGGGACCCAAAAATCCTCCTGGGTTTGGGGATTGGGAACCCAAAATCCCCTGGGACCCCGAAATCCTGGGGTTTGGGACCCCGAAATCCTGGGGTTCCAACCCAAAAATCCTCTGGGGATGGGGAAATTGGGGACCCCAAATCCTCCTGGCCGGGCCCCGCGTCCGCAAGGACAAGGCGGCCGCGCACTTCCTGCCACAGCTGCTGGAGGGTGAGCGGGGGAACCCCAAAATCCTGGGGTTTCAACCCAAAAAAACATCTGGGTGGGGATTGGGAACACCAAAATCCTCTGGGACCCTGAAATCCTGGAGTTTGGGACCCCAAAATCCTCCTGGGTTTGGGGATTGGGGACCCAAAATCCTCTGGGACCCCGAAATCCCGGGGTTTGGGACCCAAAAATCCTCTGGGACCCCGAAATCCTGGGGTTTCAACCCAAAAATCCTCTGGGACCCCGAAATCCTGGGGTTTGGAACCCAAAATCCTCTGGGTTTGGGGATTGGGAACCCAAAAATCCTCTGGGGATGGGGACCCCAAAATCCTGGGGTTTGAACCCGAAATCCTGGGGTTTCAACCCAAAAATCCTCTGGGACCCTGAAATCCTGGGGTTTGGGACCACAAAATCCTCTGGGTTTGGGGATTGGGAACCCAAAATCCTCTGGGACCCCGAAATCCTGGGGTTTGGGACCCAAAAAAACATCTGGGTGGGGTTTGGGACCCAAAAATCCTCTGGGACCCCGAAATCCATGAGTTTGAACCCAAAATCCTGGGGTTTGAACCCAAAAATCCTCTGGGGATGGGGACCCCAAAATCTTCTGGGGGTGGGGAACCCAAAATCCCGGGGTTTGGGACTCCAAAATCCTCTGGGACCCAAAAATCCTCTGGGACCCTGAAATCCCGGGGTTTGAACCCAAAAATCCTGGGGTTTGGGGATCGGGAACCCAAAAATCCTCTGGGTTTGGAGCCAGGAATGCAAAATTTGGGATTGGGGCTGGGAAATTTGGGGTTGGGACCCCAGAATTTGGGGATTGGATTCGGGTGGGATTTGGGTGGGATTTGGGTGGAATTCGGGGGAGTTGGGGCGTCCTTTCCTGGGGGAATTTGAGAGGGATTTGGGTGGGATTCGAGGGTCTCTTTCTGGGCAAATTTGGGTAAAATTTGAGTGAAATTTGGGTGGGATTTGGGTGGGATTTGAGTGAAATTTGGGTGGGATTTGAGTGAAATTTGAGTGAAATTTGGGTGGGATTCGGGTGGAATTTGGGTGGAATTCGGGTAAAATTTGAGTGAAATTTGGGTGGGATTCAGGTGGAATTTGAGTGGAATTTGGGTGGGATCTGAATGGAATTTGGGTGGGATTTGGGTGGAATTTGGGTGGGATTTGGGTGGAATTTGAGGGAAATTTGGGTGGGATTTGGGTGGAATTTGAGTGAAATTTGGGTGGGATTTGAGTGAAATTTGGGTGGAATTTGAGTGAAATTTGGGTAAAATTTGGGTGGGATTTGGGTGGGATTTGGCTAAAATTTGGGTGGGATTTGAGTGAAATTTGAGTGAAATTTAGGTGGAATTTGGGTGGGATCTGAGTGAAATTTGGGTAAAATTTGGGTAAAATTTGAGTGAAATTTGGGTGGGATTCGGGTGGAATTTGAGTGGAATTTGGGTGGAATTTGGGTGGGATTTGAGTGAAATTTGGGTGGAATTTGGGTGGGATCTGAGGGAAATTTGGGTGGAATTTGGGGGGAATTTGGGTGGGATTTGGGGAATTGGGGTGGAATTTGGGTGGGATTTGGGTGGAATTTGAGTGAAATTTGGGTGGGATTTGGGTGGGATTCGGGTGGAATTTTGGTGGGATTTGGGTGGGATTTGGGTGGAATTTGAGGGAAATTTGGGTGGGATTCGAGGGTCTCTTTCTGGGCAAATTTGGGTGGGATTTGAGTGGGATTTGGGTGGGATCTGAGGGAAATTTGGGTGGATTTGGGTGGGATTCGGGTGGAATTTGAGTGAAATTTGGGTGGAATTTGGGTGGGATTTGGGTGGGATTTGAGTGAAATTTGGGTGGAATTTGGGGGGAATTCGGGGGAATCGGGGACTCCGATTTGGGGAGGGGTCGGGGCCCGCCCTGACCCCTCCCCCCCGCCCCTCCCCCACAGTGGCGCTGTACCGGGAGCCGTCCCTGCACGAGGTGGAGGAGCCCCCGGGGACCCCTCCCCCACCGGGGACCCCTCCCCCACCGGGGACCCCTCCCCTCCCTCCGGGGACCCCCCCCGGTGACCTCTGACCCCGGAGCTGTGACCTCGGACCTGTGACCTGTGACCTCGGCCAGACCCCCCCCCCAAAATAAACAACAACACCTGCACTGAGACCCCCGGGGGGGGCCCCGAAATCCCCAAAAAATCCCCCCAAAAATCCCCCAAAATCCCCAAAAAAACCCAAAATCCCCCCCAAAAAACCCCAAAATCCCCCTGAAATCCCCCCAAAAAAACCCAAAAATCACCCAAAATCCCCCAAAAATTCCCCCCAAATCCCCCCCAAAATCCCCCCCAAAAATCCCCCAAAATCCCCCAAAAAATCCCCCAAAATCCCCAAAAAATTCCCCCCAAATACCCCCCAAAATCCCCAAAATTCCCCCCCCAAAAAACCTCAAAATCCCCTGAAAGACCCCATTAAAAAAACCCCAAAAATCACCAAAAAAAACCCCCAAAATCACCCCCCAAAAAAACCCCAAAAATTCCCGAAAAAAACCTCAAACCCCCCCCCCCAAAAAACCCCAAAATCCCCCTGAAATCCCCCAAAAAAACCCCAAAAATCACCCCCAAAAACCCCCCAAAAATTCCCGAAATCACCCCAAAAAAATTCCCCCAAAAAAACCCAAACCCCCCCAAAATCTCCCCCGAAAAAAAACCTGCACTGAGACCCCTGGGGGGGACCCCAAAAACCCCCCAAATTCCCCCCCAAAAACCCCAAATTCCCCCAAAAACCCCCAAATTCCCCAAAAACCCCCAAATCCCCCCCCCAAAAACCCCAAATTCCCCCAAAAACCCCAAATCCCCCCCAAAAACCCCAAATCCCCCCCAAAAACCCCCAAATTCCCCCCCCCCCGACCCCCCCCCGGGCACGTGGGGACCCGAGCCCCCCCCACAAGCCACGCCCCCTTTGCGTGACCACGCCCCTCCCCGGCCACGCCCCTCCCTGGCCACGCCCCTTTTCTATGACCCCGCACTGTGCGAGCCCCGCCCCCAGAGCAATAAGCCCCGCCCCCTGGGCGAGGCCCCGCCCCCTTCTGTGCATGATTGACACCTCCCCCTCCCCCCCCCCGCGAGCGGCCTGGCCCCGCCCCCCTCAATAAACACCAGTTTGTACCAGTTCGGACCAGTTTGGACCAGTTCGGACCAGTTCGGACCAGTTCCGGGGGGGCGGGGCCAAAAAAATGGGGGATTTTTGGGGTGAAATTGGGAAATTTTGGGGTGAAATTGGGAAATTTTGGGGGTCTCGGGGGGGAATTTTGGGGTCTCGGGGGGGAATTTTGGGGTCTCGGGGCGGGGGGGAGGGGAATTTTGGGGGGGTGGGGGAGGGGGAGGGGAATTTTGGGGGGTGGGGGAGGGGTCGGGGTCAATCCCGGGTCAGTTCCGGGGGGGTGGGGGAGGGGCGGAATTTGGAATTCTCCCCCCCCCCCGCCCCTCCCCCACATCCGGAGCAGGTGCGGCCGCCCCTCCCCCACTCCGACCATGGCCGCCTTCAGCCTCGGACCCCCCCTCACCCTCCTCCTCCTCCTCCTCCTGCCGGAGCTCGGTACCCCCGCACCCCCAAAACCCCCCGGATTCACCCCAAAACCTCCCCGGGAACCCCCCCCAGCCCTCGGGACCCCCAAAAAACCCCCCCCAAAATCCCCAAAACCCCCCAAAATCCCCAAAATCCCTCCAGGACCCCCCAATATCCCCAAAACCTCTCCAGGACCCCCCAAAATCCCCCAAAACCCCTCCGGGACCCCCCAAAATCCCCAAAACCCCTCCGGGACCCCCCAAAATCCCCCAAAATCCCCAAAACCCCTCCGGGACCCCCCAAATTCCCCCCAAAAATCCCCAAAACCCCTCCAGGACCCCCAAAAATCCCCAAAACCCCCCCAAACCCCCCAAAATCCCCCCCAAATCCCTCCAGGACCCCCAAAATTCCCCCCAAAATCCCCCAAATCCCCCCCAAAATCCCCCAAATCCCCCCCCAACCCCTCCAGGACCCCCAAAATCCCCCCCAAATCCTCCCCAAACCCCCCTAAATCCCCCGAAAATCCCCCCCAAACCCCTTCAGGACCCCCGAACCCTCCCCAAATCCCCCCCAAATTCCCTCAAACCTTCTGAAACCCCCCAAGATCCCCCCCAAAATCCCCCCAACCCTCTCCAGGACCCCCCAAATCCCCCCCAATCCCCCCCAATCCCCCCCAAATCCCCCCCAATCCCCCCCAGGACCCCCCAAATCCCCCCCTGACCCCTCTGTTCCCCAGCCCGGGGGTCGCCGCTGCCGCGGGGCCGGTACCGGGCCGGGGTCCGGCCGGGGGGGCCCGGGGGGGGCCCGGTGCTGGTCACGGTGGGGCTGGAGCTGGCCCAGCTGCTGGGGCTGGTACGGATGGGGGGTCCTGGGGGGGATTTGGGGGGTCCTGGGGGGGTTTGGGGGGTCCTGGGGGGGTTTGGGGGGTCCTGGGGGGATTTGGGGGGTTTGGGGGGTCCTGGGGGGATTTGGGGAGGATTTGGGGGGTCCTGGGGGGTCCTGGGGGGGATTTGGGGGGTCCTGGGGGGTCCTGGGGGATTTGGGGGGATTTGGGGGGTCCTGGGGGGATTTGGGGGGATTTGGGGGGTCCTGGGGGGGTCCTGGGGGGATTTGGGGAGGATTTGGGGGGATTTGGGGGGGATTGGGGGGGATTTGGGGGGGATTTGGGGGGTCCTGGGGTGTCCTGGGGGGATTTGGGGGGTCCTGGGGGGGATTTGGGGGGGATTTGGGGGAGGTTTAAGGGGTTTGGGGGGTATTTGGGGGGTCCTGGGGGGATTTGGGGGGATATTTGGGGGGATTTGGGGGGTACCTGGGATGTCCGGGGGGGATTTGGGGGAGGTTTAGGGGGGTTTGGGGAGGATTTGGGGGGGATTTGGGGGGTCCTGGGGGGATTTGGGGGGATTTGGGGAGGATTTGGGGGGTCCTGGGGGGGCTTGGAAAGGTTTGGGGGATCCTGAGGGGTCCTGGGGAGGATTTGAGGGGGATTTGGGGGGTCCTGAGGGGTCCTGGGGGGGTTTGGGGGGGATTTGGGGGGTCCTGAGGGGTCCTGGGAGGATTTGGGGGGATTTGGGGGAGTTTTGGGGTCCGGGGAACCCCCAAAAATCCCCCAAAAATCCCCAAAAAACCCCTAAAAAAATCACAAAATCCCCGAAAAATCCCAAAAATCCCAAAAATCCCAAAAAATCCCCAAAAATCCCCAAAATGCCAGGACGAGAAGAACGAGGAGATGACGACCAAAGTTTACCTGAACCTGGTGCGGGAATTGGGGGAAATTTGGGGGAATTTGGGGGAATTTGGGGGGAATTTGGGGGAATTTGGGGGAATTTGGGGGAATTTGGGGTCTCCTCGTTTTGGGGTGGATTCCGGACTTTTTGGGTGGATTTTCGGGAATTTTCGGGTTTTTTTGGGGTGGATTTGGGGGTGAATTTTGAGGAATTTTCGGGGTTTTTGGAGGTGAATTTGAGGGTGGATTTGAGGGAATTTTCGGGTTTTTTTGGGGGATGGATTTGGGGGTGGGTTTGGGGGAATTTTCGGGATTTTTGGGGGTGGATTTTGGAGTGGATTTGGGGGAATTTTCGGGTTTTTTGGGCGTGGATTTGAGGGTGAATTTTGAGGAAATTTCGGGTTTTTTTGAGGGTGAATTTTGAGGAATTTTCGGGTTTTTTTGGGGGGTGGATTTGAGGGAATTTTCGGGTTTTTTTGGGGGTGGATTTGAGGGTGATTTTTGGGGAATTTTCGGGTTTTTTTGGGGTGGATTTGGGGGTGAATTTTGAGGAATTTTCGGGGTTTTTTGGGGGGGGATTTGGGGGAATTTTCGGGTTTTGAGAGGTGAATTTGAGGATGGATTTTGAGGAATTTTCGGGTTTTTTTGGGGGTGGATTTGAGGGAATTTTCGGGTTTTTTGGGGGGCGGATTTCCGGCAATTCCGGGGTTTTTTTTTGGGGCGGATTTTCAGGGAATTTGGGTTTTTTGGGGCGGATTTCCGGCAATTCCAGGTTTTTTGGAGTGGATTTTCAGGGAATTTGGGTTTTTTGGGGTGGATTTCTGGCAATTCCAGGTTTTTTTGGGGTGGATTTTCAGGAATTTGGGTTTTTTGGGGCGGATTTTCGGGGAATTTGGGTTTTTTGGGGCGGATTTTCAGGGAATTTGGGGTTTTTTGGGGCGGATTTTTGGTGAATTTGGGTTTCTTGGGGCGGATTTTCAGATAATTTGGGTTTTTTTGGGGCAGATTTTCAGGGAATTTGGGTTTTTTTTGGGGCAGATTTTCAGGGAATTTGGGTTTTTTGGGGGGCGGATTTTCGGGGAATTTGGGTTTTTTTGGGGGCGGATTTTCGGGGAATTTGGGTTTTTTTGGGGCAGATTTCCGGCAATTCCAGGTTTTTTTTGGGGCGGATTTTCAGGGAATTTGGGTTTTTTGTGGCGGATTTTCGGGAATTTGGGTTTCTTGGGGCGGATTTTCAGGGAATTTGGGTTTTTTGGGGCGGATTTTCTGGGAATTTGGGGTTTTTTGTGGCGGATTTTCGGTGAATTTGGGTTTTTTTGGGGCGGATTTTCAGGGAATTTGGGTTTTTTGGGGCGGATTTTCAGATAATTTGGGTTTTTTGGGGCGGATTTCTGGCAATTCCAGTTTTTTTTGGGGCGGATTTTCAGGGAATTTGGTTTTTTTGGGGGGGATTTTCAGGGAATTTGGGTTTTTTGGGGCGGATTTTCAGGGAATTTGGGTTTTTTTGGGGCGGATTTTCAGGGAATTTGGGGTTTTTTGGGGCGGATTTTCGGGGAATTTGGGTTTTTTGGGGTGGATTTTCAGGGAATTTGGGTTTTTTGGGGCAGATTTTCAGGGAATTTGGGTTTTTTGGGGCGGATTTTCAGGGAATTTGGGTTTTCTGGGGCGGATTTTCGGGGAATTTGGTTTTTTGGGGTGGATTTTCAGGGAATTTGGGGTTTTTTGGGGCGGATTTTCGGGGAATTTGGTTTTTTTGGTGTGGATTTTCAGGGAATTTGGGTTTTTTGGGGCGGATTTTCAGGGAATTTGTTTTTTTTTTGGGGTGGATTTTCGGGGAATTTGGGTTTTTTGGGGCGGATTTTCAGGGAATTTGGGGTTTTTTGGGGCGGATTTTTAGGGAATTTGGGGTTTTTTGGGGCGGATTTTCAGGGAATTTGGGTTTTTTGGGGTGGATTTTCAGGGAATTTGGGTTTTTTGGGGCGGATTTTCGGGGAATTTGGGGTTCCGGGGGGGTTCCCCGTTAATTTCGGCCCCCCCATCCAGAGCTGGCGGGACCCCCGGCTCTCCTGGGACCCCCGCGAGCACGGGGGGGGCGGCGGCGCTGCGCGTGCCCGCCGAGCACATCTGGCTGCCAGATGTGGGGCTGGACAACAAGTACGGCCATTCCGGGGGGAATTTCCGGAATTTTCCGGAATTTTCGGGAATTTTCGGGAATTTTGGGGGAATTTTCGGGAATTTTGGGCGGTTCTCGGGTGATTTTATGCGGGGTTTGGGGAGGATTTGGGGGAATTTCGGGAATTTCAAGGGATTTCGGGAGGTTTTTTTTGGGGGATTTTGAGGTGGTTTTGGGTTTTTTTTAATTTGTTTTTTTTTTCCGGAGTTTTTGGGGTTTTTTTTGGGGGAGGGTTGGGGGATTTTGGGGCATTTTCCGGGATTTTTTTAGGTTTTTTTGGGGGGGTTTCGGGGTGGTTTTTGGGGTTTTTTTGGGATTTTTTGGGGGGGATTTCGGGGTGGTTTTTTGGGGGTTTTTGGGGTGGTTTTTTGGGGGAATTTTGGGGTTTTTTTTTGGGAATTTTGTGATTTATTTTCGGGAATTTTGGGAATTTTTTGGGGGGTTTCTGGGGTGGTTTTTTGGGGGAATTTTGGGGGTTTTTTGGGGGTTTTTTGGGTTTTTTTTCGGGAATTTTGGGATTTTATTTTGGGGTTTTTGGGGCAGTTTTTTAGGGATTTTTGCCTGATTTATTTTTTGCGTTTTTGGGCATTTTCTGGGTGGGTTTTTTTTTTAAAATTTTGGGGTTTTTTGGGGTGGTTTTTTTTTTAAATTTTGGGGTTTTTTGGGGTGTTTTTTGTTTTAATTTTGTGGTTTTTTGGGATGGTTTTTTTTTTAAATTTTGTGGTTTTTTGGGGTGGTTTTTTTTTTAAATTTTGGGGTTTTTTGGGGTGGTTTTTTTTTAAATTTTGGGTTTTTTTGGGGCGTTTTTTTTTAAATTTTGGGGTTTTTTGGGGTGTTTTTTTTTTAAATTCTGGGTTTTTTTGGGGTGTTTTTTTTTTTAAATTTTGGTTTTTTTTGGGGTGTTTTTTTTTTAAATTTTGGGGTTTTTTGGGGTGGTTTTTTTTTAAAATTCTGGGGTTTTTTGGGGTGTTTTTTTTTTAAATTTTGGGGTTTTTTGGGGTGTTTTTTTTTTAAATTTTGGGGTTTTTTGGGATGTTTTTTTTTTTTTAAATTTTGGTTTTTTTGGGGTTTTTTTTTTAAATTTTGGGGTTTTTTGGGGTGGTTTTTTTTTTAAATATTGTGTTTTTTTGGGGTGGTTTTTTTTTAATTTTGGGGTTTTTTGGGGTGGTTTTTTCTTTTAAATTTTGGGTTTTTTTGGGGTGTTTTTTTTTTAAATTTTGGGTTTTTTTGGGGGTGGTTTTTTTTAAATTTTGGGTTTTTTTGGGGTGGTTTTTTTTTTAAATGTTGGGTTTTTTGGGGTGTTTTTTTTTTAAATTAGGGGTTTTTTGGGGTGGGTTTTTTTTTTTTTAAATTTTGGGGTTTTTGGGGCAGTTTTTTAGGGATTTTTCCCTGATTTATTTTTTGCGTTTTTGGGCATTTTCTGGGTGGTTTTTTTTAAAATTTTGGGTTTTTTTGGGGTGGTTTTTTTTTTAATTTTGGGTTTTTTGGGGTGGTTTTTTTTTAAAATTTTGGGTTTTTTTGGGGTGGTTTTTTTTTTAAATTTTGTGGTTTTTTGGGGGTGTTTTTTTTTTAAATCTTGGGTTTTTTGGGGTGGTTTTTTTTTTAATTTTGGGTTTTTTTGGGGTGTTTTTTTTTAAATTTTGGGGTTTTTTGTTTTTTTTTTTTTTAAATTTTGGGTTTTTTTGGGTGTTTTTTTTTAAATTCTGGGGTTTTTTAGGGGTGTTTTTTTTTAAATTTTGGGTTTTTTCTGGGTGGTTTTTTTTTTGAAATTTTGGGGTTTTTTGGGGTGTTTTTTTTTTTAAATTTTGGGGTTTTTTTGGGGTGGTTTTTTTTTAAATTTTGGGGTTTTTTGGGGTGTTTTTTTTAAATTTTAGGGTTTTTTTGGGGTGTTTTTTTTTTTTAAATTTTGGGTTTTTTTGGGGTGTTTTTTTTTTAAATTTTTTTTTTTTTTGGGGGGTGTTTTTTTTTAAATTTTGGGTTTTTTTGGGGTGTTTTTTTTTTTTAATTTTGGGTTTTTTTGGGGTGGTTTTTTTTTAAAATTTTGGGGTTTTTTTGGGGTGGGTTTTTTTTTAAATTTTGGTTTTTTTGGGGTGGTTTTTTTTTTTTAAATTTGGGGTTTTTTGGGGGTGGTTTTTTTTTAAATTTTTGGGTTTTTTTGGGGTGGTTTTTTTTTTAAATTTTGGGGTTTTTTTGGGGTGGGTTTTTTTTTTAAATTCTGGGTTTTTTTGGGGTTTTTTTTTTTTAAATTTTGGGGTTTTTTGGGTGTTTTTTTTTTAAATTTTGGGGGTTTTTTTGGGGGGGGTTTTTTTTTAAATTTTGGGGTTTTTTTGGGGTGGTTTTTTTTTTAATTTTGGTTTTTTTGGGGGTGTTTTTTTTTTAAATTTTGGGTTTTTTTGTGGTGGTTTTTTTTTTAAAATTTTGGGTTTTTTTGGGGTGGTTTTTTTTTTTAATTTTGTTTTTTTTTGGGGTGTTTTTTTTTTTTAATTTTGGTTTTTTTTGGGGTGGTTTTTTTTTAAATGTTGGGGTTTTTTGGGGTGGTTTTTTTTTAAACTTTGTGGTTTTTTGGGGTGGTTTTTTTTTAAAATTTTGTGGTTTTTTTTGGGGTGTTTTTTTTTAAATTTTGGGGTTTTTTTGGGGTGGTTTTTTTTTTAAATTCTGGGTTTTTTTGGGGTGGTTTTTGGGGTTTTTTGGGGGTGTTTTTTTTTAAATTTTGGGGTTTTTTTGGGGTGGTTTTTGGGGTTTTTTTGGGGTGGTTTTTGGGGCTCCCTGACCCCCCCGTGCCCCCCCAGCAATGACGGGGAATTCGGGGTGTCCCTGGGGGTCCGGGCCATCGTCAGCCCCGACGGCTCCGTCACCTGGAGACCCCCGGCCCTGTTCCGCAGCCGCTGCCCCATCCGGGTGATTCTGGGGCAATTTCAGGCGATTTCGGGGCTTTGGGGGGGTCCTGGGGGGGTTCCAGGGGGAATTCGGGGGGGTCCGGGGGGTTTCGGGGGGGGATTTTTGGGTTTTTATTTTTTAAAGGGATTTTGGGGGGTTTTATTTCATTTTTTAAAGGGATTTTGGGGGGTTTTATTTCATTTTTTAAAGGGATTTTGGGGGGATTTGGGGGGGGTTTGGGGGGGGGGTTTTGTTTTATTTTTTAAAGGGATTTTTGTTTTTGTTTTTGTTTTTTTTTTTTAAAGGGATTTTGGGGGGATTTTGGGGGATTTTGGGGGGATTTTGGGGGATTTTATTTCATTTTTTAAAGGGATTTTGGGGGGATTTTGGGGGGATTTTGGGGGGATTTGGGGGGGGTTTTGTTTTATTTTTTAAAGGGATTTTTGTTTTTGTTTTTGTTTTTTTTTTTTAAAGGGATTTTGGGGGGATTTTGGGGGATTTTGGGGGGATTTTGGGGGGATTTATTTCATTTTTTAAAGGGATTTTGGGGGGTTTTATTTCATTTTTTAAAGGGATTTTGGGGGATTTTGGGGGGGGGTTTGTTTTATTTTTTAAAGGGATTTTTGTTTTTGTTTTTGTTTTTTTTTTTTAAAGGGATTTTGGGGGGATTTTGGGGGATTTTGGGGGGATTTTGGGGGATTTTATTTCATTTTTTAAAGGGATTTTGGGGGGATTTTGGGGGGATTTTGGGGGGATTTGGGGGGGGTTTTGTTTTATTTTTTAAAGGGATTTTTGTTTTTGTTTTTGTTTTTTTTTTTTTAAAGGGATTTTGGGGGGATTTTGGGGGATTTTGGGGGGATTTTG
Source organism: Poecile montanus (assembly GCA_038429875.1). Classification (NCBI taxonomy): domain Eukaryota; kingdom Metazoa; phylum Chordata; class Aves; order Passeriformes; family Paridae; genus Poecile; species Poecile montanus. The sequence continues at coordinate 234,418 of CM076534.1, forward strand.
GGGGGATTTATTTCATTTTTTAAAGGGATTTTGGGGGGTTTTATTTCATTTTTTAAAGGGATTTTGGGGGGATTTTGGGGGGATTTGGGGGGATTTTTGGGGGGGGTTTTGTTTTATTTTTTAAAGGGATTTTTGTTTTTGTTTTTGTTTTTTTTTTTTAAAGGGATTTTGGGGGGATTTTGGGGGATTTTGGGGGGATTTTGGGGGATTTTATTTCATTTTTTAAAGGGATTTTGGGGGGATTTTGGGGGGATTTTGGGGGGATTTGGGGGGGGTTTTGTTTTATTTTTTAAAGGGATTTTTGTTTTTGGTTTTTTTTTTTTTTTTTAAAGGGATTTTGGGGGGATTTTGGGGGATTTTATTTCATTTTTTAAAGGGATTTTGGGGGGTTTTATTTCATTTTTTAAAGGGATTTTGGGGGGATTTGGGGGGGTTTGGGGGGGGGTTTTGTTTTATTTTTTAAAGGGATTTTTGTTTTTTTTTTGTTTTTTTTTTTTAAAGGGATTTTGGGGGATTTTGGGGGATTTTGTTTTTATTTTATTTTTAAAGGGATTTTGGGGGATTTTATTTCATTTTTTAAAGGGATTTTGGGGGGATTTTGGGGGGATTTTGGGGGCATTTTGGGGGGCTTTTGTTTTATTTGTTTAAAGGGATTTTGGGGGGATTTGGGGGGTTTTGTTTTTGTTTTTTTTAAAGGGATTTTGGGGGATTTTATTTCATTTTTTAAAGGGATTTTGGGGGATTTTGGGGGGGGGTTTGTTTTATTTTTTAAAGGGATTTTTGGTTTGTTTTTTTTTTTTTTTAAAGGGATTTTGGGGGGATTTTGGGGGATTTTGGGGGGATTTTGGGGGATTTTATTTCATTTTTTAAAGGGATTTTGGGGGGTTTTATTTCATTTTTTAAAGGGATTTTGGGGGATTTTGGGGGGGGGTTTTGTTTTATTTTTTAAAGGGATTTTTGTTTTTTTTTTTTTTTTTTTTTTTTTTAAAGGGATTTTGGGGGGATTTTGGGGGATTTTGGGGGGATTTTGGGGGGATTTATTTCATTTTTTAAAGGGATTTTGGGGGGATTTTCGGGGGGCTTTTGTTTTATTTTTTAAAGGGATTTTTGGTTTGTTTTTTTTTTTTTTTTTTTAAAGGGATTTTGGGGGGATTTTGGGGGATTTTGTTTTTATTTTATTTTAAAGGGATTTTGGGGGATTTTATTTCATTTTTTAAAGGGATTTTGGGGGGATTTTGGGGGGATTTTGGGGGGATTTTGGGGGCATTTTGGGGGGATTTTGTTTTATTTTTTTAAAGGGATTTTGGGGGGATTTGGGGGGTTTTGTTTTTATTTTTTTTTTAAAGGGATTTTGGGGGATTTTATTTCATTTTTTTAAAGGGATTTTGGGGGGATTTTGGGGGATTTTTGTTTTTTTTTTTTTTAAAGGAATTTTGGGGGGTTTTGGGGGGTTTTATTTTTATTTTATTTTTAAAGGGATTTTGGGGAATTTTTTTTTTTTTTTTAAGGAATTTTGGGAGATTTTGGGGGGTTTTGGGGGAGTTTTCTTTTTATTTTATTTTTAAAGGGATTTTGGGGGGTTTTATTTTTATTTTTAAAGAAATTTTGGGAGATTTTGGGGGGTTTTGGGGGGTTTTGTTTTTATTTTATTTTTAAAAGGATTTTGGGGGATTTTGGGGGGTTTTGGTTTTATTTTTTAAAGGGATTTTGGGGGATTTTGGGGGGTTTTGGGGGGATTTTGGGGGATTTTGGGGGTTTGTTTTTATTTTATTTTTAAGGGATTTTGGGGGATTTTGGGGGGGGTTTTGGTTTTATTTTTTAAAGGGATTTGGGGGGATTTTTACGGGTTTTTTTAAAGGGATTTTGGGGGATTTTGGGGGGTTTTGTTTTTATTTTATTTTTAAAGGGATTTTGGGGGGGTTCTTTTATTTTTTAAAGGAATTTTGGGGGATTTTGGGGGGATTTTCTTTATATTTTATTTTATTTTTTGGGGGGGGTGGGATTTTTTTATTTTATTTTATTTTTTCGGGGGGGTGGGATTTTTCATTTAATTTCATTTTATTTTATTTTATTTTTTTGGGGGGTGGGATTTTTTTATTTTATTTTATTTTTTGGGGGGGTGGGATTTTTTTATTTTATTTTATTTTATTTTTTCAGGGGGGTGGGATTTTTCATTTCATTTTATTTTATTTTATTTTATTTTATTGGTGGGATTTTTTTATTTTATTTTATTTTATTTTATTTTTATTTTATTTTATTTTATTTTATTTTATTTTATTTTATTTTATTTTATTTTATTTTTTTGGGGGGGGTTTGGGATATTTTTTTGGGGTGAATTGCAGGGATTTTGGGGGCTCCTCCCGCAGGTCTCGCACTTCCCCTTCGATTGGCAGAACTGCTCCCTGAATTTCCGCTCCGGCTCCTACGGCCCCTCCGAGCTGCGGCTGCGGGCGGGGGGGGCCCCGGGGGCCCGGGGGGGAGCCCAGGTGCTGCTGCCCCCCGACTTCCAGGGTGAGCGACCCCCGCGGGGCTGGGGGCACTTGGGGGGTTTTTGGGGGATTTTGGGGGATTTTTTTGGGATTTTTTGGGATTTTTTTGGGATTTTTTTGGATTTTTTGGGAATTTTTTGGGGATTTTTTGTTATTTTTTGGGGATTTTTTTGGGATTTTTTGTGATTTTTTTGGGATTTTGGTGGATTTTTTTTTTATTTATTTGGGATTATTTGGGATTTTTTTTGGGAATTTATGGGATTTTTTGGAGGATTTTTTGGGGATTTTTTGTGGATTTTTTTGGGATTTTTTGGGATTTTTTTGGGATTTTTTTGTGGATTTTTTGGGATTTTTTGGGGGATTTTTTTGATTTTTTGGGGTTTTTTGTGGATTTTTTGGGAATTTTTTTGGATTTTTTGGGATTTTTTGGGGATTTTTTGGGATTTTTTTTGGGATTTTTTGGGATTTTTTGGGAATTTTTTGGGGATTTTTGGGATTTTTTGGGAATTTTTTGGGATTTTTTGAGGATTTTTGGTGATTTCTTTAGGATTTTTTTTTTATTTTTGGGGGATTTTTTTGGAATTTTTTTTTTATTTCCTGGGATTTTTTGTGGATTTTTTTGGATTTTTTTTGGGAATTTTTTGGGATTTATTTGGGAATTTTTGGGGATTTTTTTTTATTTATTTGGGATTTCTTGGGATTTTTTGGGGATTTTTTTGGATTTTAGGGGGGTTTTTTGGGGAATTTTTTGGGGATTTTTTTGGGGAATTTTTTGGGGGATTTTTTTGGATTTTTTTGGGGGTTTTTTGTGGATTTTTTGGGATTTTTTTTGGGGATTTTTGGGAATTTTTTTGGATTTTTGGGGGATTTTTTGTGGATTTTTTGTGATTTTTTTGGGATTTTTTGGAATTTTTTGGGATTTTTGGGGGGAATTTTTTGGATTTTTTTGGGATTTTATTGGGATTTTTTTGGGGATTTTTTGGGGATTTTTTGGATTTTTTTTTTATTTTTTTGGGATTTTTTGGGATTTTTTTGGGAATTTTTGGGAATTTTTTTGGTATTTTTTGGTATTTTTTGGGAATTTTTTTGGATTTTGGGGGGTTTTTTTGTGGATTTTTTGGGATTTTTGGGGGATTTTTTGGATTTTTTGGGGTTTGTTTGTGGATTTTTCGGGAATTTTTTTGGGATTTTTTTGGGATTTTTTGGGGATTTTTTGGGATTTTTTTGGGGATTTTTTGGGATTTTTTTGGGTTTTTTTGTGGATTTTTGGGGGATTTTTTGGGGGATTTTTTTGGGATTTTTTTGGGATTTTTTGGATTTTTTTTGGGGATTTTTTGGATTTTTTTGGGTTTTTTTGTGGATTTTTGGGGGATTTTTTGGGGGATTTTTTTGGGATTTTTTTGGGATTTTTTGGGGGTTTTTTTTGGGGATTTTTTGGATTTTTTGGGATTTTTTTTGGGATTTTTTTGGGATTTTTTGGGAATTTTTTGGGGATTTTTTGAGATTTTTGGTGATTTCTTTAGGATTTTTTTTTTATTTTTGGGGATTTTTTTGGGAATTTTTTTTTGATTTCCTGGGATTTTTTGTGGATTTTTTTGGATTTTTTTTGGGAATTTTTTGGGATTTATTTGGGAATTTTGGGGATTTTTTTTTATTTATTTGGGATTTCTTGGGATTTTTTTGGGATTTTTTTGGATTTTAGGGGGGGTTTTTGGAGAATTTTTTTGGGATTTTTTGGGGAATTTTTTGGGGATTTTTTTGGATTTTAGGGGGGTTTTTTTTGATTTTTTGGGATTTTTTTTGGAATTTTTGGGAATTTTTGGGGGATTTTTTGGGATTTTTGGGAATTTTTTTGGATTTTTGGGGGATTTTTTGTGGATTTTTTGTGATTTTTTGGGGATTTTTTTGGGGATTTTTTGGGAATTTTTTGGGAATTTTTGGGGATTTTTTTGGATTTATTTGGGATTTATTTGGGATTTATTTGGGATTTCTTGGGAATTTTTGGGATTTTGGGGGGAATTTTTGGGATTTTTTTGGATTTTATTGGGATTTTTTGGGGGATTTTTTGGGGATTTTTGGGGGTTTTTTGTGGATTTTTTGGGATTTTTTGGGGATTTTTTTGGGGATTTTTTGGATTTTTTTTGGGTTTTTTTGGGAATGTTTTTGGTATTTTTTGGTATTTTTGGGAATTTTTTTTGATTTTGGGGGGTTTTTTTGTGGATTTTTTGGGGATTTTTGGGGGAATTTTTTGGGGTTTTTTTGGGAATTTTTTTTGGATTTTTTTTGGGGATTTTTTGGGGATTTTTTTTGGGAATTTTTTTGGGGAATTTTTGTGGGGATTTTTTTGGGGGGATTTGGGGGGATTTTGGGTCACTTTAGGGGATTTTAGGATTTTTTTGGGGTTCCCAGGTGCATTTTTAGGGGTTTTAGGGGGTTTTTGGGTTCTCAGGTGCGTTTTGAGCCCCCCCAGGTGTCTCACCTGTCCCCCCCAGGTGTCCTCACCTGTCCCCCCCAGGTGTCCTCACCTGTCCCCAAGTGTCTCACCTGTCCCCCCCCAGGTGTCTCACCTGTCCCCCAAGTGTCTCACCTGTCCCCAGGTGTCTCACCTGTCCCCCCCAGGTGTCTCACCTGTCCCCCCAGGTACCTCACCTGTCCCCCCCCAGGTGCCTCACCTGTCCCCCCCAGGTGTCTCACCTGTCCCCCCAGGTACCTCACCTGTCCCCCCAGGTGTCTCACCTGTCCCCCCAGGTGTCTCACCTGTCCCCCCCCAGGTGTCTCACCTGTCCCCAGGTGTCTCACCTGTCCCCCCCCAAGTGTCTCACCTGTCCCCCCCAGGTGTCTCACCTGTCCCCAGGTGTCTCACCTGTCCCCCCCAGGTGTCTCTCACCTGTCCCCCCAGGTGTCTCACCTGTCCCCCCCAGGTGTCTCACCTGTCCCAGGTGTCTCACCTGTCCCCCCCCCCAGAGAACGGGCAGGTGGAGCCTCGTTCACCGCTCGGGGGGCACCTGGGGGCCCGGCGGCCGCACCTGCCGGGGTCTCCTTTCACCTGGTGCTGCGCCGGGAAGCCGCTCTTCTACCTGGCCACGGTGCTGGTGCCGTGCGTGCTGGTGACGCTGCTGGCCGTGGCGTCTTCCACCTGCCCCCCGACGCAGGTGAGCTCACCTGGGCACACCTGGGGGCGGCTGGGGCACACCTGGGGCACACCTGGGCACACCTGGCGCACACCTGGGCACACCTGGGCACACCTGGGGGTGGCTGGGACACACCTGGCCACGGTGCTGGTGCCGTGCGTGCTGGTGACGCTGCTGGCTGTGGGCGTCTTCCACCTGCCCCCCGACGCAGGTGAGCTCACCTGGGCACACCTGGGCACACCTGGGCACACCTGGGGGCGGCTGGGGACAACCTGGGGGCGGCTGGGGCACACCTGGGCACACCTGGACACCACCTGGGCACACCTGGACACACCTGGGGACACCTGGGCACACCTGGGCACACCTGGGGGCGGCTGGGGACACCTGGGGGCGGCTGGGGGTGGCTGGGACACACCTGGGCACACCTGGGGACACGTGGGGACATCTGGGCACACCTGGGCACACCCAAACACACCTGGACACACCTGGGCACACCTGGACACACCTGACACAGCTGGGGGCAACTGGGGGCAGCTGTCCTGCACCTGTCCTGTCACACCTGTCTGTATCACACCTGTGTGTGTTATACCTGTGTCACACCTGTCCAGGTGATCTCACCTGTCACTCTCACACCTGTCACACCTGTCCAGGTGAGAAGATGTCGCTGTCACTCTTCGCTCTCCTCACCTTGACGGTGTTCCTGCTGCTCCTGTCACACCCTGTCCTGTCACACCTGTCCTGTCATACCTGTGTGTGTCACACCTGTCCCAGGTGATCTCACCTGTCACTCTCACACCTGTCCAGGTGAGAAGATGTCCCTGTCGCTCTTCGCTCTCCTCACCCTCAACCGTGTTCCTGCTGCTCCTGTCACACCTGTGTCACACCTGTGTGTGTTATACCTGTGTTATACCTGTCCAGGTGATCTCACCTGTCACACCTGTCACTCTCACACCTGTCCAGGTGAGAAGATGTCGCTGTCACTCTTCGCTCTCCTCACCCTCACCGTGTTCCTGCTGCTCCTGTCCTGTCACACCTGTCCTGTCACACCTGTGTGTGTTATACCTGTGTGTGTCACACCTGTCCAGGTGATCTCACCTGTCACACCTGTCACTCTCACACCTGTCCAGGTGAGAAGATGTCGCTGTCACTCTTCGCCCTGCTCACCCTCACCGTGTTCCTGCTGCTCCTGTCCTGTCACACCTGTCCTGTCCACACCTGTGTGTGTTATACCTGTGTGTGTTATACCTGTCCAGGTGATCTCACCTGTCTGTCTCACACCTGTCCAGGTGAGAAGATGTCTCTCTCACTCTTCGCCCTGCTCACCTTCGACGGTGTTCCTGCTGCTCCTGTCCTGTCACACCTGTGTCACACCTGTGTGTGTTATACCTGTGTTACACCTGTGTGTGTTATACCTGTCTGTATCACACCTGTGTGTGTTACACCTGTGTGTGTCACACCTGTCCAGGTGATCTCACCTGTCACTCTCACACCTGTCCAGGTGAGAAGATGTCCCTGTCCCTGTTTGCCCTGCTCACCTTGACGGTGTTCCTGCTGCTCCTGTCACACCTGTGTGTGTTATACCTGTGTGTGTTATACCTGTGTGTGTTATACCTGTGTGTGTTATACCTGTCCAGGTGATCTCACCTGTCACTCTCACACCTGTCACACCTGTCCAGGTGAGAAGATGTCGCTGTCACTCTTCGCTCTCCTCACCCTCACCGTGTTCCTGCTGCTCCTGTCCTGTCACACCTGTGTTATACCTGTCTGTATCACACCTGTGTGTGTCACACCTGTCCAGGTGATCTCACCTGTCACTCTCACACCTGTCACACCTGTCCAGGTGAGAAGATGTCCCTGTCACTCTTCGCTCTCCTCACCCTCACCGTGTTCCTGCTGCTCCTGTCACACCTGTGTCACACCTGTGTGTGTTACACCTGTGTTACACCTGTGTGTGTTATACCTGTGTGTGTCACACCTGTCCAGGTGATCTCACCTGTCACTCTCACACCTGTCACACCTGTCCAGGTGAGAAGATGTCCCTGTCCCTGTTTGCCCTGCTCACCTTGACGGTGTTCCTGCTGCTCCTGGCCGACAAGGTGCCGGCCACGTCCCTGCAGGTGCCGCTCATCGGCCGTTACCTGACGGTGACGCTGCTGCTGCTGGGGCTGGTGGTGGCGCTGAGCGTGGCCGTGCTCAACCTGCACCACCGCTCACCTGGCACGCACGGGATGCCCACCTGGGCCCGGCAGGTGAGGGGGGCACCTGGGGAACCCCGAAAAATCCCAAAATCCCCAAAAAAATCCAAAATCCTGGGGAAAAACAGCCCAAAACACACCTGGGCACACCTGGGACACACCTGGACACACCTGGGCCAGTGCCACCGCTCACCTGGCACGCACGGGATGCCCACCTGGGCCCATCAGGTGAGGGGGGCAACTGGGGAACCCCAAAAATACCAAAATCCCCCGAAAAAATCCCAAAATCCCGGGGGAAATTGGCAAAAAAATCCCAAAATCCATAAAAAAACAGCACAAAACACACCTGGGCACACCTGGACACACCTGGACACACCTGGGCACACCTGGACACACCTGGACACACCTGGGCACACCTGGGGCACACCTGGGGACACACCTGGACACACCTGGGGCACACCTGGGGACACCTGGAGGTCACAGACACACCTGGGGACACCCAGAACACACCTGGGGGACACCTGGGGAGACCTGGGGACACCTGGGACCCAGTCTGGAACCCGATCCAGAACCCGACCTAGAACCGAGTCTAGAACGATCTAGAACCGAGTCTAGAACCGAGTCTAGAACCTCTAGAACCCGATCTAGAACCGAGTCTAGAACAATCTAGAACCTCTAGAACCGAGTCTAGAACCCGATCTAGAACAATCTAGAACCGAGTCTAGAACCGAGTCTAGAACAATCTAGAACCTAGTCTAGAACCGCTCTAGAACAATCTAGAACCTCTAGAACCGAGTCTAGAACCCGATCTAGAACCCGATCTAGAACCGAGTCTAGAACCTCTAGAACAATCTAGAACCGAGTCTGGAATCCAGTCTGGAACCCAGTCTGGAACACACCTGGGACACACTTGGGGGGACAGGGACACACCTGGGGCACACCTGGGGACACCTGGGACACACCTGGTGATTTTTGGGGGTGGTCGGTGACACACTTGGGGACACCTGGGGACACCGGAGGGGTCACTGACACACCTGGGGACATTTGGGGACACCTGGGGACACACCTGGACACACCTGGACACACCTGGGACACACCTGGGCACACCTGGTCACACCTGGACACACCTGGGGACATTTGGGGACACCTGGGGACACACCTGGACACACCTGGACACACCTGGGACACACCTGGGCACACCTGGTCACACCTGGACACACCTGGGACACACCTGGGACACACCTGGACACACCTGGGACACCTGGACAGATCCAGACACACCTGGACACACCTGGACACAGCTGGGGACACCTGGGGACACACCTGGACACACCTGGACACACCTGGGACACACCTGGACACACCTGGCCACGCCCGGCCACGCCCCCAGGTGTGTCCCAGGTGATGGATTTTGGGATTTTTTTGGGGACATTTCGGGGTTCTCACCTGTGCCCCTCCCCCTCCAGGTGTTCCTGCAGCGCCTCCCCCCCCCTGCTGGGCCTGCGCCCCTCCCCCCCCGGCCCCTCCCCCCCCGGCCCCGCCCCCCCCGCCCCTCCCCCCCGCGGCGGGGACGAGTACTTCCTGCGCCGCCCCTCCCCCCGCCGGGCCCCGCCCCCCGGGGAGGCCCCGAAATCCCCGGATTTCCCCCAAAATCCCCCCCGGAGCTGCGCGAGGCCGCGGCCGCCACGGCCGCCATCGCCCGGAGCCTGCGCGAGAGGGAGCGGCGGCGACAGGTGAGGGGACACACCTGGGACACACCTGGGGACAGGTGAGGGGACACACCTGGGACAGGTGAGGGGACACCTGGGACAGGTGAGGGGACACCTGGGGACACCAGGGACAGGTGAGGGGACACCGGGGACAGGTGAGGGGACACACCTGGGACACACCTGGGACAGGTGAGGGGACACACCTGGGACAGGTGAGGGGACACACCTGGGGACACCTGGGGACAGGTGAGGGGACACACCTGGGACAGGTGAGGGGACACCTGGGACACACCTGGGGACAGGTGAGGGGACACCTGGGGACACCTGGGGACACCTGGGGACACCTGGGGACACCTGGGACAGGTGAGGGGACACCAGGACAGGTGAGGGGACACCTGGGACAGGTGAGGGGACACACCTGGGACACACCTGGGACAGGTGAGGGGACACCAGGACAGGTGAGGGGACACCTGGGACAGGTGAGGGGACACACCTGGGACAGGTGAGGGGACACACCTGGGACAGGTGAGGGGACACCGGGGACACCTGGGGACACCTGGGACACACCTGGGACAGGTGAGGGGACACCGGGGACAGGTGAGGGGACACACCTGGGAGAGGTGAGGGGACACCGGGGACAGGTGAGGGGGACACACCTGGGAGAGGTGAGGGGACACCGGGGACAGGTGAGGGGACACACCTGGGACAGGTGAGGGGACACCTGGGACACACCTGGGGACAGGTGAGGGGGACACCGGGGACAGGTGAGGGGGACACCTGGGGACACCTGGGACAGGTGAGGGGACACCTGGGACAGGTGAGGGGACACCGGGGACAGGTGAGGGGACACACCTGGGACAGGTGAGGGGACACACCTGGGACACACCTGGGACAGGTGAGGGGACACTGGGGACACCTGGGACAGGTGAGGGGACACCTGGGGACAGGTGAGGGGACACCGGGGACACACCTGGGACACACCTGGGACAGGTGAGGGGGACACACCTGGGACACCGGGGACACCTGGGGACACCTGGGACAGGTGAGGGGACACCAGGGACAGGTGAGGGGACACCGGGGACAGGTGAGGGGACACCTGGGGACACCTGGGACAGGTGAGGGGACACCTGGGGACACCGGGGACACACCTGGGACACACCTGGGACAGGTGAGGGGACACCGGGGACAGGTGAGGGGACACCTGGGGACACCTGGGCACACCTGGGACAGGTGAGGGGTTTTTCCCCAATGTTTTTCCCCAATTCCCATTGTTTTTTCCCAATTCCCGTTGTTTTTTCCCAATTCCCGTTGTTTTTTTCCCAATTCCGGGTGTTTTTTCCCAATTCTGGGTGTTTTTCTCGATATTTTTCCCAATTCCGGGTGTTTTTCCCCAATTCCCGTTGTTTTTCCCCAATTCCCGTTGTTTTTTCCCAATTCCGGTGCTTTTCTCGATATTTTTCCCAATTCCCGTTGTTTTTTCCCAATTCCGGGTGTTTTTTCCCGATTTCCTGTGTTTTTGCCCCATTTCCAGGCCCAGGACGAGTGGCACGCGCTGGCCATCGTTATTTTTCCCAATTCCGGGTGTTTTTATTGATGTTTTTCCCGATTCCCGTTGTTTTTTCCCAATTCTGAGTGTTTTTATTGATGTTTTTTCCCAATTCTGGCTGTTTTTGCCCCATTTCCAGGCCCAGGACGAGTGGCACGCGCTGGCCATTGTTATTTTCCCAATTCCGGGTGTTTTTTCCCAATTCCCGTTGTTTTTGCCCCGTTTTTCCAGGCCCAGGACGAGTGGCACGCGCTGGCCATTGTTATTTTCCCAATTCTGGGTGTTTTTTTCCCAATTCCCGTTGTTTTTGCCCCATTTTTCCAGGCCCAGGACGAGTGGCACGCGCTGGCCATTGTTATTTTTCCAATTCCGGGTGTTTTTTCCCCAATTCCCGTTGTTTTTCCCAATTCCAGGTGTTTTTTCCCAATTCCGGGTCTTTTTCTCGATGTTTTTCCCAATTCCCGTTGTTTTTCCCCAATTCCGGGTGTTTTTCCCAATTCCCGTTGTTTTTTCCCAATTCCGGGTGTTTTTTCCCAATTCCGGGTCTTTTTCTCGATGTTTTTCCCAATTCCCGGTGTTTTTTTCCCGATTCTGGGTGTTTTTTCCCCAGGCCCAGGACGAGTGGCACGCGCTGGCCATTGTTATTTTCCCAATTCCGGGTGTTTTTATCGAAGTTTTTCCCAATTCCTGTTGTTTTTGCCCCATTTCTCCAGGCCCAGGACGAGTGGCACGCGCTGGCCATTGTTATTTTTCCCAATTCCGGGTGTTTTTTCCCGATTTCCTGTGTTTTTGCCCCGTTTTTCCAGGCCCAGGACGAGTGGCACGCGCTGGCCATGGCCGCTGACCGCCTGTGCCTCTGGGCCGTGCTGGCGCTGACCGGCGGCTGCGCCCTGGGGACGGCGCTGGACGCGGCGCTGCACCGGCCCCCGGACACGCCCTTCCCCTGACGGAAACAGCCGGAAACCGCCGGAAACAGCCGGAAACTGCTGGAAAACAGACGGAAAACACCCGAAATCACCCCAAAAACAGCCGGAAAACAGCCGGAAACAGCTGGAAACAGCCGGAAAACACCCAGAAACACCCAAAATCACCCCAAAAACACCCTGAAAACAGCCGGAAACAGCCGGAAACAGCTGGAAAACACCCGAAATCACCCCAAAAACACCCTGAAAACAGCCGGAAACACCCAAAATCACCCCAAAAACAGCCGGAAACAGCCGGAAACAGACGGAAAACACCCGAAAACACCTGAAAACAGCCGGAAACAGCCGGAAAACACCCAAAATCACCCCAAAAACAGCTGGAAACAGCCGGAAACAGATGGAAAACACCCAAAATCACCCGAAATCACCCCAAAAACAGCCGGAAACAGCTGGAAACAGCCGGAAAACACCCTGCAAACACCAGAAATCACCCCAAAAACACCTGAAAACACCCCAAAAACAGCAGGAAACAGCCGGAAACAGCCAGAAAACACCCGAAATCACCCCAAAAACAGCCGGAAAACAGCCGGAAACACCCAAAATCACCCCAAAAACAGCCGGAAACAGCCGGAAAACAGCTGAAATCACCCCAAAACCAGCAGAAAACACCACAAAAACACCCCAGAAACACCCAGAAACAGCCGGAAACAGCTGGAAACAGCCGGAAACACCCAGAAACACCCCAAATCACCCCAAAAACAGCCGGAAACAGATGGAAACAGCCGGAAAGAGCCGGAAACACCCAAAAACCAGCTGAAAACACCCCCAAAACACCCGAAATCAGCCGAGAAACACCTGAAAACAGCCGGAAACAGCCGGAAACAGCCGAAATGACCCGAAATGACCCGAAATCACCTGAAATCACCTGAAATATGACAAAAGCAGCCGAAATGACCCAAAAACTCCCAAAATCACAATGGGCCGAGCCTGAAAACAGCCAAAAAACACCCGAAAAGTGCCAAAAACACCCAAAACCACCTGAAATCACCTGAAACCCCCCAAAATCCCCCCAAATCCCCCAAAATCCCCCAAAATCCCCCAAAATCCCCCAAAATCCCCCAAAATCCCCCCAAATCCCCCAAAATCCCCCAAAATCCCCAACCTCGGGGGGTTCTGATCCCCCCAAATCCCCCAAAATCCCCCCAATCTTTGCCTTTGATCCCCTTTTCCCGAAAATCCCCAAATTTCGGGATTTTTCCCCAAAATCTCCCCAAAAAAATTCCCAAATAAATCCCGAACCCCAAAAGAGTCACGTGGTCTCTTTTTTTGGGGGGGATAAATCCCACAATGCCTTGCGCCTAAAGGGGGATAAATCCCACAATGCTTTGCGTTAAAAGGGGGGATAAATCCCACAATGCTTTGCGTTAAAAGGGGGGGATAAATCCCACAATGCTTTGCGCCTATAGGGGGGATAAATCCCACAATGCTTTGCGTTAAAAGGGGGGATAAATCCCACAATGCTTTGCGTTAAAAGGGGGGATAAATCCCACAATGCTTTGCGTTAAAGGGGGGATAAATCCCACAATGCTTTGCGGTAAAAGGGGGGGGGATAAATCCCACAATGCCTTGCGCCTAAAGGGGGAATAAATCCCACAATGCTTTGCGTTAAAAGGGGGGGATAAATCCCACAATGCTTTGCGTTAAAAGGGGGGATAAATCCCACAATGCTTTGCGCTAAAATGGGGGAGTAAATCCCATGATCCTCCGCGCCTTAAAGGGGAATGAACCCGGTGATTTTCGGCGCTGGAAAAGGAGGAGAAATCCAAGGATTTTTTTGCGGATAAATCCCGGAATTTGCGGCGCTTGAAACCGGGAGAAACCCCGGGAATTTAAAGCGGGGAAAAACCCCCGGGAATTTCGGCGCTTTTTGGAGCTTTCCGCGAAGGCCCCGCGGTCTCCATGGCGACCGGGCCGGAAGTGGGGGCGGGGCTTCCGCTGTGGGCGTGTCCCGAAGCTCGAAGCTGATTGGTCGGAAAAGGCTCCGCCTCCCGGCGCTCCCCGATGACGTCATCGGCCGGCGCCGGCGGGCAGGGACCGGAGCGAGGCCGGCCCGGGGTGAGCGCGGGCCCCGAAAATTCCCAAAAAACCCAAAATTCCCCCAAAATTCCCCCAAAATTCCCCAAAATTCCCCCAAAATCCCGCCCGGAGCCACCGGGGAGCGGGGGAGGGGCTCCGGGGAGGGGGAGGGGGGGACAGCGGGGGGTGGGGGAGGGGAATTGGGGATTTGGGGGGGGGATTTGGGAATTTCGGGGGGTCCGTGAGGGGAAAATCGGGAATTTGGGGCGGATTCGGGAATTTGGGGCGGATTCGGGAATTTCGGGGGGGGATAACGGGAATTTGGGGGTGTTTTAATGGGAATTCGGGAATTTAACGGGAATTCGGGGAGATTTAATGGGAATTAACGGGAATTAACGGGAATTTTGGGAATTTAAGGGGAATTTCGGGGTGTTTTAATGGGAATTTTGGGAATTTAACGGGAATTTCTGGAGTTTAATGGGAATTTGGGGGAGGTTTGGTGGGAATTTGCGGGAGTTTAATGATGATTTTGGGGAGGTTTAATGATAATTTTGGGGTGTTTTAACGGGAATTTTGGAATTTTGGGGGAGTTTAATGATAATTTTGGGGCTTTAATGATAATTTGGGGATGTATAATGATAATTTGGGGAGTTTAATGATAATTTGGGGGTTTAATGATAATTTTGGGGATGTTTAATGATAATTTTGGGGTGTTTAATGATAATTTTGGGGAGGTTTAATGATAATTTTGGGGTATTTTAACGGGAATTTGGGAATTTTGGGGGTGTTTAATGATAATTTTGGGAAGTTTAATGATAATTTTGGGGTGTTTTAACGGGAATTTGGGAATTTTGGGGGAGTTTAATGGGAATTTTGGGGGCGTTTAACGGGAATTTGGGAATTTTGGGGCTTTAATGATAATTTTGGGGAGTTTAATGATAATTTTGGGGTATTTAATGATAATTTTGGGAAGTTCAATGATAATTTTGGGGGGGTTTAACGGGAATTTGGGAATTTAGGGGATGTTTAATGACAATTTTGGGAGTTTAATGACAATTTTGGGAGTTTAATTATAATTTTGCGGAGTTTAATGATAATTTTGGGGATGTTTAATGATAATTTGGGGATGTTTAGTGATAATTTTGGGGGTGTTTAACGGGAATTTTGAGGTATTTAATGATAATTTTGGGGGGGTTTAACGGGAATTTGGGAATTTTGGGGGGGTTTAATGATAATTTTGGGGTGTTTTATGATAATTTTGAGGAGTTTAATGATAATTTTGGGGGGGGTTAATGATAATGTTGGGGAGTTTAATGATAATTTTGGGGGGGTTTAATGATAATTTTGGGGGGGTTTAATGATAATTTTGGGAAGTTTAATGATAATTTGGGGGGGTTTAATGATAATTTTGGGGTATTTAATGATAATTTTGGGGTGTTAAATGATAATTTGAGTATTTAATGATAATTTTGGGGTATTTAATGATAATTTGGGGGGGTTTAATGATAATTTTGGGGGGGTTTTTTTTTTGGGGGGGGGATTCCCGGGCAATCCCGGCCATCCCTGACCCCTCCCCCCCCATTTTTTCCCCTCCCCCCCCTTTTCCCCTCCCCCCCCCAGGCCATGAAGGAGGCGCCGCCGCCCCGCCCGAACCCGGGGGGTGGTGGGGGAGGGGCGGGGGGGGGAGGGGGCGTCGTCACCAGCGACTGCCCCTCCCCCACCCCCCCCATTCCCCCCCTTCCTCCCCCTCCCCCTCCCTCCTCCTCCTCCCCTCCCCCCCCCCTCCCCATCTCCTCCTTCTGGGGGGCGGGGGAGGGGCGCGGCCGCTCCTCCTCCTCCCCCTCCCCCCCCTCCCGGGCGGGGGAGGGGCGGGGCCTGTGGGTGGGGGCGGGGCTCCGCCGCCCCTCCCCCCGCGGGTGGCGGCGCAGGGGCGCCCCCCGGCGGCGGCTGCGGGCGCTGCGGCTGCTGCGGCTGCTCCTGGCCCGGGGGGGGCTCTGGGGGGGCCCCGCCCACCGCCGCCGGGGGGTGGGGGGCGGGGGGGGAGGGGCGGCCCGCAAGGCCCCTCCCCCCTCCCTGCGGGGGGGGCCGGCCCCTCCCCCCGCGGAGCCCCCGGGAGGCGCCGGGGAGGGGGGGGAGGGGCCGAGGCCGCCGACGACCCCACCCCCCCCCACGCCGCCGCCGCCGCCCCTCCCCCCCCGCAGTTCCAGCCCCTCCCCCACCTGCAGCTGCCCCTCCCCCCGCTGGGCGTGGGAGCGCCCCGCCCCCCCCAGGAGTTCGGGGGGGGGGAGGGGGAGGAGGAAGGTGAGGAGCGGGGGGAGGGGAGGGGTCCCGGGGTGGGGGGAGGGGACATGGGGGGAGGGGAGATGGGTGGGGGAGGGGTCCCGGTGTGGGGGGAGGGGTCCCGAATCTGGGGGGGGGAGGGGGAGGGGTCCTGGGGTGGGGGGAGGGGTTTTGACCCTGGGGGGGGGAGGGGAGATGGGGGAGGGGGAGGGGTTTCAGGGTGGGGGGAGGGGTCCCAAATGTTGGGGGAGGGGTTTTGACCCTGGTGGGGGGAGGGGAGGGGGGTCGCAAGCGAGTGGGGGAGGGGCTGAATCCCCTCGGGGTCCCCTCGTTCCGGGAGGTTTTGGGGCGGAAAAGGGAAATTTGGGGAATTTTGGGGGAATTCCGTGGAATTTGGGGGATTTGAGGGAATTTTGGGAATTTTGGGAATTTTGGGGTCTCTCACCCGCCCCTCCCCCTCCTCCCCCCCAGGTCCCCTCCTGAACGGCTTCGGTGGGGGAGGGGCGGGGGCGGGGCCGCTCCCCGGCTGCCCCTCCCCCCCCCCGCGCCCCTCCCCCCCCCTCCCAGGGCCCCATCCTGATCAGCAACGTCACCGGGGGGGGAGGGGCCGAGCCCGGGCCCCGCCCCCCGCCCGGCCCCGCCCCCCCGGCCCCGCCCCCCGCGCGGGCCCCGCCCCCCCCGGCCCAGCCCAGCCCCCCCCTGCGCGAGGAGCACGTGACCTGCGTCCAGAGTGAGTGACGTCAGCGGTGACGTCATCGGCGGCGGGGGGGGCGGGGTTTGGGGGAGATGACGTCATCCCTAGGGTGGGATTGGGGCGATGACGTCATCAGGGAGCGGGATTTTGGGTGGTGACGTCATCAGGGGGCGCCGCCCCCGACCAATGACGTCACCGGGCGCCAAAATTCCGCGATTTCAGATTTTTTTGGCCGTGACGTCATTGGAGGGGGCGGGGCTTGGGGATGGGGGCGGGGTTTGGGGATGGGGGCGGGGCTTGGGCGGGAATTCCGGGGATTTTTGGGGGGATTTTGGGGATTTTGGGGTTCATGAGCTGCTCTGAGCCCCAGGGCCGGAATTTTGGGGGGATTTTGGGGGAATTTTGGGGATTTTGGGGTTCCCGAGCCGCTCTGAGCCCCAGGGCCGGGATTTTGGGAGGATTTTGGGGGGGATTTTGGGGATTTTGGGGGGATTTTGGGGGGATTTTGGGAATTTTGGGAATCTTGAGGCTCTCTGAGCCCCAGGGCTGGGATTTTGGGGGGATTTTGGGGGGGATTTTGGGGATTTTGGGTGGATTTGGGGGGGATTTTGGGAATTTTGGGAATGTTGAGGCTCTCTGAGCCCCAGGGCCGGGATTTTTGGGTCGTTCCAGGCATTTTGGACGAGTTCCTGCAGGCCTACGGGAGCCTGATCCCCGTCAGCGCCGACGAGGTGGTGGAGAAACTGGAGGACATTTTCCAGCAGGAGTTCAGCACCCCCCAGAGGTTCGGGAATTCCGGGAATTCCTGGGAATTCTGGGGAATCCTCCGAGGGGTTTTTGGGGGGAACCTTAGGGGAGTTTGGGGGATTTTTTGGGGATTTTTTGGGGATTTTTTTGGGGATTTTTTGGGGACTTTTTTGGGGACTTTTTTGGGGATTTTTTGGGGATTTTTTGGGGATTTTTTTTGGGATTTTTTTTGGATTTTTTGGGGATTTTTTGGGGACTTTTTTTGGGATTTTTTGGGGATTTTTTTTTATTTTTTTGGGATTTTTTGGGGATTTTTTTTGGATTTTTTGGGGATTTTTTGGGGATTTTTTTTGGGATTTTTTTGGGGATTTTTTGGGGATTTTTTGGGGAATTTTTTGGGGATTTTTTGGGGGATTTTTTTGGCCGATTTTGGGGAGGATTTTGGGAAAGATTTTGGGGGATTTGGGGTGGATTTTTGGCGGGATTTTGGGGTGGATTTTTGGGAATTTTGGGGCAGATTTTGGGGAGGATTTTGGGGGCAATTTGAGGATGATTTTGGAGAATTTTTTGGGCGGAATTTGGGGTGGATTTTCGGCAATTTAGGGGAGGATCTTTGGGCAATTTTGGGGCGGATTTTGGGGCGGATTTGGGGGAACTTTTGGGGCAGATTTTTGGGGAGGATTTTCGGGAGGATTTTTGGGGATTTTGGGGCAGATTTTGGGGAATTTTTGGGGCGGATTTTGGGGAGGATTTTTGGGGATTTTGGGGAGGATTTTGGGGAATTTTTGGGGCAAATTTTGGGGAGGATTTTTGAGAATTTTGGGGCAGATTTTGGGGCAGATTTTGGGAGCATTTTGGGGAATTTTTGAGAGGATTTTGGGGCAGATTTTTGGGGAGGATTTTTGGGGATTTTGGGGCAGATTTTGGGGAATTTTTGGGGCGGATTTTGGGGAGGATTTTGGGGAATTCTTGGGGCGGATTTTGGGGAGGATTTTTGGGGATTTTGGGGCGGACTTTGGGGGATTTTTGGGATGATTTTGGGGAATTTTTAGGAGAATTTTGGGGCAGATTTTGGGGGATTTTTGGGAGGATTTTGGGGCAAATTTTGAGGCGAATTTTGGTGGATTTTGGGCCGGATTTTGGGCCAGATTTTTGGGTGGATTTTGAGGCGGATTTCGGAACCGATTTTGGGGCGATTCCGGCCGGAATTCCGCCGGGATTTTTTCGGGTGCGGAGGAGAATTTTGGGAACTTCGGGAAAATTTGGGAATTCCGGAAACTCCAGGAATTTTGGGGTAATTTTGGGGTAATTTTGGTAACTCCCACCAGGCGTGGCTCGGTGCAGCAGCTGCTGCAGTCCTACCAGCGCCTGCCGGGGAACGCGCTGCTCCGCGGCTTCCGCGTCAGCTACAAGCGCCACGTGCTCACCATGGACGACCTGCAGACCCTCTACGGCCCCAACTGGCTCAACGACCAGGTCCGGGCGGAATTCCGGAATCTCCGGAATTTTGGGAATTTTTCCGGAATTTTCCGGGCCTCCGGGAGGCTCTGGGGATTTTTTCTGGATTTTTTGGGGGGTTTTTGGGGGAGTTTTGGGGGTGTTTGTGGGGGTTTTCCTGCCCCAACTGGCTCAACAACCAGGTACGGGTGGAATTCGGGAATTTCCAGAATTTCTGGAATTTTCCAGAATTTTCCGGGCGTCTGGGAGGCTCTGGGGATTTTTTCTGGATTTTTTTGGGGGTTTTTGGGGGCAGTTTTGGGGTTCTTTGTGGGGGTTTTCCTGCCCCAACTGGCTCAACAACCAGGTCCACACGGAATTCCGGAATCTCCGGAATTCTGGGAATTTTTCCGGAATTTTCCGGGCGTCCGGGAGGCTCTGAGGATTTTTTTATGGATTTTTTCTGGATTTTTTGGGGGTTTTTGGGGCAGTTTTGGGGGTGTTTGTGGGGGTTTTCCTGCTCCAACTGGCTCAAGGAACAGGTGCAGCCGGAATTTGGGAATTTCCAGAATATCTGGAATTTTCCAGAACTTTCTGGAATTTTCCGGGCCTCCAGGAGGCCCTGGGGATTTTTTCTGGATTTTTTCTGGATTTTTTGGGGGGTTTTTGGGGCAGTTTTGTGGTTCTTTGTGGGGGTTTTCCTGCCCCAACTGGCTCAAGGAACAGGTACAGCCGGAATTCTGGAATTTTGGGAATTTCTGGAATTTTCTGGGAATTTTCCGGAATTTTCTGGGCCTCCGGGAGGCTCTGGGGATTTTTTCTGGATTTTTTTGGGGATTTTGGGGGGAGTTTTGGGGGTGTTTGTGGGGGTTTTCCTGCCCCAACTGGCTCAACGACCAGGTCCGGGCGGAATTCCGGAATCTCCGGAATTTTGGGAATTTTTCCGGAATTTTCCGGGCCTCCGGGAGGCTCTGGGGATTTTTTCTGGATTTTTTTGGGGGGTTTTTGGGGCAGTTTTGGGGGTGTTTGTGGGGGTTTTCCTGCCCCAACTGGCTCAAGGAACAGGTACGGCCGGAATTTGGGCATTTCCAGAATTTCTGGAATTTTCCAGAATTTTCTGGAATTTTCCGGGCCTCCGGGACGCTCTGGGGATTTTTTCTGGATTTTTTGGGGGGTTTTTGGGGCAGTTTTGGGGTTCTTTGCAGACCTTCTATGGCCCCAACTGGCTCAACAACCAGGTCCGGGCAGAATTCGGGAATTTTGTGAATTTCTGGAATTTTCTGGGAATTTTCCGGAATTTTCTGGGCCTCCGGGAGGCTCTGAGGATTTTTCTATGGATTTTTTCTGGATTTTTTTGGGGGTTTTTGGGGCAGTTTTGGGGTTTTTGTGGGGGTTTCCCAGCCCCAACTGGCTCAAGGAACAGGTATGGCCAGAATTCGGGAATTTTGGGAATTTGTGGAATTTTCCAGAATTTTCTGGAATTTTCTGGGCCTCCGGGAGGCTCTGGGGATTTTTTCTGGATTTTTTGGGGGGTTTTTGGGGGGAATT
This sequence comes from Poecile montanus, assembly GCA_038429875.1. Taxonomy (NCBI): domain Eukaryota; kingdom Metazoa; phylum Chordata; class Aves; order Passeriformes; family Paridae; genus Poecile; species Poecile montanus. The sequence goes on from CM076534.1 coordinate 255,193, forward strand.
TGGGGGTTTTTGGGTCCCCCAGGTGATTTTTGGGTCGCAGGTGATGAACATGTACGGGGACCTGGTGATGGACGCCGTGCCCGACAAGGTGAGCGGGGAGGGGGCGTGTCCAGGTGTGTCCAGGTGTGTCCAGGTGTGTCCCAGGTGTGTCCAGGTGTGTCCCAGGTGTGTCCAGGTGTGTCCAGGTGTGTCCCAGGTGTGCCCAGGTGTGCCCAGGTGTGCCCAGGTGTGTCCCAGGTGTGTCCAGGTGTGCCCAGGTGTGTCCAGGTGTGTCCAGGTGTGTCCCAGGTGTGTCCAGGTGTGTCTGGATTTGTCCAGGTGTGCCCAGGTGTGCCCAGGTGTGCCCAGGTGTGTCCAGGTGTGTCCCAGGTGTGTCCAGGTGTGTCCAGGTGTGTCTGGATCTGTCCAGGTGTGTCCAGGTGTGTCCAGGTGTGTCCCAGGTGTGCTCCAGGTGTGCCCAGGTGTGTCCCAGGTGTGTCCAGGTGTGCTCCAGGTGTGTCCAGGTGTGTCCCAGGTGTGCCTGAGTGTGCCCAGGTGTGTCCAGGTGTCCCCAGGTGTGTCCAGGTGTGCCCAGGTGTGTCCCAGGTGTGTCCAGGTGTGTCCCAGGTGTGCCCAGGTGTGTCCAGGTGTGCCTGAGGCGTGTCCAGATGTGTCCCAAGTGTATCCAGGTGTGTCCCAGCTGTGTCCAGGTGTGTCCCAGGTGTGTCTGGATTTGTCCAGGTGTGTCCAGGTGTGTCCCAGGTGTGTCCAGGTGTGTCCCAAGTGTATCCAGGTGTGTCCCAGCTGTGTCCCATGTGTGTCTCAGGTGTGTCCGGGCGTGTCCCAGATTTTATGGGCGTGTCCCAGGTGAGCCCCTCCCCCTCCCCAGGTGCATTTCTTCAACTCCTTTTTCTACGACAAGCTCCGCACCCGCGGCTACGAGGGCGTGCAGCGCTGGACCAAGAACGTGAGGGGCGGGGCCAGGGAGGGGTTAATGAGGTGGGCGGGGCCAGGGAGGGGTTAATGAGGTGGGCGGGGCCTGGCTTTGGGAGCTCATTTCCAATTTGGGCTCATTCCGCTCAAATTAGGATAATTTTTAGTGTTTTTTTTTTCAGTGGTGGGCGTGGCCTCAGGAAGCCCCGCCTCTTTCCCCTGGGTGTGGCTGTTTGAAGTGGGCGTGGCCTTTCCCAGCACCGCCCCTTTCTGCTCTCCGCCCCTTTTGCCCGATTTTGCCTCATTTTGCCCCATTTCCCCTCATTCCCAGCAGGATTTTTTTCCCCCTGGGTGGGCGTGGCCTCCTGTGGGCGTGGCCTCCCATTAACCCCACCCCAAAATGGGCGTGGCCTCCCATTAACCCCTCATTTCCCCCCCTCCCCTTGACTCCGCCCCATCCGGCCCCGATTCCCGCGGGGTTTTTTTTTTTGGGGGTGGGGTGGGCGTGTCCCAGGCGAGGGGGGCGTGTCCCAGGTGAGGCCCCGCCCCCCTGGGCAGGTGGACATTTTCGGGAAGGAGCTGCTGCTGATCCCCATCCACCTGGAAGTTCATTGGTCGCTGGTGGCCGTGGACGTGGCGCGCCGCACCATCACCTACTTCGACTCGCAGCGCACGCTCAACCGCCGCTGCCCCAAGGTGGGCGGGGCCGGCGCGGGGGGGCGGGGCCAGACCCCAAAAGTGGGCGGGGTTTGGTGTTTCAAAGTCAGAGTGGGTGGGGTTTGGGTTTGGCCACGCCCGTGGTTTATTGGTGGTTCAGGATGGGTTTGGTGAAGGGAAAGGGTTAAATGGGGGCGTGGCCAGACCCAAAAAACTGGGCGGGGTTTGGTGTTTCAAAGTCAGAGTGGGCGGGGTTTGGGTTTGGCCACACCCATGGTTTATTCATGGTTCAAGTTGGGTTTGGTGAAGGGAAAGGGTTAAATGGGGGCGTGGTTTGGTATTTTAAAGTCAGAAAGAGGCGGGGTTTGGGTTTGGCCACGCCCGTGGTTTAGTCATGGTTAGAAATGGATTTGATGATGGAAAGGGTTAAATGGGGGCGTGGCCAGAACCAAAAAACCGGGCGTGGTTTGGTGTTTCAAAGTCAGAGTGGGCGGGGTTTGGGTTTGGCCACGCCCGTGGTTTATTGGTGGTTCAGGATGGGTTTGGTGAAGGGAAAGAGTTAAATGGGGGCGTGGCCAGGTGTTTCAAAGTCAGAAAGGGGGCGGGGTTTGGGTTTGGCCATGCCCGTGGTTTATTGGTGGTTAGGAATGGGTTTGATGGCATGAAAGGGTTAAATGGGGGCGTGGCCTGACCCAAGAGTGGGCGTGGTTTGGTGCATTGTGGGCGGGGCTTTTGGGCCATGACCATATTTGGCATTGTGGGCGTGGCTTTTGGGGCCATGACCATATTTGGCATTGTGGGCGTGGCCTAAGGGCTGGGTGAAGCCATGACCATATTTGGCATTGTGGGCATGGCTTTTGGGGCCATGACCATATTTGGCATTGTGGGCGGGGCTTTGGGGCCATGACCATATTTGGCATTGTGGGCGGGGCTTTTGGGCCATGACCATATTTGGCATTGTGGGCGTGGCTTTAAGCCACGACCATATTTGGCATTGTGGGCGGGGCTTTTCATGGGTGGAGCTCGGAGGAGGAGCCCGGGGTGGGTGCGGGGGATTGGCCACGCCCCCTTTGGCCCCGCCCCTCGCTGACCACGCCCCCTTTGGCCCCGCCCCCAGCACATCTGCCGCTACCTCCAGGCCGAGGCGGACAAGAAGGAGCGGCCGGATTTCCGCGAGGGCTGGAGGGGAGCCTTCAAAATGGTGATTGGGGAGCCCCAAAAACGGCCCAAATCCACCCAAAATCCACCCAAAATCATCCCAAAATCATCCCAAAATCCTGCCCGAAATCCCACCCAAAATCCACCCAAAATCTGCCCAAAATCCTGCCCAAAATAATCCCAAAATCATCCCAAAATCATCCCAAAATCCTGCCCGAAATCCCACCCAAAATTCACCCAAAATCATCCCAAAATCCACCCAAAATTCACGCAAAATCATCCCAAAGTCTACCCGAAATCCCACCCAAAATCCCACCCAAAATCATCCCAAAATCTACCCCAAATCCACCCCAAATCCACCCCAAATCTACCCAAAATCATCCCAAAATCCCGCCCAAAATCCACCCCAAAATCATCCCAAAATCCCCCCAAAATCCACCCAAAATCCCACCCAAAATCTGCCCAAAATCCACCCAAAATCCACCCAAAATCATCCCAAAATCCACCCAAAATCCCTCCCCAAAATCTCTCCCAAAATACCCCAAAATATCCCCAAAATATCCCAAAAAACACCTCAAAAATATTCCAAAAAATCCCTGAAATTATCCCCAAAAATACCTTGAAAATATTCCCAAAGTAACCCAAAAATATCCCAAAATTTGGCTGTGGGAACCGCCAAAATTCCCCATAATTTTAATTATAAATATTAATTAATCTCTGTATTGATAATGCCCAAAAATCCTCACGAAAATCCGCCCTGAGAGGCTCCAAAACCACCCAAAATTACCCCAAAAAAATCCCTAAAAATCCCCCAGAAAACACCCAAAATTCCCCAAAAAAATCCACCCTGAGAGGCTCCAAAAAACACCCAAATTACCCCAAAAAAATCCCTAAAAATCCCCCAGAAAACACCCAAAATTCCCCCAAAAAATCCCTAAAAATCCCCCAAAAAACACCCAAAATTCCCCCAAAAAATCCGTCCTGGGAGGCTCCAAAAAACACCCAAAATTACCCCAAAAAAATCCCTAAAAATCACCCCAAAACCACCCAAAATTCCCCCAAAAAAATCCCTAAAAATCCCCCAGAAAACACCCAAAATTCCCCCAAAAAATCCGTCCTGGGAGGCTCCAAAACCACCCAAAATTACCCCAAAAAAATCCCTAAAAATCCCCCAAAAACCACCCAAAATTACCCCAAAAAAATCCCTAAAAATCCCCCAAAAAACACCCAAAATTACCCCAAAAAAATCCCAAAAAATCACCCAAAAACCACCCAAAATTACCCCAAAAATCCCCCCAAAACGGCCAAATTTGGTTTTTTTTTCCCCAGAACGTCGCCCGGCAGAACAACGACAGCGACTGCGGCGCCTTTGTGCTGCAGGTGAGGGGGATTTGGGGCAATTTCGGGGGATTTTGGGAAATTTGGGAGATTTGGGAGAATTTTGGGGATTTTTGGGGAATTTTTTGGGATTTTTCAGGGTTTTTTTGGGGGAGATTTTCAGATTTTTTGGGGATTCTGGGGGATTTTTTATTGTTTTTATTCTGGGGGATTTTGGGGCTTTTTGGGGTTTTTTTGGGGGGGTTTTCAGGGTCTTTTTTTGGGTGGATTTTGGGATTTTTTGGGTGTTTTTTTGGGTCTTTTTGGGTGGATTTTGGGGATTTTTTTGGGTGGATTTTGGGACTTTTTGGGTGTTTTTTGGGGTATTTTTTGGGTGGATTTTGGGGATTGTTTTGGGTGGTTTTTTTGGGGATTTTTTTGGGTGGATTTTGGGCATTTTTTGGGGTGGATTTTGGGTGATTTTTATGGGTGTTTTTTTGGGACTTTTTGGGTGGTTTTTTTGGGATTCTTTTTGGGTGGATTTTGGGTGATTTTAATGTGATTTTGGAGCATTTTATGTGCAGGATTTCATTTAAATTTTAAGATAATTTTTAACAATTTTTTGGGTGTGAAACTGGGATATTTCCAGTGAGATTTGTCTTGAATTCCCCCCTCAAAAATCCGAATTTTTCCACCTTCCCAAGCGGAAAATCCGCTAAAAATTCAATTTTTTCTGCTTTTTTTCCCCCCCAATTTTTATTTTCCCCTCCCCAAACCCCCCAAATTTTAATTTTAATTATTTTTCCTCATCCTAAATGATTTTTTTTGGGGGGGATTTTGGTTCCAGTACTGCAAATTCCTGGCTCTGGGGCGGCCCTTCAGCTTCACGCAGCAGGACATGCCCCACCTGCGCCGCCTGATGTACAAGGAGCTCTGCCACTGCCAGCTCGCCCTCTGAGAAACCCCAAAAACCCGGGAATTCACCCCAAAAAAACCCCCAAAAAATCCCGGGGGAAAAAAAACCCCGAAAATCCCCAAAAAAAACCCCGGAAAAATCCGAGCAGGAACGGCCAAAATTGGGGAAATTTGGGGAATTTTTTTTGGGGGGATTTTGGGGATTTTGGGGAATTTTGGGGATTTTGGGAAAGTTTGGGAAGGTCCCAAAATTTCGGGAGCTCCTGGAATTCCCGGAATTCCGAGGAAAAGCCGGAAAATGGCCGAGGAAAAAAAACCCAAAATTCAGCAAAAATTGAGCAAAAATTGAGCAAAAATTGAGCAAAAATTGAGCAAAAATTGGAATTTTTTTGGGGGGGGGAGGGGTGAGTGAGGATCCCCCAAAATTTTAAATTTTAAATCCCCCAAAATCCTGGAAAAATTCCCAAAATCCCGGAAAAATTCCCAAAATTCCCCAAATTCCCCAAATTCCTCCTCCCGTCTCCAAAAATGCTGAAAAATGAATTTCCCCGAATTTCCCCGAATTTCCCCCAAATTTCAGTTCTGGAGGGGGGTGGGGGAGGGGATTTTTTTTTTGGGGGGGGGGAGGGGGTGGATTTTGGGGTGGGGGAGGGGCTCCCAAATTTCCCCCCTCCCCCTCCCCCCCCCCCCCCTTCCCCCCGTTTTTAACCCGAGGGAGGGAAAAGGAAAAATAAAAATAAAAATAAAAATAATAAAAATATTGGGAATAAAGAGAGCGGAAAGGGTGAAAAATCGGGAATTTGGGGAATTCTTGGGAAGGGAATTTGGGGGTGGGGGAGGGGCATTTTTGGGGGGGTTCTTAGGGGGTTTTGGGGGGGTTTTGGGAGAATTTTGGGGGGATTTTGGAAGATTTGGGGAAATTTTGGGGAATTTGGGGTCGTTTTCGGGGGTTTTGGGGGGATTTGGGGCGGTTTCGGGGGGATTTGGGGCGGTTTTGGGGGGATTTTGGGGGATTTTGGGGGATTTTGGGGGTTCCACCCTCGCCGGAGGGAGGGGGAGGGGCGGCTCCCCCTCCCCCACCCCGCGCCATTCCGGGGCGCGGCCCCTTTAAGAGCCCCTCCCCCGCTTTTTTCTCTGTGGGGGGGTCCCGATCCTCTCCCCTCCCCCCCCCCCCCGGGTTCATTTCGGGGTCCCCCCGGTGGGGGAGGGGCGGCCGAACCCCCCTCCCCTCCCCCCACGTGGTTCGCTCCGGCCCCGCCCCTTCCGCGCTTGGCCCCGCCTCCTTTTCCCCTTGTGTGAATGAGCGCGGCGCGGGGGGGCGTGGCTTCACCGGCACCAGCCAATCAGCGCAGAGAGAGGGCGCGGCTTCGCGGCATTGACCAATCAGAGCGCGCGGGGGGCGTGGCCCGGCGCGGAGCGGACCAATGGCGGCGCGGGGGGGGGCGCGGCCCGGGCGCTTCTTAAGGCGGCGGCGGGCGGGGGGGGGGCCCTGAGCGGAGCCCGGAGATGTCGGCGAGTCACGACAGTCGGTGCGATAGCGGCGGGGGGAGGGGCGCCGGGGCTTCACCGGGGCACGGGGATCCCGCGGGGGGTGGGGGGGGGGGGCGGCGGGGCCGCGATCTCCCGTTCCCGCCGCCATTTCCTGAGGGGAAACCCGGCGGGGTTTTCCCTTTTCCCGCTCGGTTCCGCTTCCCCGCCGCTCCCGCCGCTCCCGCCGCTGTTTCCCGCGGGTTTTTTTCCCGGTTTTCCCCCGGTTTTTCCCCGGTTTTTTCCCGGTTTTTTTTTCCTCACTCGCGGTTCCCCTCCCCCCCCCCCCCCCCCCGGCCCCCGCCCACGTGGTCGGCGCCGCGCGCGCGCCTCCATTGTCCCGGCGTGCGCGCTGACGTCACGCGCGGCGCGAGCGCCGATTGGCCCAGGCCGGGGGGGAGGGGGGAGATGAATGAACCGGAAGTGGGCGGGGCCTCGGCCGGAGCCGCTTCCGGCGGCGCCGCGTGGTCGGAGGGGGAGGGGCCGGAGCCGCTTCCGGTCACGTGGGGAGGGGGGGAGGGGGAAATGAATAAATTAAAAAAAAACCCGCGGGAAATGCGCGGCGCCGGTGACGTCACGGCGCGGCCGCGATGACGTCATGACGGCGCCTTTTCTCGCCCCCCCCCATCGGCAGATCTCGCGAGAGCGGCCCGGAGGGGATGGAGCCGGACGGGGTCATCGAGGTCAGGAACTGGGAGGGGTTTGGGCCTTACTGGGAGGGACTGGGATGGACTGGGAGGGGTTTGAGCCTTACTGGGAGGGACTGGGATGGACTGGGAGGAACTGGGAGGGGCTTGAGCCTTACTGGGAGGGACTGGGATGGACTGGGAGGGGTTTGGGCCTGACTGGGAGGGACTGGGAGGGACTGGGAGGAACTGGGAGGGGTTCAGGTCATACTGGGAGGAACTGGGAGGGGTTTCGGACAGGCTGGGATGGGTTGGAGTTAAACTGGGAGGGACTGGGATGGGTCAGGGTTGAACTGGGAGGGGCCCAAACCAAACTGGGATGGACTGGGAAGGGTTGGAGCCAAACTGGGATGGACTGGGTTGAGGCTCTGGTCTGTACCGGTCTGTACTGGTCTGTACTGGTCTGTGGGGGTTTGTACTGGTCCTTACTGGTCCGTACTGGTCTGTACTGGTGCAGAGTAACTGGCACGAGGTCGTGGACAGCTTTGATGAGATGAACCTGTCGGAGGCGCTGCTGCGCGGGATCTACGCCTACGGCTTCGAGAAACCCTCGGCCATCCAGCAGAGAGCGATCCTGCCCTGTATTAAAGGTAAAAACACCTGTCCCAGTATAAACCAGTATAAACCAGTTCATCCCAGTACAGCCCAGTACAGCCCGGTACTGCCCCAGTGCCCCCAGTACAGCCTACGGCTTCGAGAAACCCTCGGCCATCCAGCAGAGAGCGATCCTGCCCTGTATCAAAGGTAAAATCACCTGTCCCAGTTCAAACCAGTATAAACCAGTACAGCCCGGTACAGCCCGGTACAGCCCGGTACAGCCCCAGTGCCCCCAGTCCATCCCAGTACAGCCTACGGCTTCGAGAAACCCTCGGCCATCCAGCAGAGAGCGATCCTGCCCTGTATTAAAGGTGAGAACACACCTGGACAGGTGATCCCAGTGCTCCCAGTTCATCCCAGTACAGCCCGGTACTGCCCCAGTGCTCCCAGTACAGCCTACGGCTTGGAGAAACCCTCGGCCATCCAGCAGAGAGCGATATTGCCCTGTATTAAAGGTAAAAACACACCTGGACAGGTGTTACCAGTGCTCCCAGTTCATCCCAGTACAGCCCAGTACAGCCCAGTACAGCCCCAGTGCTCCCAGTCCATCCCAGTACAGGCACGGCTTCGAGAAACCCTCGGCCATCCAGCAGAGAGCGATTTTACCGTGTATTAAAGGTAAAAACACCTGTACCAGTATAAACCAGTTCATCCCAGTACAGCCCCAGTGCCCCCGGTACAGCCCGGTACTGCCCCAGTGCCCCCAGTCCATCCCAGTCCAGCCTACGGCTTCGAGAAACCCTCGGCCATCCAGCAGAGAGCCATTCTACCCTGTATCAAAGGTAAAAACACCTGTCCCAGTATAAACCAGTTCATCCCAGTACAGCCCGGTACAGCCCGGTACAGCCCCAGTCCATCCCAGTACAGCCCCAGTGCTCCCAGTACAGCCCCAGTGCTCCCAGTCCATCCCAGTACAGCCCAGCACAGCCCGGTACAGCCCCAGTGCTCCCAGTCCATCCCAGTACAGCCCAGTACAGCCTACGGCTTCGAGAAACCCTCGGCCATCCAGCAGAGAGCAATTTTACCATGTATCAAAGGTAAAAACACCTGTCCCAGTTCAAACCAGTATAAACCAGTACAGCCCGGTACTGCCCAGTACAGCCCGGTACAGCCCCAGTGCCCCCAGTCCATCCCAGTCCAGCCTACGGCTTCGAGAAACCCTCGGCCATCCAGCAGAGAGCGATATTACCGTGTATTAAAGGTGAGAACACCTGTACCAGTCCATCCCAGTATAAACCAGTACAGCCCCAGTGCTCCCAGTCCATCCCAGTACAGCCTACGGCTTCGAGAAACCCTCGGCCATCCAGCAGAGAGCGATCCTGCCCTGTATCAAAGGTGAGAATACACCTGGACAGGTGATCCCAGTGCTCCCAGTTCATCCCAGTACAGCCCGGTACAGCCCCAGTGCTCCCAGTACAGCCTACGGCTTCGAGAAACCCTCGGCCATCCAGCAGAGAGCAATCCTGCCCTGTATTAAAGGTAAAAACACCTGTACCAGTATAAACCAGTATAAACCAGTTCATCCCAGTACAGCCCGGTACAGCCCCAGTGCTCCCAGTACAGCCCCAGTGCTCCCAGTACAGCCTACGGCTTCGAGAAACCCTCGGCCATCCAGCAGAGAGCGATTTTACCATGTATCAAAGGTGAGAACACCTGTCCCAGTATAAACCAGTTCATCCCAGTACAGCCCAGTACAGCCTACGGCTTCGAGAAACCCTCGGCCATCCAGCAGAGAGCGATTCTACCTTGTATTAAAGGTAAAAACACACCTGGACAGGTGATCCCAGTTCAAACCAGTTCATCCCAGTACAGCCCAGTACTGCCCCAGTGCCCCCAGTACAGCCCCAGTGCCCCCAGTACAGCCCCAGTGCTCCCAGTACAGCCCCAGTGCTCCCAGTACAGCCCCAGTGCCCCCAGTCCAGCCTACGGCTTCGAGAAACCCTCGGCCATCCAGCAGAGAGCGATATTACCTTGTATTAAAGGTGAGAACACACCTGGACAGGTCATCCCAGTCCATCCCAGTTCATCCCAGTACAGCCCAGTTCATCCCGGTACAGCCCCAGTGCTCCCAGTACAGCCTCAGTGCCCCCAGTACAGCCTACGGCTTCGAGAAACCCTCGGCCATCCAGCAGAGAGCGATTCTACCTTGTATTAAAGGTAAAAATACCTGTCCCAGTTCAAACCAGTACAGCCCAGTACAGCCCAGTACAGCCCGGTACTGCCCCAGTGCTCCCAGTACAGCCCCAGTGCTCCCAGTCCAGCCTACGGCTTCGAGAAACCCTCGGCCATCCAGCAGAGAGCCATTCTACCTTGTATTAAAGGTAAAAACACCTGTCCCAGTATAAACCAGTATAAACCAGTACAGCCCCAGTGCCCCCGGTACAGCCCAGTACAGCCCCAGTGCTCCCAGTACAGCCTACGGCTTCGAGAAACCCTCGGCCATCCAGCAGAGAGCGATCCTGCCCTGTATCAAAGGTAAAAACACCTGTACCAGTTCAAACCAGTATAAACCAGTACAGCCCGGTACTGCCCCAGTGCCCCCAGTACAGCCCCAGTGCCCCCAGTCCAGCCTACGGCTTCGAGAAACCCTCGGCCATCCAGCAGAGAGCGATATTACCATGTATTAAAGGTGAGAACACACCTGGACAGGTCATCCCAGTCCATCCCAGTTCATCCCAGTACAGCCCAGTTCATCCCGGTACAGCCCCAGTGCTCCCAGTACAGCCCCAGTGCCCCCAGTACAGCCTACGGCTTCGAGAAACCCTCGGCCATCCAGCAGAGAGCGATATTACCATGTATTAAAGGTGAGAACACACCTGGACAGGTCATCCCAGTCCATCCCAGTTCATCCCAGTACAGCCTGGTACAGCCCGGTACAGCCCCAGTGCTCCCAGTACAGCCCCAGTGCCCCCAGTACAGGCACGGCTTGGAGAAACCCTCGGCCATCCAGCAGAGAGCGATTTTACCATGTATCAAAGGTAAAAACACACCTGGACAGGTGATCCCAGTTCAAACCAGTTCATCCCAGTCCATCCCAGTACAGCCCAGTTCATCCCAGTACAGCCCAGTACAGCCCCAGTGCTCCCAGTACAGGCACGGCTTGGAGAAACCCTCGGCCATCCAGCAGAGAGCGATATTACCATGTATTAAAGGTAAAAACACACCTGGACAGGTGATCCCAGTGCTCCCAGTTCATCCCAGTACAGCCCGGTACTGCCCCAGTGCTCCCAGTCCAGCCTACGGCTTGGAGAAACCCTCGGCCATCCAGCAGAGAGCGATATTACCCTGTATCAAAGGTGAGAACACACCTGGACACACCTGGATGGACACACATGGGACACACCTGTGACTCACACACCTGTAACACACCTGGACACACCTGGACACACACACACCTGTAACACACACACCTGGACACACCTGTAACACACCTGTAACACACCTGTGACACACCTGGACACACACACCCCCCTGTAACACACCTGAGGGGACACACACACACACACACACCTGGACACACACACCTGTACACACCTGTAACACACCTGGACACACCTGGATGGACACACACACCCCTGAAGGGACACACACACACACCTGTAACACACCTGGACACACACACCCCTGAGGGGACACATACACACACATCTCTACACACCTGTACACACCTGTATCCTCAGGTTATGACGTCATCGCGCAGGCGCAGTCGGGCACAGGTAAAACCTGTAACACACACACACACACCTGTACACACCTGTTCACACCTGTTCACACCTGTAACACACCTGTCTGTCCCCAGGTTATGACGTCATCGCGCAGGCGCAGTCCGGCACAGGTAAAACCGCCTGTGACACACCTGTACACACCTGTACACACCTGTTCTCTTTCAGGCTATGACGTCATCGCGCAGGCGCAGTCGGGCACAGGTAAAACCTGTGACACACCTGTACACACCTGTACACACCTGTAACACACCTGTTCTCTCTCACCTGTGCAGGCTATGACGTCATCGCGCAGGCGCAGTCGGGCACAGGTAAAACCTGTAACACACACACACACCTGTACACACCTGTAACACACCTGGACACACCTGTCTGTCCCCAGGTTATGACGTCATCGCGCAGGCGCAGTCGGGCACAGGTAAAACCTGTGACACACCTGTACCTGACACACCTGTACACACCTGTAACACACCTGTCTGTCCCCAGGTTATGACGTCATCGCGCAGGCGCAGTCGGGCACAGGTAAAACCTGTGATACACCTGTACCTGACACACCTGTACACACCTGTAACACACCTGGATGGACACACACACACACCTGAAGGGACACACACACACCTGTACCTGACACACCTGTAACACACCTGTACACACCTGTTCTCTTTCAGGCTATGACGTCATCGCACAGGCGCAGTCGGGCACAGGTAAAACCTGTGATACACCTGTAACACACCTGTAACACACCTGTCGTGTCTCACCTGTGCAGGTTATGACGTCATCGCGCAGGCGCAGTCGGGCACAGGTAAAACCTGTAACACACCTGTACACACCTGGATGGACACACACACACACCTGAAGGGACACACACACACCTGTGACACACCTGTAACACACCTGTTCTGTCCCCAGGTTATGACGTCATTGCGCAGGCGCAGTCGGGCACACGTAAAACCTGTGACACACCTGTACACACACCTGTAACACACCTGTTCTCTGTCACCTGTCCCCAGGCTATGACGTCATCGCGCAGGCGCAGTCCGGCACAGGTAAAACCGCCACCTTCGCCATCTCCATCCTGCAGCAGGTGGAGCTGGAGCTCAAGGCCACCCAGGCGCTGGTGCTGGCCCCCACCCGCGAGCTCGCCCAGCAGGTACCAGTACAAACCAGTACAAACCAGTTTGAACCAGTACGAACCAGTACAAACCGGTTTAAACCGGTTTAAACCAGTTTAAACCAGTTTAAACCAGTTAGGACCGGTGGGGGGTGCGGGGACGGGTGGGGGTGGCGCCCCCTTGTGGCTGCTGGAGGGGGGGGGTGGCACCGGTGCGGGACCAGTTTGGACCAGTTCGGACCAGTTTGGACCAGTATAAATTAGTTTGGACCGGTTAAAACCAGTTTGGACCAGTACAGATGGGTTTGGGCCAGTATAAACCAGTTCAAAGCAGTTTGGACCGGTATAAACCAGTTCGGACCAGTAGAGACGGGTTTGGACCAATATAAACTGGACCAGTATAAACCAGTTTGGACCGGTATAGACCAGTTCAAACCAGTATAGCCCAGTAAAAACCGGTCCAAATCGATCCCAACCAGTCCAAACCAGTATAACCCAGTAAAAACCAGTCCAAACCGGTCCATCCCAGTCCAAACCAGTATTACCCAGTAAAAACCAGTCCAAACCGGTCCATCCCAGTCCGAACCAGTATAACCCGCTCTGAACCAGTATAACCCAGTCCAAACCGGTCCATCCCAGTTCAAACCAGTATGACCCAGTTAAAACCAGTATAACCCAGTAAAAACTGGTCCAAATTGATCCAAACCAGTATAACCCAGTAAAAACCAGTCCGAATCCGTCCAGACCAGTATAAACCAGTAAAAACCAGTCCAAACAGGTCTAAACCGGTCCAAACCAGTATAACCCAGTAAAAACCAGTCCGAATCCATCCGGACCAGTATAAACCAGTAAAAACCGGTTCAAACCAGTCCAAACCGGTCCAAACCAGTATAAACCAGTAAAAACCAGTCCAAACCGGTCCATCCCAGTCCAAACCAGTATAACCCAGTAAAAACCAGTCCGAATCGATCCGGACCAGTATAAACCGGTAAAAACAGGTTCAAACCAGTCCAAACCGGTCCAAACCAGTATAAACCAGTAAAAACAGGTCCAAACCGGTCCATCCCAGTCCAAACCAGTATAACCCAGTAAAAACCAGTCCGAATCGATCCGGACCAGTATAAACCGGTAAAAACAGGTTCAAACCAGTCCAAACCGGTCCAAACCAGTATAACCCAGTAAAAAACAGTCTGAATCGATCCGGACCAGTATAAACCGGTAAAAACAGGTTCAAACCAGTCCAAACCGGTCCAAACCAGTATAACCCAGTAAAAACAGGTCCAAACCGGTTCAAACCAGTCCAAACCAGTATATCCCAGTATAACCCAGTGCAAATTGCTCTGAACCGGTCCGTACCGCTCTAACCCAGTCCAAACCAGTAAAAACCAGTCCGAATCGATCCGGACCAGTATAAACCAGTCCAAACCGGTCCAAACCGGTCCAAACCGGTCCAAACCAGTCCATCCCAGTATATCCCAGTATATCCCAGTATCCCCCGGCCGCCTGGGCAGGGCGGGGCCCCCCTGGCCCCGGTCCCGAATCCGGCGGGGGCAGAGCAGCAGCTCCCAGTTCATCCCAGTCCGGCCCAGTGGCCAAACTGGTTCATACCTGGGGCACACCTGAGCGCGCCGTGACCTCAGCGGTGACGTCATCGGTGACGTCACGGAGCCAACGGGGGGAAAAATTGAATTTTTGGGGGGAATTTGGGGGATTTTGGGATTTTTTTGGGGGATTTTTGAGGGAATTTAATGGGAATTTTTGGGGGGAATTTGGGGAATTTTTGGGGGAATTTTTGGGAATTTTAGGGTTTTTTTAGGGGATTTTTGGGGATTTTTGAGGGAATTTAATGGGAATTTTTATGGGAATTTTTGGGATTTTTTAGGGAATTTTTGGGGGGATTTTTTTGGGGATTTTTGAGGGAATTTAATGGGAATTTTTATGGGAATTTTAGGGTTTTTTTAGGGGATTTTTGGGGATTTTTGAGCGAATTTTGAGGGAATTTTTATGGGAATTTTTGGTATTTTTTAGGGAATTTTTATGGGAATTTTTTTGATTTTTTAGGGAATTTTTGGGGGGATTTTTTGGGGGATTTTTGAGGGAATTTAATGGGAATTTTTATGGGAATTTTTGGGATTTTTTAGGGAATTTTTGGGGATTTTTTAATGGAATTTTTGAAATTTTTTTGGAAATGTTTTTTAGGAATTTTTTAGGGAAGTTTTGGAATTTTTTGGGGGGAATTTTTTGGGGAATTTTTGAGGGAATTTTTTTGGGATTTTTGTGGGAATTTGGGATTTTTAAAGGGAATTTTTGGGGATTGTTTTAGGGAATTTTGGGGGAATTTTGGGGGGAATTTTTGGGATTTTTTAAAGGGAACTTTTGGGATTTTTTGTGGGAATTTTTGTGGGATTTTTTAAGGGAATTTTTGGGGAATGTTTCAGGGATTTTTGAGGGAATTTTTGGGGGATTTTTTATGGGAATTTTTGGGATTTTTTTGAGGGAATTTTTTGGGATTTTTGAGGGAATTTTTTGGGGATTTTTGGGGGAATTTTGGGAGATTTTTGAAGGAATTTTTTGGGGATTTTTTTTAGAGAATTTGGGGGGGATTTTTTAGGGATTTTTTTGAATTTTTTAGGGAATTTTTGGGGGATTTTTTAAGGGAATTTTTTGGGATTTTTTTAGGGAATTTTTGAGGGAATTAATGGGAATTTTTGTGGGAATTTTGGGGGATTTTTTAGGGAATTTTTGGGAGTTTTTAAGGGAATTTTGGGACTTTTTAGGGAATTTTTTGGGATTTTTTAGGGAATTTTGGGGGGGATTTTTAAAGGGAATTTTTAAGGGAATTTTTGGGATTTTTTAAGGGAATTTTTTGGGATTTTTTAGGGAATTTTCAAGGGATTTTTTTGGAATTTTTGGGGATTTTTTAGGGAATTTTGGGGGGGATTTTTTTGGGGATTCTTTGGGGTTTTTAACGGGAAAAGCGTGGGGATTTCGGGGTTTTTTAACGGGATTTTGGGTTTTTTTAATGGGATTTTTGATTTTTTAACGAGATCAGCGCGGGGATTTTGGGGTTTTCAATGGGATTTTGAGGTCTTTTAACGGGATTTGGAGGTTTTTTATGAAATTTTGGGCTTTTTTACCGGGATCACCGTGGGGATTTGGGGTTTTTTCCCCTCCGTGACGTCACTGGTGACATCATTGATGACGTCACAGATCCAGAAGGTGGTGATGGCGCTCGGGGACTACATGGGGGCCTCGTGCCACGCCTGCATCGGCGGCACCAACGTCCGCGCCGAGGTGCAGAAACTGCAGCTGGAGGCGCCGCACGTGGTGGTGGGGACGCCGGGACGCGTCTTCGACATGCTCAACCGCCGATATCTCTGTGAGTGAACCCAAAAATCCACAAATTCACCCCAAAAACGGGATCAGCGACCCCAAAAACCCCAAAAAACGGCTTTATTGTGATCAAAAATGGTGAAATTCCGGGTTAAAATGGGTTAAAAATGGGTTAAAAATGAGATTAATCAGTCCAAGATTGGCTCAACCGCCGATATCTCTGTGAGTGCACCCAAAAATCCACAATTTCACCCCAAAAACGGGATCAGCGACCCCAAAAACCCCAAAAAACGGCTTTATTGTGATCAAAACCAGCAAAAATCCGGGTTAAAATGGGTTAAAAATGAGATTAATCAGCCCAAGATTGGCTCAACCGCCGATATCTCTGTGAGTGAACCCAAAAATCCACAATTTCACCCCAAAAATGGGATCGGCGACCCTAAAAACCCCAAAAAACGGCTTTATTGTGATCAAAAATGGTGAAAACCCGGGTTAAAATGGGTTAAAAATGGGTTAAAATGGGTTAGAAATGAGATATAACAGCCCAAGATTGGCTCAACCGCCGCTATCTCTGTGAGTGAACCCGAAATCGCAGGAATTCACCCCAAAAACGGGATCAGCGACCCCAAAAACCCCAAAAAACACCCCCAGAATACCCAAAAATGGCAAAAATCTGGGTTAAAATGGGTTAAAAATGGGTTAAAAATGGGTTAGAAATGAGGTATAACAGCCCAAGATTGGCTCAACCGCCGGTATCTCTGTGAGTGAACCCAAAAATCCACAATTTCACCCCAAAAACGGGATCTGGAGCCTTAAAAACCCCAAAAAACGGCTTTATTGTGACCAAAAATGGTGAAAATCCGGGTTAAAATGGGTTAAAAATGGGTTAAAAATGGGTTAAAAATGAGATTAATCAGTCCAAGATTGGCTCAACCGCCGATATCTCTGTGAGTGCACCCAAAAATCCACAATTTCACCCCAAAAACGGGATCGGCGACCCCAAAAACCCCAAAAAACACCCCCAGAATACCCAAAAATGACAAAAATCCGGGTTAAAATGGGTTAAAAATGGGTTAAAAATGGGTTAGAAATGAGATATAACAGCCCAAGATTGGCTCAACCGCCGCTATCTCTGTGAGTGCACCCAAAAATCCACAATTTCACCCCAAAAACGGGATCTGGAGCCTTAAAAACCCCAAAAAACGGCTTTATTGTGATCAAAAATGGTGAAAACCCGGGTTAAAATGGGTTAGAAATGAGATATAACAGCCCGAGATTGGCTCAACCGCCGCTATCTCTGTGAGTGCACCCAAAAATCCACAATTTCACCCCAAAAATGGGATCAGCGACCCCGAAAACCCCAAAAAATGGCTTTATTGTGACCAAAAATGGTGAAAATCCGGGTTAAAATGGGTTAAAAATGGGTTAAAAATGAGATTAATCAGTCCAAGATTGGCTCAACCGCCGATATCTCTGTGAGTGCACCCAAAAATCCACAATTTCACCCCAAAAACGGGATCGGCGACCCCAAAAACCCCAAAAAACACCCCCAGAATACCCAAAAATGACAAAAATCCGGGTTAAAATGGGTTAAAAATGGGTTAAAAATGGGTTAGAAATGAGATATAACAGCCCAAGATTGGCTCAACCGCCGATATCTCTGTGAGTGGAGCCAAAAATCCACAAATTCACCCCAAAAACGGGATCTGCAGCCTTAAAAACCCCAAAAAACGGCTTTATTGTGACCAAAAATGGTGAAAACCCGGGTTAAAATGGGTTAGAAATGAGATATAACAGCCCGAGATTGGCTCAACCGCCGCTATCTCTGTGAGTGAACCCGAAAATCCACAAATTCACCCCAAAAATGGGATCAGCCACCCCGAAAACCCCAAAAAACACCCCCAGAACACCCAAAAATGGCAAAAATCCCGGTTAAAATGGGTTAAAAATGGGTTAGAAATGAGATTAAAGTGGGATTAATGGGCTCAACCGCCGGTATCTCTGTGAGTGGAGCCAAAATCGCAGGAATTCACCCCAAAAATGGGATCAGCCAACCCGAAAACCCCAAAAAACACCCCCAGAATACCCAAAAATGGTAAAAATCTGGGTTAAAATGGGTTAAAATGGGTTAAAAATGGGTTAAAAATGGGTTAAAATGGAATTAATCGGCTCAGGCATTGAAATCTCTGTGAGTGCCCCCAAAAAACCCCAAATTCACCCCAAAAACGGGGTCAGGAGCCTTAAAAACCCCAAAATCCCCCAAAAACACCCCCAGAACACCCAAAAATGGCAAAACCCAGCGTGAGCAGCACCAAAACCCCTGGAATTGAGCCCAAATTGGGAATTTTGGGTTTTTTTCCTGTTTTTTGGGGTTTTTTTGGGGTTTTCCCCATTTTTTGGGATGGGGATTTTTGGGAATTTTGGGGCTGACCCCGATGGAAAATCCAAATTTGGGGTTTTTCAGTTTAAAAATCTCAATTTTTATTGTTTTTTCCCCAGTTTTTGGGGTTTTTTTGGGGTTTTCCCGTTTCTTTGGGATGGGGATTTTTGGGAATTTTGGGAATTTTGGGAATTTTTGGAATTTTGGGGTGGGGTCCCCCCTGTGATGAGCTGACCTTGGGGGTGGGTCCCAAATTTGGGTTTTTTTGTTTAAAAAATCTCAATTTTTGCTGTTTTTTCCCCAGTTTTTGGGGTTTTTTTGGGGTTTTCCCGTTTTTTTGGGATGGGGATTTTTGGGAATTTTGGGGAATTTTGGGAATTTGGGGCGGGGTCCCCCCTGTGAGGAGCTGACCCCGATGGAAAAATCCAAATTTGGGGTTTTTTAATTTAAAAAATGTCAATTTTTGTTGTTTTTTTGGGGGTTTTGGGGTTTTTTGGGGGTTTTCCCCATTTTTTGGGATGGGGATTTTTGGGAATTTTGGGGAATTTTGGGAATTTTGGGGTGGGGTCCCCCCTGTGATGAGCTGACCTTGGGGGTGGGTCCCAAATTTGGGGTTTTTTGTTTAAAAAATCTCAATTTTTGTTGTTTTTTTCCCCAGTTTTTGGAGTTTTTTTGGGGTTTTCCCCATTTTTTGGGATGGGGATTTTTGGGAATTTTGGGAATTTTTGGGAATTTTGGGGTGGGGTCCCCCCTGTGATGAGCTGACCTTGGGGGTGGGTCCCGAATTTGGGGTTTTTTAGTTTAAAAATCTCAATTTTTATTGTTTTTTCCCCAGTTTTTGGGGTTTTTTGGGGTTTTCCCGGTTTTTTGGGATGGGGATTTTTGGGAATTTTGGGAATTTTTGGGAATTTTTGGAATTTTGGGGTGGGGTCCCCCCTGTGAGGAGCTGACCTTGGGGGTGGGTCCCAAATTTGGGGTTTTTTTGTTTAAAAAATCTCAATTTTTGCTGGTTTTTTCCCCAGTTTTTGGGGTTTTTTTGGGGTTTTCCCGGTTTTTTGGGATGGGGATTTTTGGGAATTTGGGGAATTTGGGGAATTTTGGGAATTTGGGGTCCCCCCTGTGAGGAGCTGACCTTGGGGGTGGGTCCCGAATTTGGGGTTTTTTAGTTTAAAAAAATCTCAATTTTTATTGTTTTTTCCCCAGTTTTTGGAGGTTTTTTTGGGTTTTCCCGTTTTTTTGGGATGGGGATTTTTGGGAATTTGGGGAATTTTGGGAATTTTGGGAATTTGGGGTCCCCCCTGTGATGAGCTGCGTGTCACCTGACCCCGGGGGGGGGTCCCGGCCCCGCGTCCTGCCCGGCCCCGACCCCAAACCCGGGGGCTGATCAGCGCCAGGACTGAGGGGGAACCCCAAAAAAACCCCAAAATCCCCAAAAAAACCCAAAATCCCAAAAAAATCCACCTTGAAAACCCCAAAAACCTCAAAAATCCACCCTGGAAACCCCAAAATCCTTAAAAATCAGCCCTGGATACCCCAAAAAACCCCAAAAAAACCCAAAATCGTCAAAAATTCACTCTGGAAACCCCAAAAAACCCCAAAATCCACCCTGGAAACCCCAAAATCCTTGAAAATCAGCCCTGGAAACCCCAAAAAACCCAAAAATTCACCTGGAAACTCCAAAAATCGCCAAAAATTCACCGTGAAAACCCCAAAAAAAACCCCAAAATCCTCGAAAATCCACCTTGGAAACCCCCAAAAAACCAAAAAACTCAGCTCTAAAAAATCCCCAAAAATCCACCTTGGAAACCCCAAAAATGCCAAAAATCCACCCTGGAAACCTCAAAAAGCCCCAAAATCCACCCTGGAAACCCCAAAAAGCCCCAAAATCCACCCTAAAAAACCCAAAAAACCCCAAAATCCCAAAAAATTCACCCTGGAAACCCAAAAAAAGCCCAAAATGCACCTGGAAAAGTTTAAAATCGCCCCAAAAATCCATTTTGGAACCCTGAAAAATACCAAAATGGCCCCAAAACCCTCAAAAATTCCGTCTGGGAACCCCAAAATCCCCCAGATTCACCCCAAAACCACCCAAAATTTCCCTGGGAATTTCCAGAATTCTCTGGAATTCCCAAAATTCCACTTTGGGACTCTCAAAAAACCCCCAAATCCTCCCCAATTCCCACCAAAATTCCCCATTTCCCTCCCAAAACCCCCAAAATTCCCCCAAAAGCCCTCGGGGGATCCCAAAATTTCCCCGGGAATCCCCAAAATCCCCAAAATTCCTTGGGAATTCCCAAAATTCCACTGTGGGACTCTCAAAAATTCTCCAAAAATCCCCATTTTCCCCCCCAAAATTACCCCCAAAACCCCGGAATTTTTCCCCAAAACCCCTGAAATTCCCCCCAAAAGCCCCCGGGAGATCCCAAAATTTCCCCGGGAATCCCCAAAATCCCCAAAATTCCTTGGGAATTCCCAAAATTCCACTTAAGGCTCTGAAAAATCCCCCAAAAATCCCCATTTTCCCCCCCAAAACCCCCGGAATTTTTCCCCAAAACCCCCAAAATTCCCCCCAAAACCCCCAGAATTCCCCCCAAAAACCCCGGAATTTTTCCCCCAAAACCTCTGAAATTCCCCCAAAAGCCCCCGGGGGATCCCAAAATTTCCCCGGGAATTCCCCAAAATCCCCAAAATTCCTTGGGAATTCCCAAAATTCCACTTCAGGACTCTCAAAAATCCCCCAAAAATCCCCATTTTCCCCCCCAAAACCCCCAAAATTCCCCCCAAAACCCCTGAAATTCCCCCCAAAACCCCCGAAATTCCCCACAAAACCCCGGAATTTTTCCCCCAAACCCCAGAATTTTTTCCCAAAACCCCCAAAATTCCCCCCAAAACCCCCAGAATTCCCCCCAAAACCCCAGAATTTTTTCCCAAAACCCTGGAATTTTTCCCCCAAACCCCGGAATTTTTCCCCCAAACCCCGGAATTCTCCCCCAAACCCCCGGAATTCCCGGAATTTTCCGGAATTCCCGGGATTTTTCCGGAATTGCCGCTTTTCCAGCCCCGAAGTTCATCAAGATGTTCGTGCTGGACGAGGCCGATGAGATGCTGAGCCGCGGCTTCAAGGACCAGATCTACGACATCTTCCAGAAGCTGAGCGGGAACACGCAGGTGGGGGAGCCCCAAATCGCCCCAAAATTCCCTCCCGGAATTCCCGGAAAACAGGAAAATCCGGGAGAATCCCAAAAAATAAAACAACAAAAAAAAACCCGGGAAAAAAACCCCGAAATTCCCGGATTTGACCCCAAAAAAAACCACCCCGGAGAGCGGGGGAGGCGGCTCCGATGGGTAAGGGGGGATTTGGGGGGAATTTGGGAAATTTTGGGAAATTTTTGGGAATTTTTTGGGATTTTTTTGGGGATTTTTGGGAATTTTTTGGGATTTTTGGGGATTTTTTTGGGATTTTTTTGGGGATTTTTTGGGATTTTTTTGGGAATTTTTTGGGAAATTTTTGGGAATTTTTTGGGATTTTTTGGGGGAATTTTTGGGAAGTTTTGGGGATTTTTGGGGATTTTTTTGGGATTTTTTGGGAATTTTTTGGGATTTTTTTGGGATTTTTTTGGGAATTTTTGGGAATTTTTTGGGATTTTTTGGGAATTTTTTGGGTTTTTTTTGGGATTTTTGGGGATTTTTTGGGGAATTTTTTGGGGTTTTTTGGGGATTTTTTTGGCAACTTTTGGGAATTTTTTGGGAATTTTTTGGGATTTTTTTGGGGTTTTTTTTGGATTTTTTTGGGATTTTTTGGGAATTTTTTGGGATTTTTTGGGAATTTTGGGGGGTTTTTTTGGGAAATTTTTTGGGATTTTTTGGGAAATTTTTGGGAATTTTTTGGGATTTTTTCAGGGATTTTTTGGGGAGTTTTGGGAATTCTTTTAGGAATTTTTCGGGGAATTTTTGAGAATTATTTGGGATTTTTTTGGGGAATTTTTGGGATTTTTTTTGGAATTTCTTGGGGAATTTTTTGGGAATTTTTTGGGATTTTTTGGGGAATTTTTTGGGATTTTTTGGGGAATTTTTGGGAATTTATTGGGAATTTTTGAGGGAATTGTTTTGAAATATTTTTGGATTTTTTGGGGGATTTTTTGGGAATTTTTGGGGATTTTCGGGAATCCTGGGGGAATTTTGGGATTTCCGGGGTGGTTTTGGGGGGATTTTGGGTTCCTGATCCCATTTTTGGGGTCCCCAAACCCCAATTTCAGGTTCCAGACCCCAATTTCGAGTCCCCAAACCCAATTTTGGGGTCCCCGTGCCCGTTTTGGGGTCCCCCAACCCCATTTTTGGGCCCCCAACCCCGATTTTGGGCCCCCAGACCCCAATTTTGGGGTCCCCATCCCCGTTTTGGGGTCCAAAACCCCATTTTTGAGTCCCCAATCCCAATTTCAGGTCCCCCCATCCCATTTTCAGGCCCCCAGACCCCAATTTTGTCTCCCCAACCCCGATTTTGGGGTTCCAAACCTCATTTTTGGGGTCCCAAACCCAATTTTTGGGGTCCCCCAACCCCATTTTGGGGTCCCCAATCCCAATTTCAGGTCCCCCAATCCCATTTTTCGGCTCCTCAATCCCATTTTCAGGCCCCCAGACCCCAATTTTTGGATCCCAGACCCCATTTTTGGGGTCCCCAACCCCATTTTGGGGTCCCCCAACCCCATTTTCGAGTCCCCAATTCCAATTTCAGGTCCCCCAACCCCATTTTCAGGCCCTCAAACCCATTTTTGGGGTCCCAAACCCCATTTTCAGGCTCCCAACCCCATTTTTGGGCCCCCAACCCCGATTTTGGGGTCTCTGTGCCCGTTTTGGGGTCCCCCAACCCCATTTCAGGCCCCCAAACCTCATTTTAGGCCCCCAGACCCCAATTTCGAGTCCCCAACCCCATTTCTGGGGTCCCTGTGCCCATTTTCAGGATCCCAACCCCATTTTTGGGGTCCCTGTGCCAAATTTTGGGGTCCCTGTGCCCATTTTTGGGCCCCTCAACCCCATTTTCAGGCTCCCAACCCCATTTTTAGGCCCCCAGACCCCATTTTTGGGCCCCCAAACCCCATTTTCAGGCTCCCAACCCCATTTTTGGGGTCCCCGTGCCCATTTTCAGGCTCCCTGTGCCCATTTTTGGGGTCCCAAACCCCATTTTCACCTCCCTGTGCCCATTTTTGGGGTCCCTGTGCCCATTTTCAGGCTCCCAACCCCATTTTTGGGGTCCCTGTGCCCATTTTCAGGCTCCCAACCCCATTTTTGGGCCCCCAGACCCCATTTTTGGGGTCCCCGTGCCCATTTTTGGGGTCCCCAACCCCGTTTTGATGTCCCTAGACCCCATTTTCAGGCCCCCAGACCCCAATTTTGGGTCCCCCAACCCCGATTTTCAGGTCCCTGTGCCCATTTTCAGGCTCCCAACCCCATTTTTGGGGTCCCTGTGCCCAATTTTGGGCCCCCAAACCCCATTTTTGGGGTCCCTGTGCCCATTTTTGGGGTCCCTGTGCCCATTTTCAGGCTCCCAACCCCATTTTTGGGCCCCCAGACCCCGATTTTGGGGTCCCTGTGCCCATTTTTGGGGTCCCTGTGCCCATTTTTGGGGTCCCCAACCCCATTTTTGGGCTCCCAACCCCATTTTTGGGGTCCCCGTGCCCATTTTTGGGGTCCCCAACCCCGTTTTGGCCGCGCAGGTGGTGCTGCTGTCGGCCACGATGCCGCTGGACGTGCTGGAGGTGACCAAGAAGTTCATGCGGGACCCGATCCGGATCCTGGTGAAGAAGGAGGAGCTGACGCTGGAGGGGATCCGCCAGTTCTACATCAACGTCGAGAGGGAGGTGGGGGACGCAAATTTGGGGTCTGGGGGCGAAATTCGGGGGTTTGGGGACAAAGTTTGGGGGTTTGGGGTCGAAATTCTGGGGCTGGGGGACGCAAATCCGGGGTTTGGGGGCGAAATTCGGGGTTTGGGGGCGAAATTCGGGGTCTGGGGGCAAAGTTTGGGGGGTTTGGGGTCGAGATTTGGGGGTTTGGGGACAAAATTCGGGGTCTTGGCGCTGAAATTCTGGGAATTGGGGACAAAATTTGGGGGCTTGGGGCTGAGATTTGGGGGTTGGGGACAAAATTCAGGGTCTGGGGACAAAGTTTGGGTGACTGAGGATGAGATTTGGGGGTTTTAGGGCAAAATTCAGGGGTCTGGGGCTGAGATTTGGGGGTTTGGGGACGAAATTCTGGGGCTGGGGGACAAAATTCGGGGTTTGGGGAGAAAATTTGGGGTTTGGGGGAGAAATTCAGAGAGATGGGGAAAAAATTCTGGGGTTTGAGGAAAAAATTCGGGGGTTTGGGGACAAAGTTTGGGGGTTTGGGGTCGAGATTTGGGGGTTGGGGGCAAAATTCGGGGTCTGGGGACAAAATTTGGGGGCAAAGTTTGGGTGACTGAGGATGAGATTCGGGGCTTTGGGGACAAAATTCGGGTCTTGGGGAGAAAATTTGGGGGTTTGGGGACGAAATTTGGGTGACTGAGGATGAGATTTGGGGGTTTTAGGGCAAAATTCGGGGGTCTGGGGGCAAAATTTGGGGTCTGGGGGCAAAGTTTGGGGGATTTGGGGTCGAGATTTGGGGGTTGGGGGCAAAATTCAGGGCTTTGGGGACGAAATTTGGGGGTTTGGGGGCAAAATTTGGGTGACTGAGGATGAGATTTGGGGGTTTTAGGGCAAAATTCGGGGGTCTGGGGACAAAGTTTGGGGGTTTCGGGTCAAGATTCTGGGGTTTGGGGCTGAAATTTGGGGGTTTGGGGTTGAGATTTGGGGGTTTTGGGGCAAAATTTGGGGGTTTGGGGTCAAGATTTGGGGGGTTTGGGCTGAAATTTGGGGTTTTTGGTGAATTTCAGATTCTTTTGGGTGAATTTGGGTTATTTTGGGTGAATTTGGGGTTGTTTGGGGGAATTTTGGGTGAATTTTGGGTTATTTTGGGATGTTTTGGGTAAATTTCAGGTTATTTAGGGTGAACTTCGGGTTGTTTCCAGTGAATTTGGGTGAATTTTGGGTGAATTTTGGGTCATTTTGGGTGAATTTGGGGTTATTTTGAGTCATTTTGGGTGAATTTTGGGTCATTTCGGGTGAATTTTGGGTTATTTTGAGTGAATTTTGGGTTATTTTGGGTGAATTTTGGGTTATTTTGGGTGAATTTTGGGTCATTTCAGGTGTATTTTGGGTGATTTGGGGTCCCCCCGCATGGTCTCAGGATTTGTGGGGTGGCCCCGTGGCCCCCCCGCAGTGTCCCCATGCCAGAGTGACCCCCCCGGACCATGGGCCGCCCCTCCCCCACCGTGGGGACGGCCCCTGAGCGGGGGGGACAGAGCCTGGGGGGGAGGGGCGGCTTTGGGGGCACTCAGGGGTCACTTGGGGTCACTTTGGGGTCATTTTGGGGTCACTTTGGGGTCAGTTCTGGTCACTTGGGGTCACTTTGGGTCACTTGGGGTCACTTTGGGGTCATTTTGGGGTCACTTTGGGGTCAGTTCTGGTCACTTTGGGGTCAGTTTGGGGTCACTTTGGGTCAGTTTAAGGTCAGTTTGGGTCAGTTCTGGTCACTTTGGGTCAGTTTGGGGTCACTTTGGGTCGGTTCTGGTCACTTTGGGGTCAGTTCTGGTCAATTTGGGGTCACTTTGGGGTCACTTTGGGTCAGTTTGGGGTCACTTTGGGTCAGTTCTGGTCACTTTGGGTCAGTTTGGGACAGTTTGGGGTCACTTTGGGGTCACTTTGGGGTCAGTTCTGGTCACTTTGGGGTCACTTGGGGTCCTTTTGGGGTCATTTTGGGGTCAGTTCTGGTCACTTTGGGTCAGTTCTGGTCACTTTGGGGTCACTTGGGGTCAGTTTGGGGTCACTTTGGGTTGGTTCTGGTCACTTTTGGGTCAGTTCTGGTCACTTTGGGTCACTTTGGGACAGTTTGGGGTCAGTTTGGGTCACTTTGGGGTCACTTTGGAGTCACTTCCGGCCATTTTGGGGTCAGTTCTGGTCACTCAGGGTCAGGTTGAGACAGTTTGGGGTCACTTGGGGTCACTTTGGGGTCAGTTCTGGTCACTTTGGGTCAGTTCTGGTCACTTTGGGTCAGTTTGGGACAGTTTGGGGTCACTTTGGGGTCACTTTGGGGTCACTTGGGGTCCCTTTGGGGTCATTATGGGGTTAGTTCTGGTCACTTTGGGGTCACTTTGGGTCACTTTGGGGTCAGTTCTGGTCACTTTGGGTCAGTTTGAGACAGTTTGGGGTCACTTGGGGTCAGTGATGGTCACTCAGGGGTCACTCAGGGTCACTCAGGGGTCACTCAGGGGTCACTGGGGTCACTCTCTCTGGCCAGGAGTGGAAGCTGGACACCCTGTGTGACCTGGGGGTCACTCAGGGGTCATTCAGGGGTCACTCACACCCCTCTCTCCGGCCAGGAGTGGAAGCTGGACACTCTGTGTGACCTGGGGGTCACTCAGGGGTCACTCAGGGGTCACTCAGGGGTCAGTGATGGTCACTCAGGGGTCACTCAGGGGTCACTCAGGGGTCACTCAGGGGTCACTCAGGGGTCAGTGATGGTCACTCAGGGGTCACTCAGGGGTCACTCAGGGGTCACTCAGGGGTCACTCAGAGGTCACTCAGAGGTCACTCAGGGGTCACTGGGGTCACTCAGGGGTCACTCAGAGGTCACTCAGGGGTCACTCACACCCCTCTCTCCGGCCAGGAGTGGAAGCTGGACACTCTGTGTGACCTGGGGGTCACTCAGGGGTCACTCAGAGGTCACTCAGAGGTCACTCAGGGGTCACTCAGGGGTCACTCAGAGGTCACTGGGGTCACTCTCTCCGGCCAGGAGTGGAAGCTGGACACTCTGTGTGACCTGGGGGTCACTCAGGGGTCACTCAGGGGTCACTCAGGGGTCACTCAGGGGTCACTCACACCCCTCTCTCCGGCCAGGAGTGGAAGCTGGACACTCTGTGTGACCTGGGGGTCACTCAGGGGTCACTTGGGGGTCAGTGATGGTTGCTCAGGGGTCACTCAGGGGTCACTGGGGTCACTCAGGGGTCACTCAGGGGTCACTCCGGTCTCTCTCCGGCCAGGAGTGGAAGCTGGACACTCTGTGTGACCTGTACGAGACGCTGACCATCACGCAGGCGGTCATCTTCATCAACACCCGGCGCAAGGTGGACTGGCTGACCGAGAAAATGCACGCCAGGGACTTCACCGTGTCCGCAATGGTCAGTGATGGTCACTCTGGGGTCAGTGATGGTCATTGGGGTCACCCAGGGGTCACCCAGGGGTCACTCAGGGGTCAGTGGGACTGGCTGACCGAGAAAATGCACGCCAGAGATTTCACTGTGTCCGCAATGGTCAGTCAGGGGTCACTGGGGTCAGCCAGGGGTCATTGGGGTCACCCAGGGGTCATTTAGGCGTCACTCAGGGGTCACTCAAGGGTCAGTGATGGTCACTCAGAAGTCACTCAGGGTCACTCAGGGGTCACTCAGGTCACTCAGGGGTCACTCAGGGGTCACCCAGGGGTCACTCTGGGGTCACTCAGGTCACTCAGGTCACTCAGGGGTCACTGGGGTCACTCAGGGGTAATTTAGGGGTCACTCAGGTCATTGGGGTTACTCAGGGGTCAGTGATGGTCACTCAGAAGTCACTCAGGGGTCACTCAGAGGTCACTCAGGGGTCACTGGGGTCACTCAGGGGTCAGTGATGGTCACTCAGAAGTCACTCGGGTCACTCAGAGGTCACTCAGGGGTCATTGGGGTCACTCAGGGGTCACTCAGAGGTCACTCAGGGGTCATTGGGGTCACTCAGGGTGGGGGAGGGGGGAAATAAAACTGGGAGGGGTGTGGTCAGTGGGCGTGGCCTGTGACTGTGGGTGTGTTTGTGGGTGTGGCCTGCATTTGTGGGCGTGGCCTGCGTTTGTGGGCGTGTCCGGTGTCTGACCCCGCCCCCTCCCAGCACGGGGACATGGACCAGAAGGAGCGTGACGTCATCATGCGGGAATTCCGCTCGGGATCCAGCCGGGTGCTGATCACCACCGACCTGCTGGTCAGTGCCGCCCCTCCCCCACCCTGTCAACCCCTCCCCCACCCTGTCAGCCCCTCCCCCACCTCTGAAACCCCTCCCCCACCCCCTCAAAAAAAACCCCGCGAAAAAATTCCCAAAAACGGCGAAAAAACCCCAAAAATCGTCAATTCTGGGTGATCACCACCGACCTGCTGGTCAGTGCCGCCCCTCCCCCACCCTGCCAGCCCCTCCCCCACCCCCCGGGACCCCTCCCCCACCCCCTGAAAAAAAACCCGGCGAAAAAACTCCCAAAAACGGCGAAAAACACCAAAAAACCCAAAAAAAACCCAAAAATCGTCAATTCTGGGTTTGATCACCGACCTGCTGGTCAGTCCCGCCCCTCCCCCACCCTGCCAGCCCCTCCCCCACCCCCGGGACCCCTCCCCCACCCCCTGAAAAAAAACCCGGCGAAAAAACTCCCAAAAACGGCGAAAAAACACCCCAAAAAACCCAAAAAAACCCCAAAAATCGTCAATTCTGGGTTTGACCACCGAGCTGCTGGTCAGTGCCGCCCCTCCCCCACCCTGTCAGCCCCTCCCCCACCCCCCGGGACCCCTCCCCCACCCCTGAAAAAAAAACCCGGCGAAAAAACTCCCAAAAACGGCGAAAAAACACCAAAAAAATGGCAAAAAACCCTCCCAAAAATGGCATTTTTTTGGCATTTCCTGGCCCCTTTTTTTCACCTTTCTTCCCCAAATTTCAGGATTTTCCCCCGTTTTTCCCCAATTTCCTCCATTTAAATATTTTTATTTGTTATTATTATTTTCTGCAAAACTTTGGGGTTTTTCCCGGCTTTTTTCCCCCAAATTCCTCATTTTTCCTTAAATTTATTTTATTTAAATTTCTTTAATTCGCTATTTTTATTTTCCCCAAACTCCAGGAGATTTTTCCTGGTTTTTCCCCAATTTTCTCCATTTAAATATTTTAATTTATTGTTTTATTTTCCCCTCAAACTCCAGGGGATTTTCCCAATTTTTCCCCCCAAATTCTTTTAATTGAATTTCTTTAATTGATTATTTCCATTTTCCTTAAACTCCAGGAGATTTTTCCCTGTTTTCCCCCCAATTTCCTCCATTTAAATATTTTAATTTACTATTTTTATTTTCCCCCAAACTCCAGAGAATTTTCCCCATTTTTATCCCCAAAATTCCTCATTTTCCCCCCAATATTTTCCATTTAAATATTTTTATTTATTATTTCTATTTTTCCCCAAACTCCAGAGAATTTTCCCCATTTTTATCCCCCAAATTCCTCATTTTTTCCCCAATTAATTTTATTTAAATTTCTTTAACTTACTGTTTTTATTTCCCCCAAACTCCAGGGAATTTTCCCCATTTTTATCCCCAAATTCCTCATTTTCCCCCCAGTATTTTCCATTTAAATATTTTTATTTATTATTTCTATTTCCCTCAAACTCCAGGGAATTTTCCCTCATTTTTTATCCCCAAAATTCCTCATTTTTTCCCCAATTAATTTCATTTAAATTTTCTTAATTCCTGTTTTTATTTCCCCCAAACTCCAGGGAATTTTCCCCATTTTTATCCCCAAAATTCCTCATTTTCCCCCCAATATTTTCTATTTAAATATTTTTATTTATTATTTTTATTTTGCCCAAACTCCAGGGAATTTTCCCTCATTTTTATCCCAAATTCCTCATTTTTTCCCCAATTTATTTCATTTAAATTTTCTTAATTTCCTGTTTTTATTTCCCCCAAACTCCAGGGAATTTTCCCCATTTTATCCCCAAATTCCTCATTTTTTCCCCAATTCATTTCATTTAAATTTCCTTAATTTCCTGTTTTTATTTCCCTCAAACTCCAGAGAATTTTCCCCATTTTATCCCCAATTTTTTCATTTTTTCCCCAATTCATTTCATTTAAATTTCCTTAATTTCCTGTTTTTATTTCCCCCAAACTCCAGAGAATTTTCCCCATTTTTATCCCCAAAATTCCTCATTTTTTCCCCAATATTTTCCATTTAAATATTTCTATTTCTTATTTTTATTTCCCCCAAACTCCAGGGAATTTTCCCTCATTTTTATCCCAAATTCCTCATTTTTTCCCCAATTTACTTTATTTAAATTTCTTTAATTCACTATTTTTATTTCCTTCAAACTCCAGAGAATTTTCCCCATTTTATCCCCAATTTTTTCATTTTTTCCCCAATTAATTTCATTTAAATTTCCTTAATTTCCTGTTTTTATTTCCCCCAAACTCCAGAGAATTTTCCCCATTTTTATCCCCAAAATTCCTCATTTTCCCCCCAATATTTTCCACTTAAATATTTCTATTTCTTATTTTTATTTCCCCCAAACTCCAGGGAATTTTCCCTCAT
This sequence comes from Poecile montanus, assembly GCA_038429875.1. Taxonomy (NCBI): domain Eukaryota; kingdom Metazoa; phylum Chordata; class Aves; order Passeriformes; family Paridae; genus Poecile; species Poecile montanus. The sequence goes on from CM076534.1 coordinate 285,930, forward strand.
TTTTATCCCCAAATTCCCCATTTTCCCCCAATTTTCTCCATTTAAATCGAATTTTTTTCCATTTTTTTTTAAACAAACTCGTTAAAATTTGGGATTTTTGCCCAAATCCGGCCGATTTCACCCCAAAATTTCCCCTCTCCAGGCCCGGGGCATCGACGTCCAGCAGGTCTCGCTCGTCATCAACTACGACCTCCCCACCAACCGCGAGAATTACATCCACAGGTGGGGTGGGGGAGGGGCCCGGGGGGTGGGGGAGGGGCCCCGGGGGTGGGGGAGGGGCGGGGGAGGGGGAGGGGCCGCGGGTGGGGGAGGGGAGCCCAAAAAACCCCGGGGATTTTAAAAGTTTTGGGGTAAAAACGGGGAAAAAAAAACGGATTTTCCCCGTGGAATTTCCCTCTGGATTCCCGTTTTTCCCCATGGATTTTCCCATGGATTTTCCTGGGAATTTTCCCGTGAATTTTCCCTGGATTTTCCCTCTGAATTCCCGTTTTTCCCCATGGATTCCCCATGGATTTTCCTGGGAATTTTCCTGTGGATTTTCCTGCTAAATTCCCGTTTTTCCCCATGGATTTCCCCATGGATTTTCCCATTTTTCCCCATGGATTTTCTCGTGAATTTTCCCATAAATTCCCCGTTTTTTCCCCATGGATTTTCCCATGAATTCCCCCTGGATTTTCCCATGAATTCCCCCTGAATTCCCCCTGGATTTTCCCTGGATTTTCCCATGGATTTCCTGTGAATTTTCTCATTAATTTTCCCATGAATTCCCCATGGATTTCCCCTGGATTTTCCCATGGATTTTCCCGTGGATTCCCCATGGATTTCCCCACGGATTTTCCCATGGATTTTCCCGTGGATTTTCCCCTGTATTCCCCATGGATTTTTCCGTGGATTTCCTGGTTTTTTCCCATGGATTTCCCCTGGATTTTCCCGTTTTTCCCCCTGGATTTCCCCCTGGATTTTCCCCTGAATTTCCCCCTGAATTCCCCTGGATTTTCCCGTTTTTCCTCATGAATTTCCCCCTGGATTCCCATGGATTTTCCCCTGGATTTTCCCTGGATTTTCCCCTGGATTTTCCCGTTTTTCGCCATGGATTTCCCCCTAAATTCCCCTGGATTTTCCCCTGAATTTCCCTGGATTTTCCCCCTGAATTCCCGATGGATTTTCCCGTTTTTCCCCATGAATTTTCCCCTGAATTCCCCTGAATTCCCCCAGGATTTTCCCCTGGATTTTCCCTGGATTTCCCCTGAATTCCCCTGGATTTCCCCCAGGATTTTCCCGTTTTCCCCCCTGGATTTTCCCTGGATTTTCCCTGGATAATTCCCCCTGAATCCCCCAGGATTTTCCCGTTTTTCCCCCTGGATTTTCCCCCTGAATTTTCCCCTGAATTCCCGCTGGATTTTCCCCCTGGATTTCCCCTGGATTTTCCCCGGATTTCCCCCTGAATTCCCCTGAATTCCCGATGGATTTTCCCGTTTTTCTCCCTGGATTTTCTCCTGAATCCCCCAGGATTTTCCCGTTTTTCCCCATGAATTTTCCCCTGGATTTTCCCGTTTTTCCCCCTGGATTTTTCCCCTGAATCCCCCTGGATTTTCCCCTGAATTCCCCCTGAATTCCCATGAATTTTCCCATTTTTCCCGTCCCCAGGATCGGCCGCGGGGGCCGTTTTGGCCGCAAGGGCGTTGCCATTAACATGGTGACGGAGGAGGACAAACGGACGCTGCGGGACATCGAGACCTTCTACAACACGGCCATCGAGGAGATGCCGCTCAACGTGGCCGACCTCATCTGAGCCCCAAATCCCCACAGAATTACCCCAAAATTTCCGCCTTTCCCGGGTTTTTTTTTGGAATTTTTTCAGATTTTTTTTGGGTTTTTTTGGATTTTTTTTTGGAATTTTTTCGGGTTTTTTTTTGAATTTTTTTGGATTTATTTTGGAAATTTTTTCTATTTTTTTTGGAATTTTTTTAGATTTATTTTTTTATTTTTTTCGGGGTTTTTTTGGAATTTTTTTGGATTTTTTTTGGAGTTTTTTTAGATTTATTTTTTATTTATTTTTGGGGGTTTTTTGGAATTTTTTTGGATTTTTTTGGAGTTTTTTGGATTTTTTTGAATTTTTTTTAGATTTTTTTTTTTATTTTATTTTTAAAATTTTTTTTATTTATTTTGGATTTTTTTTATTTTTTATTTTTTTGAATTTTTTTAAAATGTTTTATTCATTTATTTTTGGGATTTTTAAAAATTTTTTTATAAGTTTTTTTTTATTATTATTATTTTAATTTTTTGGGGTTTTTTTTGGATTTTTTTTCATATTTTTTTCAGCTTTCTTCGGGATTTTTTTTTTGGGTTTTTATGGGGGTGTTTTTAAAATCTTTTTTTGTTTTTTTTTTTAACTTTTTTCCCCCTTTTTTCCCCTTTTTTAAGGCGGTTTTTACCAATTTTTAAAACTTTTCCAAATGGGGGTTTCAGCCCCTCCCCCTCCCCTTTTTCTCTTTTTTTTTAAGATTTTTTTTTACTGTTTTTCCAGGTTTTTTCCATATTTTTTTTACACTTTCAAGGTGCTTTTTCTGGATTTTTAAGGGGTTTTTATGAATTTTTCAGCCCTGCCCTTCCCCCTTTTTTTTTTTCCTTTTTTCCCGTTTTTTTTTTGTCTTTTTTTGCTTTTTTTCCCAATTTTTAAATATTTTATTTTCCTTTTTTCCCGTTTATTTCATCTTTTTTTGGGGTCATTTTATGGATTTTTTAAGGTTGGTTCCAGCCTCTCCCACAATTTCATTTTTTCCCATTTTTCCTGCATTTTTCCCCATTTTCCCCTGTTTTATTTTCCCCTTTTCCCCCAATTTTTCTTCTTTTAATTTTCCCTTTTTCTCTTTCATTTTTCCCTTTTTTCCCCCAATTTTTTTTTGCCTTTTCCCTCCGATTTTCCCCCTTTTTTGGGGCCGTTTTTTTACATTTTTCAGGTCAATTCCAGGGGTTTTTCCGACCCCTCCCCTCACTTCATTTTTTCCCAATTTCCCCATTTTTTAGGGACTTTTTAATAATTTTTACAATTTTCAGATCTGAATTTCTTCTCCCCCGCTCCATTTTTTGCCTTTTTTAGGTCAATTTTAGGGATTTTTTATTCCCAAAAATCTTCATTTTCCAACCCCTCCTTTACCTGATTTCCTCCCGATTTTTTGGGGTAAAAATCACTTTTTTTGGGAATTTTTTTGGGGTTTTTTTGGGGAATTTTTTAAATTTTATTTTATTTTGGATAAACGTCACTTTTCGGGGGTCTCGCGCCCGCCCCTCCCCCGCCCCCCTTTTGTAACGTTTATTTATTGGAATAAAAACGATTTTGGGACAAAATCCGAGGAATTTATTGGAAAACGTCGGAGGGGGGAAAAAAAAAGGGAAAAATTCCGGCGATTTTGGGGCTTTTCCAGCCCAAATTTGGGTTAAAACGCCCCAAAATCCTCAAATTCCGAGGTTCTGGGACCCCCAAAACCTCCTGGAAACCCCAAAAGTGCCCCAGGAGCCCCCAAAATTGGGATTGGAACCTCTGGGATCCCCCAAATCCCCTCGGGAGCCCCAAAATCCAGGGAAAATTCCCCAAATCCTCCCAAATTTGGGTCTGGGACCCCCAAAATCGCTCCAGGACCCCCAAAATCAGTTCGGGACCCCCAAATTTGGGTCTCAGGCCCCCAAAATCACCTCGGGACCCCCAAATTTGGGTCTCAGGCCCCCAAAATTACCTCGGGACCCCCAAATTTGGGTCTCAGGCCCCCAAAATTACCTCGGGACCCCCAAATTTGGGTTTGAACCCCCCAAAGTCAGCTCGGGACCCCCAAAATCACCTCGGGACCCCAAAATTCGGATCTGGGACCCCCAAAATCAGTTCAGGACCCCCAAATTCGGGTCTGGGACCCCCAAAATCGCCCCAGGACCCCCAAAATCACCTCGGGACCCCCAAATTTGGTTCTCAGGCCCCCAAAATTACCTCGGGACCCCAAAATCTGGGTTTAACCCCCCAAATTTGGGTTTAAACCCCCCTAAAACACCCCGGGACCCCAAAATTCGGGTCTGGGACCCCCAAAATCACCTCGGGACCCCCAAATTTGGGTTTAAACCCCCCTAAAACACCTCGGGACCCCCAAAATTGGGTCTGAACCCCCCAAAATCAGTTTGGGACCCCCAAATTTGTATCTGAACCCCCCAAATTCGGGTCTGAGCCCCCCAAAATCAGTTTGGGACCCCCAAATTTGGGTTGAAACCCCCCAAATTCGGGTCTGAGCCCCCCAAAATCATCCCGGGGCCCCCAAAATCATCTCCAGACACCCAAAATCACCTCGGGATCCCCAAAATTTGGGTTTAAACCCCCCAAAATCATCTCGGGACCCCAAAATTGGGTCTGAGCCCCCCAAAATCAGTTTGGGACCCCCAGAATTTGGGTTTAAACCCCCAAAAATCACCCCGGGACCCCCAAAATTCGGGTCTGGGCCCCCCAAAATCAGTTCGGGACCCCCAAATTTGGGTCTCAGGACCCCAAAATTACCTCGGGACCCCAAAATTTGGGTTTAAACCCCCCAAATTCGGGTCCTCACCCCTCGAGCGCTGCCACCACGGCCGCCCGGAGCCTCCGGCCTTCCTCCTCATCCTCCTCATCCTCCTCATCCTCCTGGGGGGAGCCGGGGCTGAAATCCAGGGAATCGGGGCTGGAATAATCCAGGGAATTTGGGCTGAAATCCCGGGAATTTGGGCTGAAATCCCGGGAATCGGGGCTGGAACTGCAGCTGGAACCGGGGGAATTGGGGCGGGAATCGGAACCGGGGGGATTTGGGTTCAAATCCGGGGGATTTGGGGTCAAATCGAGGGGATTTGGGTAAAAATCGGGGGGATTTGGGTCAGAATTGGGGGGATTTGGGTCGGAATCGGGGCGGTTCCGGTGTTCCCGGTGTTGTTCCTGGTATTCCCGGTGCTGTTCCCAGTGCTGTTCTTGGTATTCCCGGTGCTGTTCCCGGTATTCCCGGTGCTGTTCTTGGTGTTCCCGGTGTTCCCGCGGGGGCAGCGGCTCCCCCCGGGGCTGGCACAGCTCGTCCCGGTGTTCCCGGTGTCTCTCCCGGTATTCCCGGGGGTTATCCCGGTGCTGTTCCCGGTGCGGGAGCGGCTCCCCCTGGAGCTGGCACAGCTCGTCCCGGTTCTGTTCCCGGTTCTGTTCCCGTTGTTCCCGGTTCTGTTCCCGTTGTCTCTCCCGTTGTTCCCGGCGCTGTTCCCGGCGATATTCCCGGTATTCCCGGTACCGTTCCCGGTCCGGTAGCGGGTCCCCGCGGATCTGGCAGAGGTTGTGGAGCTGTTCCCATTGTTCCCGGCGGTATTCCCGTTGATATTCCCGGTATTCCCGGCGCTGTTCCCGGTATTCCCGGCGCTGTTCCCGGTGCCGTTCCCGCTGTTCCCGGCGCTGTTCCCGGTGCCGTTCCCGGTCCGGTAACGGATCCCCGCGGATCTGGCAGAGGTTGTGGAGCTGTTCCCGTTGTCTCTCCCGTTGTTCCCGATTCTGTTCCCGTTGTCTCTCCCGTTGTTCCCGGCGCTGTTCCCGTTGTTGTTCCCGGTATTCCCGGCGCTGTTCCCGGCGTTGTTCCCGGCGGTATTCCCGGTATCGTTCCCGGTCCGGTAACGGATCCCCGCGGATCTGGCAGAGGTTGTGGAGCAGGACGCAGCTGAGCAGCAGCGTGGGCAGGAACCGCGGCTCGGTGTCGTTGCGGTGCCCGAGGCAGCGCCAGCGGCCCCGGAGCCTCCGCAGAGCCCCCCGAGCCCCCCGGGCCGCCAGAGCCGCCCCCCGGTTAAACCGGATCTCCCCCAGTGACCCCCGGTTAAACCGGAGCGAGCCCCGGTCAGACCGGACCGAGCCCTCCGAGCCCCGGTTAACCCGGACCGAGCCCCGGTCAGACCGGAGCGACCCCTCCGAGCCCCCGTTAACCCGAACCGAGCCCCGGTCAGACCGGCCCGACCCCTCCGAGCCCCGGTCAGACCGGAGCGACCCCTCCGAGCCCCGGTTAACCCGGCCCGAGCCCTCCGAGCCCCGGTTAACCCGGCCCGACCCCTCCGAGCCCCGGTCAGACCGGAGCGACCCCTCCGAGCCCCGGTTAACCCGGCCCGAGCCCTCCGAGCCCCGGTTAACCCGGCCCGACCCCTCCGAGCCCCGGTCAGACCGGACCGACCCCTCCGAGCCCCCGTTAACCCGGACCAAGCCCTCCGAGCCCCGGTTAACCCGGACCGACCCCTCCGAGCCCCGGTTAACCCGGCTCTCCCTCTCCGAGCCCCGGTTAACCCGGCTCTCCCTCTCCGAGCCCCGGTTAACCCGGGCCGAGCCCTCCGAGCCCCGGTTAACCCGGCCCGACCTCTCCGAGCCCCGGTTAACCCGGGCCGAGCCCGCCCGGAACGGCCGCAGCAGCCAGGGCAGGAGCGGATCCCGCCGGGAGCCCAGGAAATACGGGGGGATCAGCGGGAAAACGGGGCTGGAAACGGGATTGGAACCGGGATTGGAACCGGGATTCACCGGGTTTACACCGGGATTGGAACCGGGAATCACCGGGTTTACACCGGGATTGGAACCGGGAATCACCGGGTTTACACCGGGATTGGAACCGGGATTGGAACCGGGATTTAGGGGGTTTACACTGGGATTTACACCGGGGTTTAGGGGGTTTACACCGGGATTTACACCGGGATTTACACCGGGATTGGAACCGGGATTTAGGGGGTTTACACCGGGATTTACACCGGGGTTTACACCGGGGTTTACACCGGAATTACCGGGAGTTATATCGGGATTTACACCGGGATTCACACCGGCATTACCGGGGTTTACAGCGGGATTTAAACCGGAATTCACATCAGGATTCCCGGGATTCACACCGGGATTTCCACCGGGATTCCCGGGATTCACACCGGGATTCACACCGGGATTTCCATCAGTATTCACCGAACTCCCCGAATTCCCATCGCTATTCCCCGAGATTTTAGCGGAATGCCCCGAATTTCCACCCAAATTCCCGGGACAATTCCCGGTGTTCCCATTCCCGTTATTCCCGGTGTTCTCGGGACAATTCCCGTTGTTCCCGGGATAATTCCCGGAATAATTCCCGGGACAATTCCCGTTGTTCCCGGGAAAATTCCCGTTGTTCTCCCCGTTATTATTCCCGGGATAATTCCCGTTGTTATTCCCGTTATTCCCGGTGTTATTCCCGTTGTTATTCCCGTTATTCCCAGGATAATTCCCGGTGTTATTCCCGTTGTTATTCCCGTTATTCCCGGGATAATTCCCGGTGTTATTCCCGTTATTCCCGGTGTTATTCCCGGGATAATTCCCGTTGTTATTCCCGTTATTCCCGGTGTTATTCCCGTTGTTATTCCCGTTATTCCCAGGATAATTCCCGGTGTTATTCCCGTTGTTATTCCCGTTATTCCCGGGATAATTCCCGGTGTTATTCCCGTTATTCCCGGTGTTATTCCCGGGATAATTCCCGTTGTTATTCCCGTTATTCCCGGTGTTATTCCCGGTGTTATTCCCGGGATAATTCCCGTTCCCATTCCCGTTATTCCCGGTGTTATTCCCGGGATAATTCCCGTTATTCCCGTTCCCATTCCCGGTGTTATTCCCGTTATTCCCGGTGTTATTCCCGGTGTTATTCCCGGTGTTTTCCCCGCAGTTCTCGCGGTGCCGCCGCTGGAGCCACCGGAACAGCGCCGAGTGTCGGATCCCGGTTCCCGGCCGCTGGAATTCCACATTCCAGAGGCAGCCGCGCGCGTCCACCGTGGCCTGCAGGGTCAGCGCGTGCCCGGCCCTGCCGCGATTATCGCGATAGCCGCCATGATTCCCGCGATTATCGCGATAGCCGCCATTATCCCCGCGATTATCGCCATTATTCCCGCGATTATCGCCACTATTCCCGCGATTGTCGCGATAGCCGCGATTCCCGCGATTGTTCCCGCGATTCCCGCGATTGTTCCCGCGATTATTCCCGCGATTGTCGCGATTATTCCCGCGATTCCCGCGGTTGTTGTCGCGATTGTCGCGATTGTCGCGATTGTCGCGATTGTCGCGGTTGGGGGGGGCGCGGATCGGGATCCGCAGCCGAGCCACGACCCCCGCCAGGCTGGGCAGCGGCCACGGCCCCGGGAAATTCGGGAATGCCGGGAAATTCGGGAAATTCGGGAATTCCGGGAAATTCGGGAATGCCGGGAAATTCGGGAATTCCGGGGGCGGGTGGGGAAGGGGAGGGGGAGATTGGGAATTTTCGGGTGGAATTTGGGAATTTTCGGGTGGAAATTGGGAATTTTTGGGTGAAAATTGGGAATTTTCGGGGGGAATTTGGGAATTTTCGGGGGGAATTTGGGGGGTTTCGGGTGGAAATTGGGAATTTTCGGGGGGAATTTGGGAATTTTCCCGTGAAAATTGGGGGGTTTCGGGTGGATTTTGTGAGTTTTCCCGTGAAAATTGGGAGTTTTCCGATGGAAGTCGGGAGTTTCCCGGTGGAATTTGGGAATTTTCCAGTGGAATTTGGGGGGTTTCGGGTGGAGTTTGGGAGTTATCCCGTGAAAATTGGGAGTTTTCCGGTAAAAATTGGGAGTTTCCCGGTGGAATTTGGGAGTTCTCTGGTAAAAACTGGGAATTTTCCCCTGAAAATCGGGAGTTTTCAGGCGGAATTTGGGAATTTTCGGGTGGAGTTCGGGGGTCGTCCCGTGAAAATCGGGGATTTTCCTGTGGAATTTCGGAGTTTTCCGATGGAATTCGGGAGTTTCCCGGCGGAATTTGGGAGTTTTCTGGTAAAAATTGGGAGTTTCCCGGTGGAATTTGAGAGTTTTCGGGTGGAATTCGGGAGTTTCCAGATGGAATTCGAGAGTTTCCTGCCGAAATTCGGGATTTTTCCGATGGAATTTGGGGGTTTTCCCGCGGGGTTTCGGAGCTCCTGGGTTTTTTGGGTGGAATTCCCGAGTTTTCCGCCGGGATTTGGGCGCCCCCGGAGCCTCCCGGAGTTTCCCGGCCGGAATTCGCCGCTCTCGGGATTTTCCTTTTCCGGATTTGGGATCGGAGCCCGAAATTGGGGCCGGAATCCGCTGGATCCGGGAATTTTGGGCTGGAATCCGCTGGATCCGGGAATTTTGGGCTGGAATCTGCTGGATCCGGGAATTTCCCGCTGGAATCCGCTGGATCCGGGAATTTTGGGCTGGAATCCGCTGGATCCGGGAATTTTGGGCTGGAATCCGCTGGATCCGGGAATTTTGGGCTGGAATCCGCTGGATCCGGGAATTTTGGGCTGGAATCCGCTGGATTCGGGAATTTTGGGCTGGAATCCGCCGGGATCGGGAATTTTGGGCTGGAATTCTCCAGGATCGGGAATTTTGGGCTGGAATCCGCTGGATCCGGGAATTTTGGGCTGGAATCCGCTGGATCCGGGAATTTTGGGCTGGAATTCTCTGGGATCGGGAATTTTGGGCTGGAATCCGCTGGATCCGGGAATTTTGGGCTGGAATCCGCTGGATCCGGGAATTTCCCGCTGGAATCCGCTGGATCCGGGAATTTTGGGCTGGAATCCGCTGGATCCGGGAATTTTGGGCTGGAATCCGCTGGATCCGGGAATTTTGGGCTGGAATCCGCTGGATCCGGGAATTTTGGGCTGGAATTCTCTGGGATTGGGAATTTCACTCCTGAACCCTCTGGGATCGGGAATTTCGAGCCGGAATCCGCTGGATTTGGGAATTTTGGGCTGGAATCCGCTGGATTTGGGAATTTTGGGCTGGAATCCGCTGGATTCGGGAATTTTGGGCTGGAATCCGCCGGGATCGGGAATTTTGGGCTGGAATTCTCCGGGATTGGGAATTTCACTCCTGAACCCTCTGGGATCGGGAATTTCGAGCCGGAATCCGCTGGATTCGGGAATTTTGAGGCAGAATCCGCCGGATTTGGGAATTTCACTGCAGAATCCTCCGGGATCGGGAATTTGGAGCCGGGATCCGCTGGGATTGGGAATTTTGTGCTGGAACCCTCTGGATTCGGGAATTTTGAGTCGGAATCCTCTGGATTTGGGAGTTTTGAGCCGGAACCCGCTGGATTCGGGAGTTTTGAGCCGGAACCCTCTGGATTCGGGAATTTGGAGCCGGAATCCGCTGGGATTGGGAATTTCACTCCAGAACCTTCTGGATCCGGGAATTTGGAGCTGGGACCCTCCGGATTCGGGAATTTCGCTCCGGAACCCTCTGGATTTGGGAATTTGGAGCCGGGATCTGCCGGGGACGGGAATTTCGGTCCAGAATCCTCCGGGGTCGGGAATTTCGGGCCGGAACCCTCTGGATTTGGGAATTTTGGTCCAGAATCCTCCGGATTCGGGAATTTCGCTCTGGAACCCTCTGGATTTGGGAATTTTGGTCCAGAATCCTCCGGGGTCGGGAATTTTGGGCCGGAATCCGCCGGATTCGGGAATTTCTCCTCCACTCCTCCTCCTCCTCCTCCCGTGCCCCCGCTCGCTCTCTCCTCTCCCCCCGGGCTCTGCCCCCAAATCCCCCCGAACCCCCCGAGGCTCTGGGGGTCCCTGGGCAGGTGCAGCCTCCGCCCTTCCTCCCCTTCCTCCCCTTCCTCCTCCTGCTCCTGCTGGTGTCCCAGGATGGCCACCACGGCCCCGCACACGTCCCGCAGGATTTTACAGACGGAGCTGCGGGACACTCCGAAGGTGGCCTCCAGAGCCCGGTACTCGGTGCGGGAGCCGAGGCGGCTGAGGGTGAGCGCCAGGCGGATCTCGGCGGGCACCGCTCGCCTCATGGCCGTGTCCCTGCGGCCGATGGCCGCTCCCAGCCGCGCCCGCAGCGCCTCGAAGGTGGCCGGCAGCAGACGGAAGCGTTCGCTCCACTCCCGCCCGCACAGGGATTTCTCCCGTACCGTGGACCAGAAGGCGGAGCTGCGGTGGCGGCTCCAGACGCGCCCGCGGCGGCGGCGCGGAGGGGCCTGAGGGGAGGAGGAGGAGGAGGAGCGGGGGGGGAGGAGGGCGAGGCGCAGCGCGGAGAGGCGGCGGCGGCGCTGCAGGAGGAGGCGGAGGCGGTGCAGCAGAGCCAGGCGGCGGCGGCGGCGGCGGCGGCGGCGGCGGAGGAAGAGGAGGAGGAGGAGGGAGAGGGAGGCGGCGGCGGCGGCCATGGGCGGCGCCATCTTGGGGAGCTGAGGCGGAGAAGAAGGGCGGAGCGCGCATGCGCGAGGAGGGGGCGGGCCCGGGGCTTCCCGCCTTCCACCCCGACCAATCGGATTTCGGCGCCCCTTAATCCCGCCTTGAGCTCGCGGCTCAGCGAACCAATCACACGCTCGGTATAAATGATTGACAGCTCGCCCAGCCAATCAGCGCTCGTCTTTATTGTGTGAGGCGCGAAGCGGAGCGAGGCGTGAGGCGAAAATTCGCCTGAAATAAAATAAGAATAAAATAAAATAAAAATAAAATAAAATAAAAATAAAATAAAATTTCCCCCCCTCAAAAAAAAAAAGCGGAAAAGCGTCGTACCTGTCCCGGGGGAAACTGAGGCACGGAGTGGTTACAGGGATAAATTCCCCAAATTCCCGCCGGGATTTTTGTACCTCTCGGACACAGGGGGGGAAACTGAGGCACGGAGTGATTCCATTTTAAAAAAAATAAATTCCCAAAAAACTCCTGGTTTGTACCACCGTTCTGAGGGGAAACTGAGGCACGGGGAGCATTCCCAACATTTCCCGAATTCCTGGAATTTGCCGGGGGGTGGGTGTACCGTTCACGGAGGAAACTGAGGCACGGAATAATTCCATCAAACATTCCCGGAATTCTCGGGGGTTCCATCCCCATTTTTGTGGGGAAACGGGGCTGGATTTTGTACGGAAAACCCCAAAATCCTCGGAATTCCGCCAGCCCCGCACCGACACCGTTTTTTCCCAGTGAGGGAAACTGAGGCACGAGCTCAATCCACAGAGGGAAAAAACCTCCCAAATCCATTTCTGTGAGGGAAACTGAGGCACGGGAGAAACACCACGATTCCAACCCCGAATTTAACGGGAACCCCGGGGGATTTTTGTTGTTTTTATCCCAGGGGACCGCGGGGATTGTGAGGGAAAATATCCCCGGAATCGGGCGGCAGCACAGGCGCTCCCTCAGCGGCACCGGGGACTCCTCGAAGGTGCGGTTAAAATGGGAATAAAGCGCCCAATCCAGGGAATTCCAGGCCCGCAGGGGCCGAACCTGCCAGGCCGGGATTTCTCGGGAAGAAACTCGGGAATTGTGAGGGAAAATATCCAGGGAATCGGGCGGCAGCACAGGCGCTCTCTCAGCGGCACCGGGGACTCCTCAAGCGCCAGAATGTGCGGTTAAAATGGGAATAAAGCGCCCAATCCAGGGAATTCCAAGCCTGCAGGGGCCGAACCTGCCAGGCCGGGATCTCCCGGGTGGAATCCCGGGAATTGTGAGGGAAAATATCCCCGGAATTGGGCGGCAGCACAGGCGCTCCCTCAGCGGCACCGGGGACTCCTCGAAGGTGCGGTTAAAATGGGAATAAAGCGCCCAATCCAGGGAATTCCAAGCCCGCAGGGGCCGAACCTGCCAGGCCGGGATCTCCCGGGTGGAATCCCGGGAATTGTGAGGGGATTTCGGGAATTTCACACCTGGGAGCCGTTCCCGAACTGGCGCCGCTCCAGCAGATCCTTGTAGGGCAGCTCCGGCATCGCCATTCGGCCGCAGAGCTGCCGCTCCTCTTCCCCCAGCCCTTCCCTGAGGGCGAATCCCAGGATTTGGCCGCCTCCCGGCGGTTGGAAGGGCCGCAGGTTCCCGTCGGGAATGGCGCGGGCGGGAACGGGGCCGCCTCCCCTCAGGCAGCGCCGGGCCAGCTCCTCCCGCCGCCGCCTCAGCGCCGCCGCCTCCCGCCTCAGCCGCGCCAGCCCGAAGCGCTCGGCGTGGCGCCAGAAAGTGCGGTTAAAATGGGAATAAAGCGCCCAATCCAGGGAATTCCAGGCCCGCAAGCGCCGAACCTGCCAGGCCGGGATCTCCCGGGAGGATCCGCGGGAATTGTGAGGGAAAGTATCCACGGAATCGGGCGGCCAGCACAGGCGCTCCCTCAGCAGCACCAAGGACTCGTCGAAGCGCTCGGCCAGGAGCACCAGCGGGAAAATCCGCTCGAGCTCCGCCAGCATGGCCGGGATCTGTGAGGGCTCCGAGGGCCGGGGGAGGCCGAAGTCGAACCATTGCAGGTCCCGGGCGTAGTGGTTGCCGCGGGCTCCGGGCTGGAAGAAGCGGGAGGGGGAGGCGAGGAAGGCGGCGAGGGAAGGGGAGCGGCGGAAGGCGGGCGAGGCCGAGCGGAAATAGGAGAAGGCCGAGGCACCCAAGGAGCCGGGGTCCCGCACGATGGAGAAGTAAAAGCTGTCGTTGGGCATCACCCGCTGCACCTGGGGAAGGGAAAAAGGGGGATTTGTTTGAGGGGTTTGTGTTGGGGAAGGGAAAAGGGGGATTTGTTTGAGGGGTTTGTGTTGGGGATGGGAAAAAGGGGGATTTGTTTGAGGGGTTTGTGTTGGGGATGAGGAAAAGGGGGATTTGTTTGAGGGGTTTGTGTTGGGGATGGGGAAAAGGGGGATTTGTTTGAGGGGTTTGTGTTGGGGAAGGGAAAAAGGGGGGTTTGTTTGAGGGGTTTGTGTTGGGGATGGGGAAAAGGGGGATTTGTTTGAGGGGTTTGTGTTGGGGATGGGGAAAAGGGGGATTTGTTTGAGGGGTTTGTGTTGGGGATGGGGAAAAGGGGGATTTGTTTGAGGGGTTTGTGTTGGGGATGGGGAAAAGGGGGATTTGTTTGAGGGGTTTGTGTTGGGGAAGGGAAAAGGGGGATTTGTTTGAGGGGTTTGTGTTGGGGATGGGGAAAAGGGGGATTTGTTTGAGGGGTTTGTGTTGGGGATGGGGAAAAGGGGGATTTGTTTGAGGGGTTTGTGTTGGGATGGGTGGGGAAATGGTCGGGGATTTGTTTGAGGGGTTTGTGTTGGGGAAGGGAAAAGGGGGATTTGTTTGAGGGGTTTGTGTTGGGGAAGGGAAAAGGGGGATTTGTTTGAGGGGTTTGTGTTGGGGAAGGGAAAAGGGGGATTTGTTTGAGGGGTTTGTGTTGGGGATGGGGAAAAGGGGGATTTGTTTGAGGGGTTTGTGTTGGGATGGGTGGGGAAATGGTCGGGGATTTGTTTGAGGGGTTTGTGTTGGGGAAGGGAAAAGGGGGATTTGTTTGAGGGGTTTCTGTTGGGGAAGGGAAAAGGGGGATTTGTTTGAGGGGTTTCTGTTGGGGAAGGGAAAAGGGGGATTTGTTTGAGGGGTTTGTGTTGGGGATGGGGAAAAACGGGGTTTGTTTGAGGGGTTTGTGTTGGGGATGGGGAAAAGGGGGATTTGTTTGAGGGGTTTGTGTTGGGGGTGGCTGGAGGAATGGTCGGGGGTTTGTCCCCCCAGAAAAAATCGGAAAAATTCGGTCAAAAATTAAAAAAATTCCTACCGAAAAATCCCCCTAAAAAACCCAAAAAATCCCCGTCAAAATCACTAAAAAATCCTCAAAAAACTCCCCCAAAAATACCCAAAAAATTCACAAAAAAATCCCCAAAAAATCCCCCCAAAACACAAACATTTCCAAAAAATCCCAAAAAACCCCTCCAAAAATCCCTAAAAAATGCTCAAAAAACTCCCCAAGGAATTAAAAAAAAATCCCCAAAAATCCCCCCAAGATTCCCAAAAAGTCCCCCAAAATTCTCAAAAAATCCCCCAAAAAATCCCCAAAAATACCGAAAAAATCTCAAAAAATACTCAAAAAACCCCATAAAAAATCCCAAAAATCCCCCAAAAATTAAAAAAAAAATCCCCCAGAAAACCTCAAAAAATCCCAAAAAATTCTCAAAAAATCCCAGAAAAATCCCAAAAAATCCCCCAAAAATTCCCAAAAAATCTCAAAAAATCCCAGAAAAATCCCCCAAAAAATCCCCAAAAACCCCACCAAAATCTCCAAAAAATCCCCCAAAAATTAAAAAAAAAAAATCCCCAAAAAATCTCAAGAAAATTCCCAAAAAATCTCAAAAAAATTTCTCAAAAATTCTCCAAAAAATCCCCAAAAATTCCCAGAAAATTCCAGAAATTCCCGTCTCACCTCCTTGAGGCGGAACCTCATGTGGTGGCCGAGGATGTCGAAGGTCTCCCCGGGCCGGAAGCCCCTGACCAGCTCGGCATGGAACAGCCTCCCAAAACCCCCAAAAATCCCAAAAAATCCCCAAAAAATCCCCCCAAAATTGTAAAAAAATTCTCAAAAAATCCCCCCAAAAAATCCCCCAAAAATCCCCAAAAATTCCCAAAAAATTCTCAAAAAATCCCCCAAAAATCTCAGAAAAATCCCCCAAAAATCCAAAAAAATACCAAAAAATTCTCAAAAAATCCCCCAAAAATCTCAAAAAATTCCCCAAAAACCCCACAAAAATCCCCCCAAAAATTCCCAAAAAATCTCAAAAAATCCCCCAGAATTTCCAGAAAATTCCCCCAAAAATTCCCCAAAAATCCCCCGAAAAATCTTCCAAAAATTCTCAAAAAATCCCAGAAAAATAAAAAAAAAATCCCCAAAAATTCTCAAAAAATCCCCCAAAATTCCCAGAAAATCCCAGAAAATTCCAGAAATTGCCGTCTCACCTCCTTGAGGCGGAACCTCATGTGGTGGCCGAGGATGTCGAAGGTCTCCCCGGGCCGGAAGCCCCTGACCAGCTCGGCGCGGAACATTCCGGGGTATCCGAACTGGTACCGTACGGGGAGCGCGAAGCGCAGGCGCCGCTCGTCGGCGAATCGCGACAGGAGGTTCAGGACGCTGCTGCCGCCCGTCTTGTGCGTCTTGAGGAACACCACGTGAGAGCGCGGCCGGCACGTCGCGATAGAGGAGCTGTCGCGATAGAGGAGACATGTCGCGATAGGAGAGAGCTGTCGCGATAGAGGAGACATGTCGCGATAGAGGAACTGTCGCGATAGAGGAGCTGTCACGATAGGAGAGAGGTGTCGTGACAGGAGAGAGGTGTCGCGATAGGAGAGACGTGTCGCGATAGGAGAGAGCTGTCGCGATAGAGGAGCTGTCGCGATAGGAGAGAGGTGTCGCGATAGAGGGGAAAAAACAACCCCAAACTGTCGCGATTTGGGCTCAAAACGGCCCCGGGATTGGGGCTGGGCGGGGTCAGGGGGCGGGGTCGGGCGGGTGAGTCGCGATATTTGATCTTTTAATCGCGATATCGCAGCCAAATCGTGATATTTGATATTCTGATTGCGATATTTGATCCCAAATCCCCCCCAGAATCGCGATATTCCCCCCCCAAACCTCAATATTTGATCCCAAATCGTGATATTTGATATTCAGATCGCGATATTTGATATTCAGATCGCGATATTTGATCCCAAATCCCAACATTCCCCCCCCAGAATTCCCAGGGGATTCAGGACCCCATTCCCCCTTTTTTTATGGAATTTTGGGACCCCCATTCCCGCCGTTTTTAGGGGATTTGGGACCCCCAGGAATTCGGGGATTTTCCCATGGATTTTCCCATGGATTTTTCCATGGAATTCCCTGGATTTTGGGGTCTCACCTGCGGCACTGGGGCACCCCCAGGAGCCCCAGGGTGACAAAAAACCCCCGAATTCCCCCCATTTTTAAGGGATTTGGAACCCCCAGGATCCCCCAGGAATTCCCAGGATTTTCCCATGGAATTCCCAGGATTTTTCCATGGATTTTCCATGGATTTGGGGTCTCACCTGCGGCGCGGGGGCCCCCCCAGGAGCCCCAGGGTGATAAAAAACCCCCGAATTCCCCCCATTTTTAAGGGATTTGGAACCCCCAGGATCCCCCAGGAATTCCGGGATTTTCCCATGGAATTCCCAGGGTTTTTCCATGGAATTCCCAGGATTTTTCCCAGGATTTGGGGTCTCACCTGTGGCACTGGGGCCCCCCCAGGAGCCCCAGGGTGACAAAAAAACCCCAAATTTCCCCCAATTCCTCCCCGTTTTTAGGGGATTTGAACCCCCAGGGATCCCGGGATTTTCCCATGGAATTCCCGGGATTTTTCCATGGAATTCCCAGGATTTTTCCATGGATTTTGGGGTCTCACCTGCGGCGCGGGGGCCCCCCCAGGAGCCCCAGGGTGACAAAAAAACCCAAATTTCCCCCAATTCCTCCCCGTTTTTAGGGGATTTGGAACCCCCAGGATCCCCCAGGAATTCGGGGATTTTCCCATGGAATTCCCAGGATTTTTCCATGGAATTCCCTGGATTTTGGGGTCTCACCTGCGGCGCGGGGGCCCCCCCAGGAGCCCCAGGGTGAACCCCACGGCCACGCAGACGCCCAGGGCGGCCCCGAGCGGGGCCAGGCGGCGCCAGCCGGGGGGGGGGGGCCCCCATGGGATCCCCAAATTCCCGCTCCGATCCCGGAATTCCTGTCCCAGATCCCGAAAAATTCCTGAAAAAGATCCCCCAAAAAAATCCTGACACAGATCCCAAAAAAAATCCTGACACGGATCCCAAAATTCCCGCTCCGACCCCGGAATTCCTGGCAAAGATCCCCCAAAAAAATCCTGACACAGATCCCAAAAAATTCCTGACATAGATCCCCAAAATTCCCGCTCCGATCCCGGAATTCCTGGCGCGGATCCCGAAAAATTCCTGCCAAAGATCCCCCCAAAAAAATTCCTGACACAGATCCCAAAATTCCTGACACAGATCCCCAAAATTCCAGCTCTGATCCCGGAATTCCTGGCAAAGATCCCGAAAAATTCCTGCCAAAGATCCCCGAAAAAATCCTGACAAAAATCCCCAAAAAATTCCTGTCCTGGATCCCCAAAATTCCCGCTGCAGGTCCCAAAAAATTCCTGTCCCAGATCCCCAAAATTCCTGTCCCAGATCCCAAAAAATTCCTGTTCCGGATCCCAAATCCCTGGCCCAGATCCCAAAATTCCCGGCCCGGATCCCCAAATCCCAGTTCCAGACCCCAAATCCCAATTCCAGACCCCAAATCCCATTCCTGGAATTCCCAAATCCCATTCCCGGTGTCCCCCGGCTCCCCCATTCCCGGCTTTTCTCTAATTCCCGGTTTTTCCCCGTCCCATTCCCGGTTTTTCCCGGTCCCATTCCCGGTTTTTCCCCGTCCCATTCCCGGTTTTCCACCCCACCATTCCCGGTTTTCCCGGTCCAATTCCCGGTTTTTCCCGTCCCATTCCCGGTTTTTCCCGTCCCATTCCCGATTTTTGCCCCCCATTCCCGGTTTTTCCTCCCCATTCCCGGTTTTCCACCCCACCATTCCCGGTTTTTCCCCGTCCCATTCCCGGTTTTCCCCCGTCCCATTCCCGGTTTTCCACCCCACCAATCCCGGTTTTTCCCCGTCCCATTCCCGGTTATTCCCGGTCCCATTCCCGGTTTTCCCGGTCCAATTCCCGGTTTTTCCCGGTCCCATTCCCGGTTTTTCCCCCCCCATTCCCGATTTTTCCCCCCCCATTCCCGGTTTTTCCCGGTTTTTCCCGGTTTTTCCCGGTTTTTCCCCTCTCACCGCGGCCTCGCTCAGCTCCGCCGCATCCCGGCACGATCCCAAAAAACTTCCCGGGATCCCAAAAAAACTTCCCGGGATCCCCAAAACTTCCCGCGAATCCCCAAAAAACTTCCCGGGAATCCCCAAAAGCTTCCCGGGAATGCCGGATTTTCCCGGGAATGCCGGATTTTCCCGGGAATCGCGGATTTTCCCGGTTTTCCCGATCCTTCTGTTCCCGGCCCCGCGGAACTTTTCCCCCTTTGTTCCCGGCCCCGCCCCGGGACGGGAGGAGCGGCGGGGAGGGAAAATCAGGGAATTCCTTTGGGAATTTTGGGAATTTGGGACCGGGAATTCGGGATTTGGGACCGGGAATTCGGGATTTGGGATCGGGAATTCGGGATTTGGGACCGGGAATTCGGGATTTGGGACCGGGAATTCGGGATTTGGGACCGGGAATTTGGGATTTGGGATCGGGAATGGGGAGGAGCGGCGGGGAGGGAAAATCAGGGAATTCCTTTGGGAATTTTGGGAATTTGGGATCGGGAATTCGGGATTTGGGATCGGGAATTTTGGGAATTTGGGATCGGGAATTCGGGATTTGGGATCGGGAATTCGGGATTTGGGATCGGGAGTTTGGGATTTGGGACCGGGAATTCGGGATTTGGGACCGGGAATGGGGAGGAGCAGCGGGGAGGGAAAATCAGGGAATTCCTTTGGGAATTTGGGAATTTGGGATCGGGAATTCGGGATTTGGGATCGGGAATTCGGGATTTGGGACCGGGAATTTGGGATTTGGGACCGGGAATTTGGGATTTGGGATCGGGAATTCGGGATTTGGGACCGGGAATGGGGCGGAGCGGCGGGGAGGGAAAATCAGGGAATTCCTTTGGGAATTTGGGAATTTGGGATCGGGAATTCGGGATTTGGGATCGGGAATTCGGGATTTGGGACCGGGAATTTGGGATTTGGGATCGGGAATGGGGAGGAGCAGCGGGGAGGGAAAATCAGGGAATTCCTTTGGGAATTTGGGATCGGGAATTTGGGATTTGGGACCGGGAATTTGGGATTTGGGATCGGGAATTCGGGATTTGGGACCGGGAATTCGGGATTTGGGACCGGGAATTTGGGATTTGGGATCGAGAATGGGGAGGAGCGGCGGGGAGGGAAAATCAGGGAATTCCTTTGGGAATTTTGGGAATTTGGGATCGGGAATTCGGGATTTGGGACCGGGAATGGAGCGGAGCGGCGGGGAGGGAAAATCAGGGAATGAGGGAATTCCTTTGGGAATTTGGGAATTTGGGATCGGGAATTTGGGGTTTGGGACCGGGAATTTGGGATTTGGGACCGGGAATTTGGGATTTGGGATCGGGAATGGGGAGGAGCGGCGGGGAGGGAAAATCAGGGAATTCCTTCGGGAATTTTGGGAATTTGGGATCGGGAATTCGGGATTTGGGACCGGGAATTCGGGATTTGGGACCGGGAATGGGGAGGAGCAGCGGGGAGGGAAAATCAGGGAATGAGGGAATTCCTTTGGGAATTTTGGGAATTTGGGATCGGGAATTCGGGATTTGGGATCGGGAATTCGGGATTTGGGACCGGGAATTCGGGATTTGGGATCGGGAATTCGGGATTTGGGATCGGGAATGGGGAGGAGCGGCGGGGAGGGAAAATCAGGGAATTCCTTTGGGAATTTGGGATCGGGAATTCGGGATTTGGGATCGGGAATTCGGGATTTGGGACCGGGAGTTTGGGATTTGGGATCGGGAATGGGGCGGAGCGGCGGGGAGGGAAAATCAGGGAATTCCTTCGGGAATTTTGGGAATTTGGGATCGGGAATTCGGGATTTGGGACCGGGAATTCGGGATTTGGGATCGGGAATTCGGGATTTGGGACCGGGAATTCGGGATTTGGGACCGGGAATTTGGGATTTGGGATCGGGAATTCGGGATTTGGGATCGGGAATTCGGGATTTGGGACCGGGAATTCGGGATTTGGGACCGGGAATGGGGCGGAGCGGCGGGGAGGGAAAATCAGGGAATGAGGGAATTCCTTTGGGAATGAGGGAATTTGGGATCGGGAATTTGGGATTTGGGACCGGGAATTCGGGATTTGGGATCGGGAATTCGGGATTTGGGATCGGGAATGGGGCGGAGCGGCGGGGAGGGAAAAGGGAATGAGGGGATTCCTTTGGGAATTTTGGGAATTTGGGAATGAGGGATCGGGGTTTGGGATCGGGAATGAGGGAATTCCTTTGGGAATGAGGGAATTTGGGACCGGGAATTCGGGATTTGGGATCGGGATTCGGGACCGGGAATGGGGCGGAGCAGGAATGAGGGAATTTGGGATCGGGATTTTGGGGTTTGGGATCGGGAATTCGGGGATTCGGGACCAGGAATGGGGCGGAGCGGGAATTAATTCGGGAATTCGGGATTTTGGGATCCAGCCCCCTCCGAACCCCGAATTCCCGGCAGAATTCCCAAATTTCGGGGGATTTTGGGATCCCTCCCCTCACGAGGAGACCCCGCCTCCGTTTTGGCGCCAAGAGCGAAAGCCACGCCCCTATATTTGCATAACCACGCCCACTCCTCAGTTAACCACGCCCCATATTTGCATAACCACGACCCATATTTGCATAACCACGCCCCTTATAACAGCACGGCCCATATTTGCGTAACCACGCCCACTCATCACATGTTCACACCATATTTGCATAACCACGCCCCCTCGTCACATAACCACGCCCCATATTTGCTTAATCACGCCCACTCATTACATAGCCACGCCCCTTCGGATCACGTGACGCAGGTTTGTCCCCGCCCCCCGAGGCGCGGGAAAAGTCGCGGCCGCCATTTTGTTTCGGCGCGAAGCGCGGCAGGCGTGAGGCGGGGGGGGGCTGGGCGGGCTCTTTTTGGGGAACTTTCGAGGTTTTTCGGGATTTTCCGCCCCGCCAAGGGGAGGGAAGGGTGCGGGGGGCGTTCGTGGCTTCGTTGAGGGGGGATTTTGGGGAGATGAGAGGTTCCGGTCCTGCTCCTGGGTGGGGCCGAGGGGTTTTTAATGAGGGCGGGGCTGCGCTCCCCTCATTTCGGGTGGGGTTTGTGAGGGAGGGGATTCACCCCCCACCCCTCAAATTGGGCTTTGGGAGGCCCAAAATGTTCCGATCCCCCCCTTTAGTGCGATCCGGGTTGGATTTGTGAGGGGAGAGAGAATTCCCTCGTTCCAGGGGGGTTTTGTGAGGGAGGGGATTCACCCCCGCCCCTCAAATTGGGGTTCGGGGGGCCCTGGGAGTGCCCTTGGTGGGATCCGGAGGAGTTTGGGAATTTTTTTGTGGAGGATTTCAGGGATTTTGGGGGGTTTGAATCCATAAACGTGAGGGAGAGGCCTCACCCCCCCTCACGTTGTGATCTGAGGGGATTTTGGGGTCCCACCCCCTCATTTTTCCCTTTTCAGGGAATTTTGGGTTCCCTCCTTTTCTCCTGAGGGGATTTTGGGGATCCCACTCCTCATTTTTCCCTTTTCAGGGAATTTTGGTGATCCCACTCCTCATTTTTCCCTTTTCAGGGAAATTTTGGTGATCCCACTCCTCATTTTTCTCATTTGAGGGAATTTTGGTGATCCCACTCCTCATTTTTCCCTTTCCAGGGAATTTTGGGTTCCCTCCTTTTCTCCTGAGGGGATTTTGGGGTCCCACCCCCTCATTTTTCCTTTTCAGGGAATTTTGGGGATCCCACTCCTCATTTTTCCCTTTTCAGGGAATTTTGGTGATCCCACTCCTCATTTTTCCCTTTTCAGGGAAATTTTGGTGATCCCACCCCCCATTTTCTCCTCCGGCGGGGTCCCAGCCTCGAGAAACCCCCCCAAAATTCCCATTTTTCCCACTTTTCCCCATTTTTTCCAGCCCCAGCCATGGCTCTGCGCCGCTCCCCCCGGCTCCGTCCCTCGGGATCCTCCTCAGGATCGGTGCCTTGGAGCAGCTCCCCCCCCAGCCCGTAAATTCCTCTGAATTCCCCCAAAATCCTCAAATTCCCTTTTTCCCAAGTTCCCCCAAAATTTCCCTGGATTTTGGCCCATTTTTCCCACTTTTTACCCCCATCCCAGCTCTTTTCTATCCGGTTTTTAACCAATTCCAGTCCCATTTCTCCCATTTTTTCCCCCATTTTTCCCAGTTTTTCCCCCATCCCAACCCCTTTTAATCCCATTTTTCCCAATCCCATCCCATTTTTCCCACCTTTTTCCCACATTTTCCCAGTTTTCCCAATTTCCACCCCTAATTTTGCCCCCATTTTTTCCAGTTTTTCCCCCAATTTCCAGCCCCAAATTTTCCCCACTTTTCCCCCCATTTCCCCCCCAATTTCCCCCCCAATTTTCCCCCCCAATTTTCCCATTTCCCCCCCAATTTTTTCCCAGTTTTCCCCCCATTTTCCCCCCCATTTCCCCGTCAATTTCCCCCATTTTTTCCCTCACTTTTCCCCCAATTTTTTTCCCACTTTTCCCCCAATTTTTTTCCCACTTTTTCCCCCATTCTTTCCAATTTTCCCCCCATTTTTTCCCCCCATTCTCCCCTCAATTTCCCCCCGAATTTTCCCAGTTTTCTCCCCATTTTTCCCCCCCATTTTTCCCCCCAATTTCCCCCCCCAATTTTCCCATTTTCCCCCCAATTTTTTTCCCAATTTCCCCCCCATTTTCCCCCCCATTTTTCCCAGTTTTCCCCCCAATTTTCCCTCCAATTTTCCCCCAATATTTTCCCATTTTTCCCCCAATATTTTCCCAATTTCCCCCCCATTCTTCCCATTTTTCCCCCCATTTTTTCCCCCCATTTCCCCCCCAATTTCCCCCCCAATTTTTCCCCCAGTTTTTCCCATTTCCCCCCAATTTTTTTCCCACTTTTCCCCCCATTCTTCCCAATTTTCCCCCCATTTTTTCCCACCATTTTTCCCAGTTTTTCCCCCCATTTCCCCCCCAAATTTTCCCCAATTTTCCCCCCGACTTTTCCCATTTTTCCCCCAATATTTTCCCGGTTTCCCCCCCATTCTTCCCAATTTTCCCCCCATTTTTCCCCCCCATTTTTCCCAGTTTTTCCCCCCACTTTTCCCCAATTTTCCCCCAATTTCCCCCCGTCCCCCCCCACCCCATCTCTCCCCAGAATTCCCATTTTTCCCTGTTTTTCCCCCCATTTTTCCCCAATTTCCCCCCGTCCCCCCCCACCCCATCTCCCCCCAGAATTCCCATTTTTCCCGTTTTTCCCCCCAATTTTCCCCCAATTTCCCCCGTCCCCCCCCACCCCATCTCCCCCCAGAATTCCCATTTTTCCCAGTTTTTCCCCCCAATTTTCCCTCCACTTTTCCCCATTTTTCCCCCAATTTCCCCCCGTCCCTCCACCCCATCTCCCCCCAGAATTCCCATTTTTCCCCGTTTTTCCCGCAGGGAATTCCCGGCCGATTCCGACTCCGGCAGCGACTTCGAGCCCTCCCTGCGGCCCCGCCCCAAGCGAGGTCCCCGCCCGGATCCCCCCCGGAGCCGCGTAATTCCCGCTTTTCCCCCCAAATCCCGGGTTTTTTTTGGGATTCCCGCCCTTTCCCGCTCATTTTCCCGATTTTCCCGCAGCTCCCCAAGCGCTCCCGCCTCTCCAGCCCCGCTGGGAATGAGCAGGATTCCCTTTTCCAGGCCGTGTCCTCGGGAAAAGCCGCCCTGGAGGTGATGCCCCGACCGGGAAAACCCCAAAATTCCCACTTTTTACCCCAAATTCCCACTTTTTACCCCCGAATTCCCACTTTTTACCCCAAATTCCCACTTTTTACCCCAAAATTCCCATTTTTCCCCCCAAAATTCACACTATTTCCCCCCAAAATTCCCACTTTTTCACCCCAAATTCCCACTTTTTACCCCAAATTCCCACTTTTCACCCCAAATTCCCACTTTTCACCCCAAAATTCCCACTTTTTCACCCCAAATTCCCACTTTTATCCCCCAAATTCCCACTTTTACCCCCCCAAATTCCCACTTTTTACCCCAAATTCCCACTTTTTACCCCCCAAATTCCCACTTTTTACCCCAAAATTCCCATTTTCCCCCCAAATTCCCACTTTTTCACCCAAAATTCCCACTTTTTACCCCAAAATTCCCACTTTTCCCCCCTAAATTTCCACTTTTCCCCTCCAAATTCCCACTTTTATCCCCCAAATTCCCACTTTTACCCCCCCAAATTCCCACTTTTTACCCCAAAATTCCCGCTTTTTACCCCCCAAATTCCCACTTTTTACCCCAAATTCCCACTTTTTCCCCCCCAAATTCCCACTTTTTACCCCAAAATTCCCACTTTTCCCCCCCAAATTCCCACTTTTTACCCCAAATTCCCATTTTTCCCCCCATAATTCCCGTTTTTCCCCCATAATTCCCATTTTTCCCCCCAGAATTCCCATTTTTTCCCCCGGAATTCCCATTTTTAATCCAGAATTCCCGTTTTTCCCCCATAATTCCCGTTTTTTCCCCGGAATTCCCGTTTTTCCCCCGTAATTCCCGTTTTTCCCCCATAATTCCCATTTTTCCCCCACAATTCCCGTTTTCCCCCCGGAATTCCCGTTTTTAACCCCATAATTCCCATTTTTAACCCCATAATTCCCATTTTTAACCCCACAATTCCCGTTTTTAACCTCACAATTCCCATTTTAAACTCCACAATTCCTGTTTTTAACCCCACAATTCCCATTTTTAATCCACAATTCCCGTTTTTAATCCACAATTCCCGTTTTTAATCCATAATTCCCATTTTAAACTCCACAATTCCCATTTTTAATCCATAATTCCCATTTTTAATCCACAATTCCCATTTTTAACCCCATAATTCCCATTTTTAACCCCACAATTCCCATTTTTAACCCCACAATTCCCATTTTTACCCCCGGAATTCCCATTTTTCCCCCCATAATTCCCGTTTTTAACCCCGGAATTCCCATTTTTCCCCCCATAATTCCCGTTTTTAACCCCGTAATTCCCATTTTTAACCCCACAATTCCCATTTTTAATCCACAATTCCCATTTTTAATCCACAATTCCCGTTTTTAACCCCAGAATTCCCATTTTAAACTCCACAATTCCCATTTTTAATCCACAATTCCTGTTTTTAACCCCGTAATTCCCATTTTTAATCCACAATTCCCATTTTCCCCCCATAATTCCCGTTTTTCCCCCGGAATTCCTGTTTTTAACCCCATAATTCCAGTTTTTAACCCCACAATTCCCGTTTTTAACCCCATAATTCCCATTTTCCCCCCACAATTCCCATTTTTAACCCCACAATTCCTGTTTTTAACCCCACAATTCCTGTTTTTAACCCCACAATTCCCGTTTTTAATCCACAATTCCCATTTTTAATCCCACAATTCCCATTTTAAACTCCACAATTCCTGTTTTTAACCCCATAATTCCCATTTTTAACCCCACAATTCCCATTTTTAACCCCATAATTCCTGTTTTTTTCCCCAGAATTCCCGTTTTTAATCCCACAATTCCCATTTTTAACCCCAGAATTCCCATTTTTAACCCCATAATTCCCATTTTCCCCCCACAATTCCCGTTTTTAACCCCACAATTCCCATTTTTAACCCCATAATTCCCATTTTCCCCCCGTAATTCCCATTTTAAACTCCACAATTCCCGTTTTTAACCCCATAATTCCCATTTTCCCCCCGGAATTCCCATGTTTAACCCCACAATTCCTGTTTTTAACCCCATAATTCCCATTTTTAATCCACAATTCCCATTTTTAATCCACAATTCCCATTTTTAATCCACAATTCCCGTTTTTAACCCCATAATTCCCGGTTTTCCCCCCGGAATTCCCGTTTTCCCCCCCGGAATTCCCGTTTTTAACCCCATAATTCCCATTTTTTCCTCCACAATTCCCGTTTTCCCCCGGAATTCCCGTTTTTTTCCCCCGGAATTCCGGTTTCCCCCCCCTGGCAGCCGGTGCTGGAGGAGTGGCTGGAGCGGTACCGGGGGGATCGGGAGGCGGCGCTGCTGGAGCTGCTCAACTTCACCGCCCGCGCCTGCGGCTGCCGCGGTCAGGAGAGGGAGAAACGGGGGAAAAACGGGGGGAAAACGGGAAAAAAACAGGGGAGAAATGAGGGGAAAAATGGGGGGAAAAAGCGGGGGAAAAATGGGGGGAAAAATGGGGGAGAAACGGGAAAAAACGGGGGGAAAAACGGGGAAAAATGAGGGGGAAAATGAGGGGAAAAAATTGGGGAAAAAATGGGGAAAAAAACGGGGGAGAAATGGGAAAAAATGGGAAAAACAGGAAAAAAACAGGGGAAAAATGAGGGGAAAAATGGGGGAAAAATCGGGAAAAAATGGGGAGAAATGAGGGGAAAAATCGGGGGAAAAATGGGGAAAAAAACGGGGGAGAAACAGGAAAAAACGGGAAAAACGGGAAAAAACGAGGGGAAAAATGAGGGGAAAAATGGGGGGAAAAATGGGGAAAAAATGGGGAGAAAAATTGGGAGAGAAATGGGGAAAAAATGGGGAAAAAAACGGGGGAAAAATGGGAAAAAAATGGGAAAAATCGGGAAAAAATGGGGAGAAAAATCGGGGGAGAAACGGGAAAAAATGGGAAAAAAACAGGAAAAAATTGGGAAAAAATGAGGGGAAAAATTGGGGGAAAAATTGGGAAAAAACGGGAAAAAATCAGGGGAAAAGTGGCAAAAAACGAGAAAAAACGGGAGAAAAAATGGGAAAAAATTGGGGGAAAATGGGAAAAAAACGGGAAAAAAAACGGGAAAAAGATGGGGAAAAATCGGGAGAAAAATCGGGGAAAAATCAGGGAAAAAATTGGGGGAAAAACGGGAGAAAATGGGGAAAAAATGGGAAAAAAAACGGGAAAAAAATGGGAAAAAATGGGAAAAAATCAGGGGAAAAATGGGAAAAGATTGGGGGAAAATTTGGGGGGAAAATAGGGAAAAAAATGGGAAAAAAATGGGAGAAAATGGGGAAAAATTGGGGGAAAAATGGGAATAAGGGGGGGAAAAAGTGGGAAAAAAAAAAGGGGAAAAATGAGGGATAAACCCAGGGAAAAATGGGAAAAAAATGGGGAAAAATGGGAAAAACTGAGGGAGAAGATTGGGAAAATGGGGAATTCTGGGTTTGGGATTTTGGGATGGAAAATTGGGAATTGTGGGTTTGGGATTTTGGGAAAATGGGGAATTGTGGGTTTGGGATTTTGGGAAAATGGGGAATTTTGGAGCTGGGATTTTGGGAAAATTGGGAATTCTGGGGTTGGGATTTGGGGAAAATGGGGAATTCTGGGGTTGGGAAAATGGGGAATTCTGGATTTGGGATTTTGGGAAAATGGGGAATTCTGGGGTTGGGATTGGGGGAAAATGGGGAATTCTGGGTTTGGGAAAATGGGGAATTGTGGGTTTGGGATTGGGGGAAAATGGGGAATTCTGGGGTTGGGAAAATGGGGAATTGTGGGTTTGGGATTTTGGGAAAATGGGGAATTCTGGGTTTGGGAAAATGGGGAATTCTGGGGTTGGGATTTGGGGAAAATGGGGAATTCTGGGGTTGGGATTTTGGGGAATTGTGGGGTTGGGATTTTGGGGAATTGTGGGGTTGGGATTTTGGGAAAATGGGGATTCCTGGGTTTGGGATTTTGGGAAAATGGGGAATTGTGGGGTTGGGATTTTGGGGAATTCTGGGTTTGGGATTTTGGGAAAATGGGGAATCGTGGGTTTGGGATTTTGGGAAAATGGGGAATTGTGGGGTTGGGATTTTGGGAATTCTGGGTTTGGGATTTTGGGAAAATGGGGAATCGTGGGTTTGGGATTTTGGGAAAATGGGGAATCCTGGGTTTGGGATTTTGGGAAGAAAGGAATTCCCGGGAATTTCCAGGTGTGGTGACCCCGGAGATGTTCCGGGAGCTGGAGAATTCCGAGATCGCCCGGCGGCTCCTGGAGAGCTTCGAGGAGGTACCGGGGCCTTCCCTGGGATTCCCTGGGATTCCCTGGAATTCCCTGGAATTCTCTGGAAATTCCCACCGGATTTCTCTGGAATTCCGCCTTTTTCCTGGAATCTGAGGGCTTTTTTCCCCTTGGAATTTCTGGTTTTCCTCCCCAAATTCTGAGGCTGCCCCTCGGAGCTTTCTGATTTCCCCTCTGGAATTCCGGGGGTTTTCCCTGGAATTCTCCCGTTTATTCCTGAAAATGGGAGCTTTCCCTCCGGAATTCTGGGGCTTTTCCCTGGAATTCTCCCGTTTCTCCCCCCAGGACTCCCCATTTTCCCAGGATTGATTTCCCAGGATTTCTCCCCCATTTTCCCAGGATTGATTTCCCAGGATTTCTCCCCGTTTTCCTGGGATTTCTCCCCATTTTCCCAGGATTTCCCAGGATTTCCCCATTTTCCCCCCAGGACTCCCCGTTTTCCCGGGATTTCTCCCAGGATTTTCCTGGGATTTCTCCCCATTTTCCCAGGATTGATTTCCCAGGATTTCTCCCCATTTTCCTGGGATTTCTCCCCATTTTCCCAGGATTGATTTCCCAGGATTTCTCCCCATTTTCCCGGGATTTCTCCCCGTTTTCCTAGGAATTCCCAGGATTTCTCCCATTTCCCAGGATTTCTCCCCATTTTCCCATTTTCCCAGGATTTCTCCCCGTTTCCCCCCCAGGACTCCCCGTTTTCCCAGGAATTCCCAGGATTTCTCCCAAGAATTCCCAGGATTTCTCCCGTTTTCCCCCCAGGAGTCCCCATTTTCCCAGGATTTCCCAGGATTTCCCCATTTCTCCCCCCAGGACTCTCCGTTTTCCCAGGATTTCTCCCCATTTTCCAGGATTTCCCCATTTTCCTGGGATTTCTCCCCATTTTCCCAGGATTTCCCAGGATTTCTCCCATTTTCCCAGGATTTCTCCCATTTTCCCATGATTTCCCCATTTCTCCCCCAGGACTCCCCATTTTCCCAGGAATTCCCATGTTTTCCCCATTTCTCCCCCCCAGGACTCCCCATTTTCCCAGGATTTCTCTCATTTTCCATGTTTTCCCCATTTCTCCCCCAGGACTCTCCGTTTTCCCATGAATTCCCAGGATTTCCCCATTTCCCCCCCAGGACTCTCCATTTTCCCAGGAATTCCCAGGATTTCCCCATTTCCCCCCCAGGACTCTCCATTTTCCCAGGAATTCCCAGGATTTCCCCGTTTCTCCCCCAGGACTCTCCGTTTTCCCATGAATTCCCAGGATTTCCCCATTTCTCCCCCAGGACTCTCCATTTTCGGGTGATTCCGGCCGCTGGCGCCGTTTCCGTCTGGGATTCCGTGAATTCCCGTCCCTGCTGCTGTCCCGGGGGGGATCCCGGGCTCTGCTCCGGGAGGAATTTCTGCTCCCGGCCTGGCTGGGGCTGCTGGCAGCGCTGTCCTCGGCCCCGGCCCGGCCGTGCCGCCGCGCTGCCACCCTGGCAGGTACGGGATCCCAAAATTCCCAAATTCCCACGCTTTTCCCACACATTCCCACTTTTCCCCTTTTTTCACGATTTTTTCTGATTTTTTCCCGATTTTTTCCAGTTTTTTCCCGATTTTTTTCCGATTTTTTGCGATTTTTTCAGATTTTTTCCCTTTTTTTTTCTGGTTTTTTTTTGGGATTTTTTTGGGATTTTTTCTGATTTTTTCCCGATTTTTTTCTGATTTTTTTCCCAATTTCTTTCCAATTTTTCCCGATTTTTTCTGATTTTTTTTCCCATTTTTTCCTGATTTTTTCCGATTTTTTCTGATTTTTTCCCATTTTTTTTCCAATTTTTTTCTGATTTTTTTCCTGATTTTTCCTGATTTCTTTCCAATTTTTCCTGATTTTTTCCCATTTTTTCCCATTTTTTCTGTTTTTTTCCCAATTTTTTTCCAATTTTTTCCCAATTTTTTCCAATTTTTTCTGATGTTTTTCTGATTTTTTTCCTGATTTTTTCCCGATTTTTTCCCGATTTTTTCCCGATTTTTTCCCGATTTTCTCCCGATTTTTTCCTGATTTTTTCTGATTTTTTCCCATTTTTTTTCTGATTTTTTTTGGGATTTTTTTGGGGATTTTTTCTGATTTTTTCCCGATTTTTTTCCCGATTTCTTTCCAATTTTTCCTGATTTTTTCCGATTTTTTTTCTGATTTTTTCCCAATTTTTTTCCCAATTTTTTCCCAATTTTTTTCCAATTTTTTCTGATGTTTATCCGATTTTTTTCCTGATTTTTTTCCGATTTTTTTCTGATTTTTTTCCAAATTTTTTCCCAATTTTTTTCTGATTTTTTCCCGATTTTTCCTGATTTTTCCTGATTTTTTCCCATTTTTTTTCTGATTTTTTTTCGGATTTTTTCCTGATTTTTTTCTGATTTTTTCCCACTTTTTTTCGGATTTTTTTCTGCTTTTTTCCGATTTTTTCTGATTTTTTCCCCATTTTTTTCCTGATTTTTTTCCCATTTTTTCCAATTTTTTACCAATTTTTTTTCTGATTTTTTTCCCATTTTTCCTGATTTCTTTCCAATTTTCCCCGATTTTTTCTGATTTTTCTTCCGATTTTTTCTGATTTTTCCCAATTTTTTTCCAATTTTTTCCGATTTTTTCCCGATTTTTTCTGATTTTTTCCTGATTTTTCCCAATTTTTCCCAATTTTTTTTCCGATTTTTTAACGATTTTTTCCTGATTTTTTTCCTGATATTTTCCCGATTTTTTCCTGATTTTTTACCAATTTTTTTCTGATTTTTTACCAATTTTTTTCTGATTTTTTACCAATTTTTTTCTGATTTTTTCCTGGTTCTTTTTCCCGTTTTCCCTGTTTTTTGCCCCGGAATTCCCAGCCCTGAGGTTGATGAGCTCCTGCTGGGAATTCCCCTCCAATTTCCCCATTTTTCCCCCCCAGAATTCCCATTTTTTCCCCATTTTTTCCCATTTTTTTTTTAAATTTTCCCATTTTTTTTAACTTTTCCCGTTTTTTTCCCGTTTTCCCGGTTTTTTGCCCCGGAATTGCCAGCCCTGAGGATGATGAGCTCCCTGGTGGGAATTCCCCTCCAATTTTCCCATTTTTCCCCCCAGAATTCCCATTTTTTTTCCCGTTTTTTCCCGTTTTTTTTTAAATTATTCCCATTTTTTTTAATTTTTCCCATTTTTGTTAATCTTTTTCCCGTTTCCCTGTTTTTCTCCCCGGAATTCCCAGCCCTGAGGATGATGAGCTCCCTGGTGGGAATTCCCCTCCAATTTTCCCATTTTTCCCCCCAGAATTCCCATTTTTTTCCCGTTTTTTCCCATTTTTTTTTAAATTATTCCCATTTTTCCCATTTTTGTTAATCTTTTTCCCGTTTTCCCGGTTTTTCCCCCCGGAATTCCCAGCCCTGTGCCTGATGAGCTCCTGCTGGGAATTCCCCTCCAATTTTCCCATTTTCCCCCCAGAATTCCCATTTTTTTCCCGTTTTTTCCCGGTTTTTTTTAAATTATTCCCATTTTTTTTAATTTTTCCCATTTTTGTTAATCTTTTTCCCGTTTTCCCGTTTTTTCCACCCGGAATTCCCAGCCCTGAGGATGATGAGCTCCTGCTGGGAATTCCCCTCCTTCCCACCCCCAATTTTCCCATTTTTTCCCTTTTTTTTTCCCATTTTTTCCCCGTTTTTTTCCCCTTTTTCCCGTTTTTTCCTATTTTTGTTAATCTTTTTCCCGTTTTCCCTGTTTTTTGCCCCGGAATTCCCAGCCCTGAGGATGATGAGCTCCTGCTGGGAATTCCCCTCTAATTTCCCCATTTTCCCCCCGTTTTTCCCCATTTTTTCCCCGTTTTTTTCCCATTTTTTTTTAAATTTTCCCATTTTTTGTTAACTTTTCCCGTTTTTTTCCCGTTTTCCCTGTTTTTCTCCCCGGAATTGCCAGCCCTGAGGATGATGAGCTCCTGCTGGGAATTCCCCTCCAATTTTCCCATTTTTCCCTCCAGAATTCCCATTTTTTTCCCGTTTTTTCCCATTTTTTTTTTAAATTATTCCCATTTTTCCCGTTTTTGTTAATCTTTTTCCCGTTTTCCCGGTTTTTCGCCCCGGAATTGCCAGCCCTGAGGATGATGAGCTCCTGCTGGGAATTCCCCTCCAATTTTCCCATTTTTTCCCATTTTTCCCCGTTTTTTCCCCATTTTTTTTCCCCTTTTTCCCGTTTTTTCCCATTTTTGTTAATTTTCAATGTTCTTTTTCCCGTTTTCCCTGTTTTTCGCCCCGGAATTCCCAGCCCTGAGGATGATGAGCTCCTGCTGGGAATTCCCCTCCAATTTCCCCATTTTCCCCCCGTTTTTCCCCATTTTTTCCCCGTTTTTTCCCATTTTTTTTTTAAATTTTCCCATTTTTTTTAACTTTTCCCGTTTTTTTCCCGTTTTCCCTGTTTTTCGCCCCGGAATTCCCAGCCCTGAGGTTGATGAGCTCCTGCAGGGAATTCCCCTCCAATTTTCCCTGGTTTTTTTCCCCATTTTTTCCCATTTTTTCCCCATTTTTTCCCCGTTTTTTCCCATTTTTTTTCCCGTTTTTTCCCATTTTTTTTAACTTTTCCCGTTTTTTCCCGTTTTCCCGGTTTTTTGCCCCGGAATTCCCAGCCCTGAGGATGATGAGCTCCCTGGTGGGGCTGGCCCTGGAGCTGCAGCTGCTGCTGGAGAATTCCCGGCGCCAATTCCGGGCGGAGCAGGGGAAGGATCCCGGCCGGAGGGGAACGGAAAAGATGGAATTGCTGCGGGAGCAGGGACGGGAGGTGAGGGAAAACACGGAATTCCGGGAATTTTGGGGGAAAAACGGGAATTCTGGGGGAAAAAATGGGAATTCCGGGAAAAAATGGGAATTTTTGGGGTTAAAATGGGAATTTTGGGGAAAAAAATGGGAATTTTTTTGGGAAAAATGGGAATTTTTGGGGTTAAAAATGGGAGTTCAGGGGGAAAAAATGGGAATTTTGGGGGAAAAATGGGAATTCTATGGGGAAAAATGGGAGTTCAGGGGGAAAAAATGGGAATTTGGAGAGTTCTGGGGGAAAAAACCAGGAATTCTGGGGAAGAAATGGGAATTTCAGGGGAAAACTGGGAATTTTGGGGGGAAAAATGGGAATTTTGGGGGGAAAAATGGGAATTCTGGGAGGGAAAATGGGAATTTTGGGGGGAAAAATGGGAATTTTGGGGATTTCAGGAAAAGCTGGAATTGCTGCGGGAGCAGGGACGGGAGGTGAGGGGAAAACGGGAATTTTGGGGGAAAAACACGGAATTCCGGGAAAAAAAATGGGAATTCTGGGGAAAAAACGGGAATTCCGGGGAAAAAAAACGGGAATTGTGGGGGAAAAAATGGGAATTGTGGGGGGAAAAAACGGGAATTCTGGGGGAATTTGGGGGGAATTTTTGGGGATTTTGGGGAATTTTGGGGGAATTTTGGGGGGATTTTGGGGGGAATTTGGGGGGAATTTTGGGAGGAATTTTGGGGGGTTTTCGGGGGATTTTTGGGGGGATTTTGGTGAATTTTGGGAGGTAATTTGGGGGGATTTTTGGGGGAATTTTGGGAATTTTGGGGGGATTTTTTGGAATTTTGGGAGGAATTTGGGGGAATTTTTGGGGGGATTTTGGAGGAATTTTGGGGGAATTTTGGGGGGAATTTGGGGGGATTTTGGGGGAATTTTGGGGGGAATTTTGGGAGGGAATTTGGGGGAATTTTGGGAGGAATTTTGGGGGAATTTTTGGGGGAATTTGGGGGGATTTTGGTGAATTTTGGGAGGAATTTTGGGGGAATTTTTTTGACTTTTGGGGGGAATTTTGGGGAATTTTGGGGGATTTTGGGGGGATTTTTGGGGGAATTTTTGGGAATTTTGGGAGGGAATTTTGGGGGAATTTGGGGGGATTTTGGGAATTTTGGGATTTTGGGGGGAATTTTGGGGGGAATTTTGGGGAGAATTTTGGGAGGGAATTTGGGGGAATTTTTGGAGGAATTTTGGGGGGAATTTTGGGATGGAATTTGGGGGGATTTTGGGGGAATTTGGGGGGATTTTGGGGGAATTTTGGGAATTTTGGGAGGAATTTGGGGGAATTTTGGGAATTTTGGGAGGAATTTGGGGGAATTTTGGGGGGAATTTTGGGGGAATTTTGGGGGGATTTTGGGAGGAATTTTGAGGGGATTTTGGTGAATTTTGGGAGGAATTTTGGGGGAATTTTTGGGGGATTTTGGGGGAATTTTGGGAGGAATTTGGGGGGATTTTGGGAGGAATTTTGGGAATTGTGGGAATTTTGGGAATTGTGGGGGAATTTGGGGGAATTTTTGGGGGAATTTTGGGGGGATTTTGGTGAATTTTGGGGGGATTTTGGTGAATTTTGGGGGGAATTTTGGGTGAATTTTGGGAGGAATTTGGGAGGGAATTTGGGGGAATTTTGGTGAATTTTGGGGGGATTTTGGTGAATTTTGGGGGGAATTTTGGGGGATTTTTGGGGGAATTTTGGGGGAATTTTTGGGGGAATTTGGGGGGATTTTGGGGGGATTTTTTGGAATTTTGGGAGGAATTTTGGGGGGATTTTGGTGAATTTTGGAGGGAATTTTGGGGGAATTTTGGGGGGATTTTGGGGGGATTTTGGGGAATTTTGGGGGGAATTTTGGGGGGATTTTGGTGAATTTTGGGGGATTTTTGTGGGATTTTTGGGGAGGATTTTGGGAATTGTGGGAATTTTGGGAATTTTGGGAGGAATTTTGCGGGGAATTTTTGGGGGAATTTTGGTGAATTTTGGGGGGGATTTTGGGGGGATTTTTGGAATTTTGGGAGGAATTTTTGGTGAATTTTGGGGGGAACTTTGGGGGAATTTTTGGGAATTTTGGGGGATTTTTGGGGGGGGATTTTGGGAATTGTGGGAATTGTGGGAATTTTGGGAATTTTGGGAATTCCGGGAATCCCTGGGCAGCTGCGGGAGGAGCAGGAGGAGCTGGAGCTGCTGATGAACGGAATCTTCAAAGGGATTTTCGTGCACCGGTACCGGTGAGGGGAAAATGGGGAGAAAAACCGGGAAAACGGGAAAAAACAGGAAAAAATGGGGAAAAACGGGGGAAAAACGGGGAGAAAAAACGGGGAAAAAACGGGGAGAAAAACGGGGAAAACGGGAAAAAACAGAGGGAAAATGGGAAAAATGGGGAAAAACGGGGAAAAAACGGGGAAAAAACGGGGAAAAAACGGGAAAAATGGGAAAAAACGGGGAAAAAACGGGGAAAAATGGGAAAAAATGGAGGAAAAATGGGGGAAAAATGTGGAAAAAATGGGGAAAAATGGGGGAAAAATGGGAAAAAATGGAATAAAACAAGAAAAAATGGAAAAAACTGGGAAAAACGGGAAAAAAGGAAAAATCGGGGAAAAAATGGGAAAAAATGAGGGGAAAGGGGAAAAAATGGGAAAAAATGGGAGAAAAGGGAGGAAAATGGGATTGGGAGGGGGAAAATGGGGGGAAAATGGGATGAATTTGGGATAAAATGGGGAAAATTGGGATAAAGTTGGAATAAAATGGGATAAAATTGGGATAAAATGGGGGAAAATTTGGGATAAAGTTGGGATAAGTTTGGGATAAATTCGGGATAAATTCAGGATAATTAATTTGGGATAAATTGGGATAAATTTGGGATAATTTATGATTATTAATTTGGGATAAAATGAGATAAATTTGGGATAATTCAGGATAAATTTGGGATAATCTGGGATAATAAATTTGGAATAAAATCAGATAAATTTGGGATAATTTGGGATAAATTTGGATAATTAATTAGGGATAATTTGGGGATAATTTGGGATAAGTTTAGATAATTAATTTGGGATAAATTTGGGATAAATTGGGATAAAATCATATAAATCTGGGATGATTTGGGGATAATTTGGGATAAGTTTGGATAATTAATTTGGGATAATTTGGGATAATTTGGGGATAATTTGGGATAATTAATTAGGGATAATTTGGGATAAACTTGGGATAATTTGGGATAAATTGGGATAATAAATTTGGAATAAAATCAGATAAATTTGGGATAAAATCAGGATAAAATCAGGATAAAATCAGGCTAAATTTGGGATAATTTGGGGATAATTTGGGATAATTTGGGATAATTTGGGAATTCCTGGAGCAGGG
Source organism: Poecile montanus (assembly GCA_038429875.1). Taxonomy (NCBI): domain Eukaryota; kingdom Metazoa; phylum Chordata; class Aves; order Passeriformes; family Paridae; genus Poecile; species Poecile montanus. The sequence goes on from CM076534.1 coordinate 322,555, forward strand.
ATGTGGATCCCGAGATCCGTGGGATGTGCCTGGAGGAGCTCGGGCTGGGGGAGAAAATCAGATAAATTTGGGATAAAATCAGATAAATTTGGGATAAAATCAGGATAAAATCAGGATAAATTTGGGATAAATTTGGGGATAATTAGGGGATAATTAGGGATAATTAGGGATAATTAATTGCTGGAGTAGGGATGTGGATCCCGAGATCCGTGGGATGTGCCTGGAGGAGCTCGGGCTGGGGGAGAAAGTCAGATAAATTTGGGATAAATTGGGATAATTAATTAGGGATAATTTGGGGATAATTTGGGATAATTTGGGAATTCCTGGAGCAGGGATGTGGATCCCGAGATCCGTGGGATGTGCCTGGAGGAGCTCGGGCTGGGGGAGAAAATCAGATAAATTTGGGATAAAATCAGATAAATTTGGGATAATTTGGGATAAGTTTGGATAATTAATCAGGGATAATTTGGGGATAATTTGGGGATAATTAGGGATAATTAGGGATAATTAATTGCTGGAACAGGGATGTGGATCCCGAGATCCGTGGGATGTGCCTGGAGGAGCTCGGGCTGGGGGAGAAAATCAGATAAATTTGGGATAAAATCAGATAAATTTGGGATAAATTGGGATAATTAATTAGGGATAAATTTGGGATATTTTGGGATAATTTGGGATAATTTGGGATGAACAGGGATGTGGATCCCGAGATCCGTGGGATGTGCCTGGAGGAGCTCGGGCTGGGGGAGAAAATCAGATAAATTTGGGATAAAATCAGATAAATTTGGGATAATTTGGGATAAGTTTGGATAATTAATTAGGGATAATTAGGGATAATTTGGGATAAATTCAGGATAAGTGTGGGATGATTTGGGGATAACTTGGGATAAGTTTGAGTAATTAATTTGGGATAAATTTGGGATAATAAATTTGGAATAAAATCAGATAAATTTGGGATAAAATCAGGATAAATTTGGGGATAAATTTGGGATAATTTGGGATAAATTTAGATAATTAATTTGGGATAAATTTGGGATAATTTGGGGATAATTTGGGATAATTAATTAGGGATAATTTGGGGATATTTTGGGATAATTTGGGATAATTTGGGATGAACAGGGATGTGGATCCCGAGATCCGTGGGATGTGCCTGGAGGAGCTCGGGCTGGGGGAGAAAATCAGATAAATTTGGGATAATTTGGGATAATTAATTAGGGATAAATTTGGGATAATTTGGGGATAATTAGGGGATAATTAGGGATAATTAACTGCTGGAACAGGGATGTGGATCCCGAGATCCGTGGGATGTGCCTGGAGGAGCTCGGGCTCTGGGTCCGGAGGTTCCCGGGGTCGTTCCTGAGCGACGGCCACCTCAAATACCTGGGCTGGAGCCTGCACGACAAGGTGGGGAAAAAATGGGAAAAACTGGGAAAAATCCCGGAATTCTGGGGGGAAAATGGGAAAAACTGGGAAAAATCCCGGAATTCTGGGGGGAAAATGGGAAAATTCCCAGAAAAAATGGGAATTCTGGGGGGAAAATGGGAATTCTGGGGGAAAAAATGGGAAAATTCCTGGAAAAAATGGGAATTCTGGGGGGGAAATGGGAAAAAACGGGAAAATTCCAGGAAAAAATGGAATTTCTGGGGGAAAAAATGGGAATTCTGGGGGGAAAAATGGGAATTCTGGGGGAAAAAATGGGAATTCTGGGGGGAAAAATGGGAATTCTGGGGGGAAAATGGGAAAATTCCTAGAAAAAATGGGAATTCTGGGGGGAAAATGGGAATTCTGGGGGAAAAAATGGGAATTTTGGGGGGAAAATGGGAATTCTGGGGGGAAAATGGGAATTCTGGGGGGAAAATGCGAAAAACTGGGAAAAAAATGGGAATTCTGGGGGGAAAATGGGAATTCTGGGGGAAAAAATGGGAAAATTCCCGGAAAAAATGGGAATTCTGGGGGGGAAAATGCGAAAAACTGGGAAAAAAATGGGAATTCTGGGGGGAAAATGGGAAAAAAATGGGAAAATTTTGGGGAAAAAATGGTAAAAAATGGGAATTCTGGGGAAAACCGGGAAAATTCTGGGAAAAAATGGGAATTATGCCGAAAAAAACCGGGAAAATTCCAGGGAAAAATGGGAATTCTGGGGGGAAAACCAGGAAAAAAAAGAGAGAAAATGGGGGGAAAATGGGAATTGTGGGGGGAAATTTGGGGAAAAAATGGGAATTCCTGGGGAAAAGCTTGGGAGAAATGGGAAAAGCTGGAAATTCCTGGGGAAATCCGGGGAAAATCCGGGAAAAACCTGGGAAAAATTGAAGAAAATTTGGGAAAAATTGGGAAAAACGGAAGAAAATCCAGGGAAAATGTGGGAAAATCCAGGGAAAATGTGGGAAAAGGCTGGGAAAGGGGGGGGGGAGCTCTGGGAATTGTGGGAATTCCGGGAATTCCGGGAATTTTGGCCATTCCCGATTTTCCAGGAGGGGCAGGTTCGGCTCCGCTGCGTCCGGGCCCTGCGGGGAATTTACGGAATTCCCGAGGCCGCCCCCGGCCTGGAGCTCTTCACCTGCAGGTTCAAGGTGGGAACGGGAAAAACGGGAATGCTGGGAATGATGGGAATGTTGGGAATGCTGGGAATGCTGGGAATTCTTTGGGAATTTTTTGGGAATTTTTTTGGAATTTTTTGGGAATTTTTTGGGAATTTTTTTGGATTTTTTGGGAATTTTTTTGGATTTTTTTTTTATTTTTTGTGGAATTTTTGGGAATTTTTTGTGAATTTTTGGGAATTTTTGGGGATTTTTTTGGGAATTTTTTGGGAATTTTTTGGGATATTTTTGGGAATTTCTTGGGAATTTTTTGGGAATTTTTTTGGAATTTTTTGGGAATTTTTTGGGAATTTTTTTGGGAATTTCTTGGGAATTTTTGGGAATTTTTTGGAAGTTTTTGGGAATTTTTTGGAATTTTTTGGGATTTCTTTTGGAATTTTTTGGGAATTTTTTGGGAATTTTTTTGGGAATTTCTTGGGAATTTTTGGGAATTTTTTGGAAGTTTTTGGGAATTTTTTGGAATTTTTTGGGATTTCTTTTGGAATTTTTTGGGAATTTTTGGGAATTTTTGGGAATTTTTTTGGATTTTTTTTTTATTTTTTTGTGGGTTTTTTGGGAATTTTTTGGGAATTTTTTGGGAATTTTTTGGGAATTTTTTGGGAATTTTTTGGATTTTTTTTGGGTTTATTTTTGATTTTTTAATATTTTTTTTTGCTTTATTTTTGGGTATTTTGGGGGGATTTTTTGGGAATTGCCGAGAGTTTGGGAATGTTGGGAATTGCTGGGAAATTTGGGAATTTTGGGGGGATTTTTTGGGAATTTTTTGGATTTTTTTTGAGTTTATTTTTGGATTTTTTTGGGTTTTTTTTTGGGGATATTTTGGGAGGATTTTTTTGGGGTTTTTTTTTTGGGAATTGCCGGGATTTTGGGAATGTTGGGAATCGCTGGGAAATTTGGGGAATTTTTGGGAATTTTTGGGAATTTTTTTGGAATTTTTTTGGAATTTTTTGGGGATTTTTTTGGGAATTTTGGGGGGGATTTTTATTGGAATTTTCTGTGAATTTTTTGGGAATCGCTGGGAATTCTTTGGGAATTGTTGGGAATTTCTGGGATTTTTGGGAATTCTGGGATTTTTGGGAGCGTTTGGAGTTGCTGGGAGCGTTGGGAATCGTTGGGAATTGTCGGGATTTTTTGGGAATTGTTGGGAATTGCCGGGATTTTTCGGGAATTGCCGGGATTTTTCGGGAATTGCCGGGATTTTTCGGGAATTGCCGGGATTTTTCGGGAATTTTCGGGAATTCTGGGAATTTTGGGAATGCAGGCCCGGCTGGTGGCCATGGCTCACGACAAAGAGCCCGAGGTGGCCCTGGAGGTGCTGGAGCTGCTGACGGAGATGGACAGGTGGGAAAAACCGGGAATAAACAGCGGGAAAAACTGGGAAAAACAGAGGGAAAAACCGGGAATAAACAGCGGAAAAACGGGAAAAACAGCGGGAAAAACAGCGGGAAAAACCGGGAATAAACAGCGGGAAAAACCGGGAATAAACAGCGGGAAAAACGGGAATAAACAGCGGGAAAAACAGCGGGAAAAATGGGGAAAAAAATCTGGGAAAAATGGGGGAAAAAATCTGGGAAAAATGGGGGAAAACAACGGGAAAAATGGGAAAAAAATTGGGAAAAATGGGGAAAAAATCTGGGGAAAAAAATCTGGGAAAAATGGGGAAAAAATTGGGAAAAATGGGGAAAAAAATTGGGAAAAATGGGGAAAAAAATTGGGGAAAAATGGGGAAAAAAATCTGGGAAAAATGGGGAAAAAAATTGGGGAAAAATGGGGAAAAAAATCTGGGAAAAATGGGGGAAAACAGAGGGGAAAATGGGAAAAAAATCTGGGAAAAATGGGAAAAAAATCTGGGAAAAATTGGGAAAAAGCACCGGGAAAAATGGGGGAAAAAATACGGGAAAAATAGGGAAAAAAATCTGGGAAAAATGGGAAAAAAAATCTGGGAAAAATGGGGAAAAAAATCTGGGAAAAATGGGGCAAAAATCTGGGAAAAAGTGGGAAAAAAATGGGGAAAAATGGGGAAAAAAATCTGGGAAAAATGGGGAAAAACAGCGGGAAAAATGGGGAAAAAAATCTGGGAAAAATGGGAAAAAAAATCTGGGAAAAATGGGGAAAAACATCACAAAAATGGGGAAAAACAGTGGGAAAAATGGGGAAAAAAATCCGGGAAAAGGGAAAATCTGGGAAAAATTGGGGAAAAAAATCTGGGAAAAAAAGGGGAAAATCTGGAAAAAAACGGGGGAAGTTTGGGAAAAACCTGGAAAAAAAAACAGGGAAGGGAAAAAACCGGGAAAGGGGGGAGGGGAGAGCCCCAAATTCCCGGATTTTGGGGGAAAATTTGGGAATGGGGCTCCAGGAATTGCCGGAATTCCTGGGAATTCCCGGGAATCCGGAGGAGGAGGGGTCGGGATCGGGAATTTGGCCCCGAAATCCCGGGATTTTTTTGGGGGGGGGTTTTGGGGATTCCGGGGATTTTGGGAATTTTGGGAATTCTGGGAATTCTGGGAATTCTGGGAATTGCAGGGCTCTGGAGGAGGCGCTGTCGGACGAGGATTCCCGGAGCGTTTTTCCCGTGGTTTTCGTCTCCAGCCGCGCCCTGGCCACGGCAGCCGGGAAATTCCTGTTCCACAGGTGAAAATCCCGGGAATTCTGGCCCCAAATCCCGGGAATTCCCACCCAAAATCCCGGGAATTCCCACCCAAAATCCTGGAATTCCAGCCCCAAATCCAGGGAATTCCCACAGGTGAAAATCCCGGGAATTCCGGCCCCAAAATCCGGGAATTCCAGCCCCAAATCCAGGGAATTCCCACAGGTGAAAATCCCGGGAATTCTGACCCAAAATCCCGGGAATTCTGACCCAAAATCCCGGGAATTCTGACACAAAATCCCGGGAATTCCCACCCAGAATCCCGGGAATTCCCACAGGTGAAAATCCCGGGAATTCTGACCCAAATCCCAGGAATTTCATTCCCAAAATCCCGGGAATTCCCACCCAAAATCCCGGGAATTTCATTCCCAAAATCCCAGGGAATTCTGACCCAAAATCCCGGGAATTCCCACCCAGAATCCCGGGAATTCCCGCCCAAAATCCTGGAATTCTGACCCAGAATCCCGGGAATTCCCACCCAAAATCCTGGAATTCTGACCCAGAATCCCGGGAATTTCATTCCCAAAATCCCCGGAATTCCCACCCAGAATCCCAGGGAATTCCCGCCCAGAATCCCGGGAATTCCCACAGGTGAAAATCCCGGGAATTCCCACCCAAAATCCCGGGAATTCTGGTCCCCAAATCCTGGGAATTTCAGTCCCAAAATCCCGGGAATTCCCACCCAAAATCCCAGGAATTCTGGTCCCCAAATCCTGGGAATTCCCACCCAAAATTTTCCCATTTTTCCCCATTTTTTTCCCATTTTTTCCCATTTTTTCCCATTTTTTCCCGTTTTTCCCGTTTTTTCCCATTTTTTCCCATTTTTTCCCATTTTTTCCCATTTTTTCCCATTTTTTCCCATTTTTTCCCATTTTTCCCATTTTTCCAGTTTTTCCCCGTTTTTTTCCCATTTTTTCCCATTTTTTCCCATTTTTCCCCATTTTTTCCCGTTTTTCCCCGTTTTTTTCCCATTTTTTCCCGTTTTTTTCCCGTTTTTTCCCGTTTTTTCCCGTTTTTTCCCATTTTTTTCCCGTTTTTCCCGTTTTTTCCCGTTTTTCCAGGCTCCTGGATCCGCAGCGCCGCGGGAACGGCCCCGGGGACAATCGGAGCTTCTTCCTCAGCCTCGTCCGGTTCTTCCTGGAGTCCGGGGTGAGGGAAATCCGGGAATTCCGGGAATTCCGGGCGGGAAAATCCGGGAATTCCGAGCGGGAATTTTTGGGGATTTTTGGGGAATTTTTGGGGAATTTTTGGGGTTTTTTTGGGAATATTCTGGGAGTTTTTTGGGAATTTTCTGGGGGCTTTTTGGGAATGTTCTGGGATTTTTTGGGGAATTTTTCCGGAATTTTTCGGGAATGTTCTGGGGGTTTTTTGGGAATTTTCTGGGGGCTTTTTGGGAATGTTCTGGGATTTTTGGGGGAATTTTTCCGGGTTTTTTCGGGAATGTTCTGGGGGTTTTTTTGGGAATTTTCTGGGAATGTTTTGGGATTTTTTGGGGAATATTTTGGGAATTTTTCCAGAATTTTTTTGGAATTTTCTTGGAATGTTTTGGGAATATTTTGGGAATATTCTGGGAATGTTTCCAGAATGTTCTGGGAATGTTTTGGGATTTTTTTGGGAATTTTTTGGGAGTTTTTCCGGATTTTTTTGGGAATGTTTTGGGGTTTTTTTGGGAATTTTCTGGGAATGTTCTGGGGGTTTTTTGGGAATGTTTTGGTGGTTTTTTGGGAATGTTCTGGGAATGGTTTGGGAATTTTCTGGGAATATTCTGGGAATATTCTGGGAATGTTCTGGGAATGTTCTGGGAATGTTTTGGGGTTTTTTTGGGAATTTTCTGGGAATGTTTTGGTGGTTTTTTGGGAATGTTCTGGGACTGTTCTGGGGTTTTTTTGGGAATTTTCTGGGGCTGTTTCCGGAACGTTCCGGCGCAGCTGCACGAGCACGGCGCTTACCTGGTGGATTCACTCTGGGATTGCGCCGGGAGCCGCCTGCGGGACTGGGACACGGCAACGGGAATGTTACTGGGAAATGGTGAGTTAAACTGGGATAAACTGGGATAAACTGGGAATGGGACTGGGATAAACTGGGAATGGGACTGGGAGTGGGACTGGGAATGGGACTGGGAGTGGGACTGGGACACGGCAACCGGAATGTTACTGGGAAATGGTGAGTTAAACTGGGATATACTGGGAATGGGACTGGGATAAACTGGGAATGGGACTGGGACACGGCAACGGGAATGTTACTGGGGAACGGTGAGTTATACTGGGATAAACTGGGATAAACTGGGAATGGGACTGGGACACGGCAACGGGAATGTTACTGGGAAATGGTGAGAATTTATACTGGGATAAACTGGGTTATACTGGGATAAACTGGGAATGGGACTGGGACACGGCAACAGGAATGTTACTGGGAAATGGTGAGAGTTAAACTGGGATAAACTGGGAATGGGACTGGGACACGGCAACGGGAATGTTACTGGGAAATGGTGAGAGTTATACTGGGATGAACTGGGATAAACTGGGAATGGGACTGGGATAAACTGGGAATGGGACTGGGACACAGCCACCGGAATGTTACTGGGAAATGGTGAGAGTTATACTGGGATAAACTGGGAATGGGACTGGGACACTGCGACAGCCTTGTTACTGGGAAACGGTGAGAGTTATACTGGGATATACTGGGTTATACTGGGATAAACTGGGAATGGGACTGGGAATGGGACTGGGACACAGCGACAGCCTTGTTACTGGGAAATGGTGAGAGTTATACTGGGATATACTGGGTTATACTGGGAATGGACTGGGAATGGGACTGGGACACGGCAACAGGAATGTTATTGGGAAACGGTGAGAGTTATACTGGGATAAACTGGGATGAACTGGGAATGGGACTGGGACACGGCAACAGCCTTGTTACTGGGAAACGGTGAGTTAAACTGGGATAAACTGGGATAAACTGGGAATGGGACTGGGATAAACTGGGAATGGGACTGGGAATGGGACTGGGACACGGCAACGGGAATGTTACTGGGAAATGGTGAGAGTTATACTGGGATAAACTGGGATGAACTGGGAATGGGACTGGGATAAACTGGGAATGGGACTGGGATAAACTGGGAGGGACTGGGAATGGAACTGGGAATGGACTGGAAGGGACTGGGAGGGACTGGGACGAGCTGGGACAGACTGGGAGGGACTGGGACAAACTGGGAATGGGATTGGGAGGGGACTGGGAGGGACTGGGACAAACTGGGAATGGGATTGGGAGGGGACTGGGACAAACTGGGACGGACTGGGAGGGACTGGGACAAACTGGGACGGACTGGGAGGGACTGGGACAAACTGGGAATGGGATTGGGAGGGGACTGGGACAAACTGGGACAAACTGGGACGGACTGGGAGGGACTGGGACAAACTGGTTTAAACTGGGGGGGACCCCAAGCGGTGCCTCCATTCCCGTTCCCGCTCCAAACTGGGATTTCCCTGCCCCAAACCGGTTTATACTGGTTTATACTGGTTTATACTGGTTTGTACTGGTTTATACTGGTTTGTACTGGTTTGTACCGGTTCAAACCGGTTCATACTGGTTGATACTGGTCTGTACTGGTTCCAGAGCTGGAGCTGGGCCAGGAGAAGGCTCTGCTGGAGCTGCTGAGCTCGGGGGGGCTCCGGCTCTGCCGGGGGCTGCCCCCAGTGGGACGCGCCGGAGCCAGGAAGGTTCCGGAATTCCAGGAATTCTGGGAATCCTGGGAATCCTGGGGGGGCTCTGGGAATTTGGGAATTTTTGGGGAATTTTTTGGGAATTTTTGGGGGGATTCTTTGGGAATTTTTTGGGAATTTTTGGGGGATTTTTTGGGAATTTTTTGGGAATTTTTGGGGGATTTTTTTTTGGAATTTTGGGGGATTTTTGGGAATTTTTGGGGGATTTTTTGGGGGATTTTTTGGGAATTTTGGGGGGATTTTTTTGGGATTTTTTGGGGGATTTTTTGGGGAATTTTTAGGGAATTTTTTGGGAATTTTTTGGGGAATTTTTGGGGGATTTTTTGGGAATTTTTTTTGAATTTTTGGGAATTTTTTGGGAATTTGGGGGGATTTTTTGGGAATTTTTGGGGAATTTTTTGGGAATTTTTGTGGGATTTTTTGGGGATTTTTTGGGATTTTTGGGGGATTCTTTGGGGATTTTTTGGGAATTTTTTGGGAATTTTTTTGGGATTTTTTTGGAATTTTGGGGGAATTTTTTGGGGATTTTCAGGGGGAATTTTGGGTGTTTTTTGGGAATTTTGGGCGGGACTTTTGGAATTCTGGGAGGATTTGGGGGGATTTTTGGGAATTTTGGGAGGGTTTTTAGGGATTTGGAGGGGTTTTTGGGAATTTTGGGATTTTTAGGAATTTTGGGGGGATTTGGGGGGAAATTTTTGGGGTAATTTTGGGAATTTTTTGGGGATTTTTGGGAGCTTTTGGGAGGATTTTGGAGGATTTTCAGGAATTCCGGGGGGATTTGGGGGAATTTTGGGATTTTTGGGAGGATTTGGGGGGTTTTTTTGGGAATTCTGGAGGTTTCTGGGGATTTTGGGGGAATTTTGGGAATTTTTTTGGGGAATTTTGGGAGGATTTTGGAATTTTTTTGGGGGGACTTTTGGGAGGATTTGGGGAATTTTTTGGGGAATTTTGGGAGGATTTGGGGGAATTTTTTTGGGATTTTTGGGAATCCCAGAACTGGAAGGAATTTTAACCCTTCCAGGGCCGGGAATTCTTTGGAATTCCAGGGAATTCCGGGAATTCTGAGCCATTCCCAACCCTTTTCCCGGTTTTTTTTCCCGGAGGTGTCGGCCCGGGAGCGCCGGGAGCGGCTCCAGGAGAAATCGCGGCTGAGCCGGAGCCTCCTCCCGCTGCTGCCTCAGCTCCTGGAAAAGGTCGGGAATCCCGGGAATTCCGGGAATTCTGGGAATTCTGGGATTTCCCGGAATTCCGGGGAGTTTTGGGGGGGTTTCCCTGCGTTTTCCCCCCGCAATTCCCATTTTTTTCCCTGAAATTCCCAGTTTTTTTTCCTGAAATTCCCATTTTTTTTCCTGAAATTCCCATTTTTTTTCCTGAAATTCCCATTTTCTTTCCTGAAATTCCCATTTTTTTTCCTGAAATTCCCATTTTTTTTTCCTGAAATTCCCATTTTTTTCCTCTGAGTTTCCCATTTTCTTCCTCTGAAATTCCCATTTTTCTCTGAAATTCCCATTTTTCTCCTGGAATTCCTATTTTTTCCCATGGAATTCCCGCTTTTTCCTCGTGAATTCCTATTTTTTTCCCACAATTCCCATTTTTCCCCCACAATTCCCGTTTTTTCCCCCAGAATTCCCACTTGTCCCCCCCAGAATTCCCATTTTTTTTCTGTAATTCCCGTTTTTTTTCAGAATTCCCACTTTTACTCCCTGAAATTCCCATTTTCTCCCCAGAATTCCCATTTTTCCCCACAATTCCCACTTTTACCCCCCAGAATTCATTTTTTTTCTCCAGAATTCCCATTTTTCCCCCAGAATTCCCATTTTTCCCCCAGAATTCCCATTTTTCCCCCAGAATTCCCTTTTTTCCCCCGGAATTTTCATTTTCCTCCCCCCGAATTCCCATTTTTGTCCCTTGGAATTCTCATTTTTCCCCAAAATCCCCGTTTTTTCCCCAGAATTCCCGGAATTCCCATTTTCCCCCCCAGAATTCCCAGGTTTTTCTCCCAGAATTCCCATTTTTCCCCTGGAATTCCCACTTTTTTTCCCCAAATCCCCATTTTTTTCCCAAAATTCCCGTTTTTTCCCCCAGAATTCCCAGAATTCCCAGGTTTTTCCTGGAATTCCCGGAATTTTCCCGCTGTCATTCCCAGTTTTCAGCGGAGCCGGAGGCGGTGGCGGCGCTGCTGGAGCTGCTCCCAGAATTCCCATTTTTCCCCCAGAATTCCCATTTTTTTTCCCAAAATCCCCATTTTTTCCCCCAGAATTCCCGGAATTCCCAGTTTTCCCCCAGAATTCCCATTTTTTTCCCCGGAATTCCCATTTTTTCCGGCTGTCATTCCCAGTTTTCGGCGGAGCCGGAGGCGGTGGCGGCGCTGCTGGAGCTGCTCCCGCACCTGGAGCTCGGAATGTTCCGGACGGCGCGGCTGGACAAGGTGGGCACCAGTACGGACCAGTACGGACCAGTATAAACCAGTTTGAACCAGTATAAACCAGTTTGAACCAGTACGGACCAGTTCAAACCAGTATAAACCAGTATAAACGAGTTTGAACCAGTTTGAACCAGTTCAAACCAGTACGGACCAGTACGAACCGGTTTGAAGGGGCATAAACCAGTTTGAACCAGTTAGAACCAGTTCACACCAGTACGGACCAATATAAGCCAATATAAACCAGTTTGAACCAGTACGGACCAGTATAAACTGGTTTAGACCAGTACCGACCAGTGTGAACCAGTACAAACCAGTATAAACCAGTTTGAACCAGTTCCAACTGGTATAAGCCAGTATAAACCAGTGTGGACCAGTACAGACCAGTACGGACCGGTATCAACCGGTTCAAACCAGTTCAAACCAGTTCAAACCAGTACAGGGCTCCCAGTCCCTCCCAGTCCATCCCAGTTTACCCCAGTCCATCCCAGTTCATTCCCAGTTCATTCCCAGTCCCTCCCAGTCCATCCCAGTTCCCCCCCAGTCCATCCCAGTCCATCCCAGTTCATTCCCAGTCCATCCCAGTTTGTCCCAGTTTATCCCAGTCCATCCCAGTTTCCGTTCCCAGGTTCTGGATCAGGTTCTGGCTGTGATCCAGGAGCTGTTCCGGTGTCACTCGGAGCCGGTTCCGGTTCTGGCTGTGACCCCAGTTCATTCCCAGTCCATCCCAGTCCATCCCAGTTTGTCCCAGTTAATCCCAGTTTGTCTGGGTGTTGTTCCCAGGTTCTGGATCAGGTTCTGGCTGTGATCCAGGAGCTGTTCCGGTGCCACTCGGAGCCGGTTCCGGTTCTGGCCGCGGTTCCAGTGTGTCCCAGTTTATCCCAGTTTACCCCAGTGGATCCCAGTTTACCCCAGTTTGTCCCAGTTTACCCCAGTTAATCCCAGTTTCCGTTCCCAGGTTCTGGATCAGGTTCTGGCTGTGATCCAGGAGCTGTTCCGGTGTCACTCGGAGCCGGTTCCGGTTCTGGCCGCAGTTCCAGTTCATTCCCAGTGGATCCCAGTTTACCCCAGTGGATCCCAGTTTCTCCCAGTGTGTCCCAGTCCATCCCAGTTAATCCCAGTCTCCGTTCCCAGGTTCTGGATCAGGTTCTGGCTGTGATCCAGGAGCTGTTCCGGTGTCACTCGGAGCCGGTTCCGGTTCTGGCCGCGGTTCCAGTGGATCCCAGTTTACCCCAGTGTGTCCCAGTTTGTCCCAGTCCATCCCAGTTAATCCCAGTTTCCGTTCCCAGGTTCTGGATCAGGTTCTGGCTGTGATCCAGGAGCTGTTCCGGTGTCACTCGGAGCCGGTTCCGGTTCTGGCCGCGGTTCCAGTGGATCCCAGTGGATCCCAGTTCATTCCCAGTTTATCCCAGTCCATCCCAGTCCATCCCAGTCCATCCCAGTCCATCCCAGTTTGTCTGGGTGTTGTTCCCAGGTTCTGGATCAGGTTCTGGCTGTGATCCAGGAGCTGTTCCGGTGTCACTCGGAGCCGGTTCCGGTTCTGGCTGTGACCCCAGTTCATTCCCAGTGTGTCCCAGTTCATTCCCAGTTTGTCCCAGTTTATCCCAGTTAATCCCAGTTTCCGTTCCCAGGTTCTGGATCAGGTTCTGGCTGTGATCCAGGAGCTGTTCCGGTGCCACTTGGAGCCGGTTCCGGTTCTGGCCGCGGTTCCAGTGGATCCCAGTGGATCCCAGTTTACCCCAGTGTGTCCCAGTTCATTCCCAGTTCATTCCCAGTTTATCCCAGTTAATCCCAGTTTGTCTGGGTGTTGTTCCCAGGTTCTGGATCAGGTTCTGGCTGTGATCCAGGAGCTGTTCCGGTGTCACTCGGAGCCGGTTCCGGTTCTGGCTGTGACCCCAGTTCATTCCCAGTTCATTCCCAGTGGATCCCAGTGTGTCCCAGTTTATCCCAGTCCATCCCAGTCCATCCCAGTTTACCCCAGTCCATCCCAGTTTCCATTCCCAGGTTCTGGATCAGGTTCTGGCTGTGATCCAGGAGCTGTTCCGGTGTCACTCGGAGCCGGTTCCGGTTCTGGCTGTGACCCCAGTTCATTCCCAGTGGATCCCAGTTCATTCCCAGTTCATTCCCAGTTTATCCCAGTCCATCCCAGTCCATCCCAGTTAATCCCAGTCTCCATTCCCAGGTTCTGGATCAGGTTCTGGCTGTGATCCAGGAGCTGTTCCGGTGTCACTCGGAGCCGGTTCCGGTTCTGGCCGCGGCCTCGCGGGCCCTGCGCTCGCTCTGTGACCCCGAACTGAGCCTGGGCACCCGCGGGGACATCGCCAGGGGACACCTGGGGGACACCTGGGGGGACAGGTGCCACCTGCAGGTGTGTGACGTCATCCAGGTGAGCTGGGGACACACCTGGGGACACCTGGGACACCTGGGGACACCTGGGGGGACAGGGACACCCAGAACACACCTGGGGACACCCAAAACCACACCTGAACACACCTGGGGACACCTGGGGACACCTGGGGACACCTGGGGACACCTGGGGACACCAAAACCACACCTGGGGACACCTGGGGACACCTGGGGACATCGCCAGGGGACACCTGGGGGACACCTGGGGGGACAGGTGCCACCTGCAGGTGTGTGACGTCATCCAGGTGAGATTGGGGACACACCTGGGGACACCTGGGGACACCTGAGACACACCTGGGGACACACCTGGGACACACCTGGGACACACCTGGGGACACCTGGGGACACCTGGGGGACACCTGGGGGGTCACAGACACACCTGGGGACATCGCCAGGGGACACCTGGGGGACACCTGGGGGGACAGGTGCCACCTGCAGGTGTGTGACGTCATCCAGGTGAGCTGGGGACACACCTGGGGACACCTGGGGACACCAAAACCACACCTGGGGACACCTGGGGGACACCTGAACACACCTGTGACACACCTGGGGACACCAAAACCTCACCTGAACACACCTGGGGACACCTGGGGGACACCTGGGGGGTCACAGACACACCTGGGGACATCGCCAGGGGACACCTGGGGGACACCTGGGGGGACAGGTGCCACCTGCAGGTGTGTGACGTCATCCAGGTGAGCTGGGGACACACCTGGGGACACCTGGGGACACCAAAACCACACCTGGGGACACCTGGGGGACACCTGAACACACCTGTGACACACCTGGGGACACCAAAACCTCACCTGAACACACCTGGGGACACCTGGGGGACACCTGGGGGGTCACAGACACACCTGGGGACATCGCCAGGGGACACCTGGGGGACACCTGGGGGGACAGGTGCCACCTGCAGGTGTGTGACGTCATCCAGGTGAGCTGGGGACACACCTGGGGACACCTGGGGGACACCAAAACCTCACCTGGGGACACCTGGGGGGGACAGGGACACCCAGAACACACCTGGGGGGGACAGGGACACCCAGAACACACCTGGGGACACCCAAAACCACACCTGGGGACACCTGGAGGTCACAGACACACCTGGGGACACCCAGAACACACCTGGGGACACCTGGGGGGGACAGGGACACCCAAAACCACACCTGGGGACACCTGGGGACACCCAGAACACACCTGGGGACACCTGGGGGGACAGGTGCCACCTGCAGGTGTGTGACGTCATCCAGGTGAGCTGGGAACACACCTGGGGACACCTGAACACACCTGGGGACACCAAAACCTCACCTGGGGACACCTGAGGACACCAAAACCACACCTGGGGACACCTGGGGACACCTGGGGGGGACAGGGACACCCAGAACACACCTGGGGACACCCAGAACACACCTGGGGACATCCAGAACACACCTGGGGACATCCAGAACACACCTGGGGACACCTGGGACCCAGTCTGGAACCCGATCCAGAACCCAATCTAGAACCCGATCTAGAACCGAGTCTAGAACCGCTCTAGAACGATCTAGAACCGAGTCTAGAACCGCTCTAGAACAATCTAGAACCCGATCTAGAACCGAGTCTAGAACCGAGTCTAGAACCGTTCTAGAACAATCTAGAACCTCTAGAACCGAGTCTAGAACGATCTAGAACCGAGTCTAGAACCCGATCTAGAACAATCTAGAACCGAGTCTAGAACCTCTAGAACGATCTAGAACGTGCTCTGGAACCGAGTCTAGAACCTCTAGAACCGAGTCTGGAACCGAGTCTGGAACCCGGTCTGGAACCCACCTGGGACACACCTGGGGATACCTGGGGACACCAAAACCTCACCTGGGGACACCTGGAGGGGTCAGGGACACATTTGGGGACACCTGGGGACACACCTGGACACACCTGGACACACCTGGGGACACCTGGGGACACACCTGGACACACCTGGACACACCTGGTGACATTTCCGGGCTCTCCCCTGTCCAGGTGAGGGTCCCTGACGATGACGATCTCTACGCTCTGGCCGCCACCCTCAGGAGGCTCTCGGTGCTCTTCAGGTGACACCAAACGGCCCCAAATGTCCCCAAAATGTCCCCAAATGGCCCCAAATGGCCCCAAAATGTCCCCAAATGTCCCAAAATGTCCCCAAATGTCCCCAAAATGGCCCCAAATGTCCCAAAAATGTCCCCAAATGGCCCCAAAATGTCCCCAAATGTCCCCAAAATGGCCCCAAATGTCCCCAAAATGTCCCCAAATGTCCCAAAATGTCCCCAAAATGGCCCCAAATGTCCCCAAAATGTCCCCAAACGTCCCCAAAATCCCCCAAAATGTCCCCAAATGTCCCCTCAGTGTCCCAAATGTCCCCAAATGTCCCCAAAACGTCACCAAATGGCCCCAAACGTCCTCAAAATGTCCCCAAATGGCCCCAAATGTCCCCAAAATGTCCCCAAATGTCCCCAAATGTCCCCAAATGTCCTCAAATGTCCCCAAATGTCCCCAAATGTCCTCAAATGTCCCCAAAATGTCCCCAAATGGCCCCAAATGCCCCCAAATGTCCCCAAATGTCACCAAAATCCCCCAAAATGTCCCCAAATGGCCCCAAATGTCCCCAAATGTCCCCAAATGGCCCCAAATGTCCCCAATGTCCCCAATGTCCCCAAATGTCCCCAAATGTCCCCTCTGTCCCTGCAGTGACCATGACCTCACCCCCTGGGGTCTCTTCGGGCCCCTCTCGCAGCTCCTGCGGCACCACCTGGGGACAGGAGAGATCCCAGAGCAGGTGAGGGGGGACAGGGACACACCTGGGGACACCTGAGATACACCTGGGGACACCTGGGGACAGGAGAGATCCCGGAACAGGTGAGGGGGGACAGGGACACACCTGAGGGGACATGGGGACACCTGGGGACACCTGAGACACACCTGAGATACACCTGGGGACAGGAGAGATCCCAGAGCAGGTGAGGGGGGACAGGGACACACCTGGGGGGACATGGGGACACCAAAACCACACCTGGGGACACCTGGGGACACCTGGGGACACACCTGAACACACCTGGGGACAGGAGAGATCCCAGAACAGGTGAGGGGGGACAGGGACACACCTGGGGACACCTGGGGACACCAAAACCTCACCTGGGGACACCTGGGGACAGGAGAGATCCCAGAGCAGGTGAGGGGACATTGGGGACAGCTGGGGACACCTGGGGACACCTGGGGACACCTGGGGACACCTGGGGACATCTGAGACACATCTGGGGACACCTGGGGACAAAAAAACCTCACCTGGGGACAGGAGAGATCCCAGAACAGGTGAGGGGACATTGGGGACACCTGGGGACACCTGGGGGGACATTGGGGACACCTGAGACACACCTGAACACACCTGGGGACACCTGAGATACACCTGGGGACAGGAGAGATCCCAGAACAGGTGAGGGGACATTGGGGACACCTGGGGACACCTGGGGGGACATTGGGGACACCTGGGGACACCTGGGGACACCTGGGGACACCTGGGGACAGGAGAGATCCCAGAGCAGGTGAGAGGGGACACCTGGGGGGACATGGGGACACCTGAGACACCTGAGATACACCTGGGGACACCTGGGGACACCAAAACCTCACCTGGGGACACCTGGGGACACCTGGGGACAGGAGAGATCCCAGAACAGGTGAGGGGGGACAGGGACACACCTGAGGGGACATGGGGACACCTGGGGACACCAAAACCTCACCTGGAGACACCTGGGGACACCTGGGGACACCTGGGGGGACATGGGGACACCTGAGACACACCTGAGATACACCTGAGACAGACCTGGGGACAGGAGAGATCCCAGAGCAGGTGAGAGGGGACAGGGACACACCTGGGGACATTGGGGACACCTGAGACACCTGAGACACACCTGAGATACACCTGGGGACACCAAAACCTCACCTGGGGACACCTGAGACACACCTGGGGACAGGAGAGATCCCAGAGCAGGTGAGGGGACACCTGGGTACACCTGAGGGGACATGGGGACACCAAAACCTCACCTGGGGACACCTGGGGACACCTGGGGACAGGAGAGATCCCAGAACAGGTGAGGGGACACCTGGGGACACCTGGGGGGACATGGGGACACCTGGGGACACCTGGGGACACACCTGAGACACTCCTGGGGACACCTGAGACAGACCTGAACACACCTGGGGACAGGAGAGATCCCAGAACAGGTGAGGGGGGACAGGGACACACCTGGGGACACCTGGGGACACCAAAACCTCACCTGGGGACACCTGGGGACACCTCAGGGCCATTTCCAGAACTTTTGGGGCCATTTTTGGATAATTTTGGCCCTTTTGGGGTGGTTTTGGGGCCGGTTTTGTCAGATTTTGGTGCTGGTTTTTCCCATTTTTGTCAGTTTTTTCCCATTTTTGTCAGTTTTTTCTCATTTTTGGCCGTTTTTTCCCATTTTTGTCAGTTTTTGGCGCTGTTTTTTCCCATTTTTTCCGTTTTGTGTAGTTTTTTCTCATTTCTGTTGGTTTTTTTCCCATTTTTGGCCGGTTTTTTTCTGTTTTTCCCGTTTTTTCCCATTTTTGTCAGTTTTTTTCCTGTTTTTTGCCATTTTTTGCCGTTTTTTCCCATTTTTGTCAGTTTTTGGGGCTGTTTTTTCCCATTTTTTCCATTTTTTGTTGGTTTTTTCCCATTTTTGTCGTTTTTTTTCCTGTTTTTTCCCATTTTTTCCCATTTTTGTCAGTTTTTTTCCCGTTTTTTTCCCGTTTCTGGCCGTTTTTTCCCGTTTTTGTCAGTTTTTTTCCTGTTTTTTGCTGTTTTTTCCCATTTTTTCCCGTTTTTTCCCGTTTTTTCCCATTTTTGTCAGTTTTTTTCCTGTTTTTTGCCATTTTTTGCCGTTTTTTCCCATTTTTGTCAGTTTTTGGGGCTGTTTTTTCCCATTTTTTCCATTTTTTGTTGGTTTTTTCCCATTTTTGTCGTTTTTTTTCCTGTTTTTTCCCATTTTTTCCCATTTTTGTCAGTTTTTTTCCCGTTTTTTTCCCGTTTCTGGCCGTTTTTTCCCGTTTTTGTCAGTTTTTTTCCTGTTTTTTGCTGTTTTTTCCCATTTTTTCCCGTTTTTTCCCGTTTTTTCCCATTTTTGTCAGTTTTTTTCCCGTTTTTTTCCCGTTTTTGGCCGTTTTTTGCCGTTTCCTGCCCGTTTTCGGCGCTGTCCCCGCAGGTGACGGTCCCGGCGCTCTCCTGCCTCTTCTTCCACCTGCTCTGGGAACTCTCCCGAATTCCCGACCCCGGAGCCGCCTCGGTGAGAGATTCCCGGAAAAACACATCCCAAAATTCCCAGAATTCCCAAAATTCCTGAATTCCCCAAAAAAACCCATCCTGAAATTCCCAAAATCCCCCAAATTCCTGAATTCCCAAAAATCCCCATCCCAAAAATCCTGAATTCCTGGAAAAACCCATCCTGAAATTCCCAAAATCCCCAAAAATCCTGAATTCCCAAAAATCCCATCCCAAAAATCCCAAAAATCCCAAAAATCCTGAATTCCTAAAAAAATCCATCCCAAAAATCCCCAAAGTTCCTGAATTCCCAAAAAAACCAATCCCAAAAATCCCAAAAATTCCTGAATTCCCAAAAATCCCCATCCCAAAATTCCCGGAATTCCTGAATTCCCAAAAAAACCCTCGATCCCAAAATCCCCCAAATTCCCTCAATCCCACCCCAAATCCCCAAATTCCCCAAATCCCACCCCAATCCCAGAGAATTCCCGGATTCTCAGCCCCGGAATTCCCAGATTTCCATTGGAATTCCATCAGAATTCCCAGATTTCCATTGGAATTCCCGGATTTCTATCGGAATTCCCATTTTTTTTCCAGGCAAATCCCCGGGAATTCCTCCCCCCCATTCCCCCCGAATCCCCAAATTCCCCAAATTCCGCCCCAAATTTGGAGAATTCCCGGAATTCCAGCCCCAGAATTCCCGGTTTTCCATGGAATTCCATCGGAATTCCCGGTTTTTTTCCCAGGGGGATCGTCGGGAATTCCTGTCCCGGGCCGGCTCCGCCCTCTCCCTGTGCCCCCAAATCCCAAAATTCCCCAAATTCCGCCCCAAATTTGGAGAATTCCCGGAATTCCAGCCCCAGAATTCCCGGTTTTCCATGGAATTCCATCGGAATTCCCGGTTTTCCATGGAATTCCCGGTTTTTTTCCAGGGGGATCGTCGGGAATTCCTGTCCCGGGCGGGCTCCGCCCTCTCCCTGTGCCAGAGCTGCCTCTCGGAGCCCCAGCCCGGCCTGCGCCAGGAGGTTCCGGAACCTTCCGGGGATTCCGGAACTTTCCGGGAATGTCGGGAATGCCGGGGGCGGGGGGTGGGAGGGGGAATTCGGGGGGAATTTTGGGGAATTTTGGGGGAATTTGGGGAATTTTGGGGGGAATTTGGGAATTTGTGGGGAATTTTGGGACATTTGGGGGAATTTTGGGGGAAATTTGGGAATTTTGGAGGAATTTTGGGAATATTTGGGGAATTTTGGGGGAAATTTGGGAATACTTGGGGGAATTTGGGGAATTTTGGAGGAATTTTGGGAATATTTGGGGAATTTTGGGAAAATTTGGGAATTTTGGGGGGAATTTGGGGAATTTTGGGGGGAAATTTGGGGAATTTTGGGGGGAATTTGGGATATTTGGATTATTTGGGGTGTTTGGGTTTTTCGGGACCGTTCTGCCCCAAATTATTTTCCAAAAGAATCCAAAGACGTTCCCAAAAAATTCCCAAAAAAACCCCCAAAAATCCCCAAAAATTCCAGAAAAATCTTTAAAAAAATCCCAAAAAATTCCCAAAAAAATCCAAAAAAATTCCCCAAAATTTTTTCTAAAAATCTCCCAAAAAATCCTAAAAAATCCCAATAAATCCCAAAATATCTTTAAAAAATCCCAAAAAATCCCCAAACAGTCTCGGAAAAATCTTAAAAAAAAACCCAAAAAATTCCCAAAAATCCCCTCAAAAATTCCCCAAAAATCCCCCAAAAAATCTTTAAAAAATTCCCAAAAATTCCCCAAAAAAATCTTCAAAAAATCAAAAAAAAAATCCCAAAAATTCTCAAAAAATCCCCCCAAAATCCGAAAATATTCCCAAAAATCCCCAGAATATCCCCCCAAAAAATCTTTAAAAAATCCCCACAATATCCCCAAAAAATCTCGAAAAAAATCTTTAAAAAATCTTAAAAAAAACCTTTAAAAAATCCCCCAAAAATCCCCAAAAAATCTCGAAAAAGTCTTTAAAAAATAATAATAAAAAAAAACCAACCTTTAAAAAATCCCCCCAAAAATCCCTCAAAAATTCCCCAAAAATCCCCAAAAAATCTTTAAAAATTCCCCAAAAATCCTCAAAAAAATCTTTGAAAAATCAAAAAAAATCCCCAAAAAATCCCCGAAAAATTCCCCAAAAAATCCCCCAAAATTCCCCAAAAATCTCCAAAAAATTCCCGAAAAATCCTAAAAAATAAAAAAAAACTTTAAAAAATCCCAAAAAATTTCCCAAAAAATTTCGAAAAATCCCGAAAAAATCTTTAAAAAATCCCCAAAAAATCCCACAAAAATTCCCCCAAAATCTCCAAAAAATCTTTAAAAAATCCCCAAAATATCCCCCCAAAAAATCTTTAAAAGATTTTAAAAAATTCCCAAGAAATCCCCCAAAAAAATCCCCAAAAACTCTCAAAAAAATCTTTAAAAAATCATAAAAAATCCTGAAAAAAATCTCAAAAAAATCTTAAAAAAATCCCCAAAAATTCCCAAAAAATCTTTAAAAAATTCCCCCAAAATTCCCCAAAAATTCCCAAAAAATTCCCAAAAAATCTCAAAAAAATCTTCAAAAAATCATAAAAAATCCTGAAAAAAATCTCAAAAAAATCTTTAAAAAATCCCCAAAAATTCCCCAAAAAATCTTTAAAAAATTCCCCCAAAATTCCCCAAAAATTCCCAAAAAATTCCCAAAAAATCTCAAAAAAATCTTCAAAAAATCATAAAAAATCCCGAAAAAATCTCAAAAAAATCTTTAAAAAATCCCCAAAAAATTCCCAAAAAATCTTCAAAAATCCCCAAAAATTCCCCAAAAATTCCCAACAAATTCCCCAAAAAAATTCCCGCTTCCCTGCAGGCTCTGCTGGTTGTGAGCGACCTCCTGGTGCTGCTGGGCCCGGAGCTGCAGCCGGAGCCGGAGCTGCCGGGGCTGCTCAGCGCCGTCCTGGCCGACTTCGTCTTCCTCAGCGAATCCCAGCCCGGCTCCGATGGACTCGGTGAGACCCCGGGGGACCAAAATTCCTGGGATTTGTTGGGGGATTTGTGGGAATTTTTGGGATTTTTTTGGGATTTTTTGGGGATTTTTTGGGGATTTTTTGGGGTTTTTTTAGGATTTTTTGGGGATTATTTGGGGATTTTTTGGGGATTTTTTATGGATTTTTTATGGATTTTTTTGGGAATTATTTTGATTTTTTATGGATTTTTTGAGGATTTTTTTGGGGATTTTTTGAGGATTTTTTGGGGAGTTTTTGGGGAGTTTTTGGGGAGTTTTTTGGGATTTTTTGAGGATTTTTTTGGGATTTTTTGAGGATTTTTTGGGGATTTTTTGAGGATTTTTTTAGAGATTTTTTTGGGGATTTTTTGGGGATTTTTTTTTTTATTTTTTAGGGGATTTTTTAGGATTTTTTTGAGGATTTTTTTGGGATTTTTTTTTATTTTTTGGGATTTTTAAAATTTTTTTATTTTTTTATTTTCTTTTGATTTTTTGAGGATTTTTTGGGATTTTTTGGGGATTTTTTTTTATTTTTTGGGATTTTTTTTGGGATATTTTGAGGATTTTTTGGGGATTTTTTGGGGGATTTTTTGAGGATTTTTTTGGGATATTTTGAGGGTTTTTTGGGATTTTTTGGGGATTTTTTGAGGATTTTTTGGGGATTTTTCATGGATTTTTTTGGGGATTTTTGGGGGGAATTTTTTTTGGGATTTTATGGGAATTTTTTGGGATTTTTTAAAATTTTTTTTGGAATTTTTGGGGATTTTTTTTGGATTTTTTTTATTCCTTTTTATTCCTGGTATTTTTCCTGTCATTCCCAATGTCATTCCCGATATTTTTCCCATCATTCCCGATGTTTTTCCCGGTTTTTCCGGATATTTTCCAGCCTCTGCTCCGTCCCTGTCCCGCCGCCGTTCCCGGTGCCATTCCCGCTGTTATTCCCGTTATTCCCAATATTTTTCAGGATATTTTTCAGGATATTTTTCCCATCATTCCCAATGTCATTCCCGATATTTTTCCCAGTTTTTCCCGATATTTTCCAGCCTCTGCTCTGTCCCTGTCCCGCCGCCGTTCCCGGTGCCATTCCCGGTGTTATTCCCGCTGTTATTCCCGGTGTTATTCCCGGTGTTATTCCAGTTATTCCTGATGTTATTCCCAGTATTTTTCCAGATGTTTTTCCCATCATTCCCAATGTCATTCCCGATATTTTTCCCGGTTTTTCCGGATATTTTCCAGCCTCTCCTCCGTCCCTCTCCCACCACCGTTCCCGGTGTTATTCCCGGTGTTTTTCCCGCTGTTATTCCCGTTATTCCCAGTATTTTTCAGGATATTTTTCCGGATGTTTTTCCCATCATTCCCAATGTCATTCCCGATATTTTTCCCGTCATTCCCGGTATTTTTCCCAATTTTCCAGCCTCTGCTCCGTCCCTGTCCCACCACCATTCTGGGTGTTATTCCCAATGTTATTCCCGGTATTTTTCCCGTTATTCCTGATGTTGTTCCTGATATTTTTCTGGATGTTTTTCCTGTCATTCCCAATGTCATTCCCGATATTTTTCCCGGTTTTTCCCGATTTTCCAGCCTCTGCTCCGTCCCTGTCCCGCCGCTGTTCCCGGTACCATTCCCGGTGTTATTCCCGTTATTCCCAATATTTTTCAGGATATTTTTCAGGATATTTTTCCCATCATTCCCAGTGTCATTCCCGATATTTTTCCCGTCATTCCCGGTATTTTTCCGGATGTTTTCCAGCCCCTGCTCCGTCCCTGTCCCGCCGCCGTTCCCTCCTGGCCGCTTTCTGCCGGCTGCTGCTCCGGGGGTCGCTCCCGCTCGGCGCCGCCTCCGACGTCTTCAAGCGATATTCCAAGGTCTGGGAAGGGATTCCCGGGAATTCCTGGGAATTCCTGGGAATTCCTGAGGGAATTCCCAACCCCCTCCCCCAGGGGGAATCCCAAACCCCGCCCCCAGAATTCCCGGGAATTCCAAACCCCCCCCATCGGGAATTTCCCGGGAATTCCCCAGGGAATTCCAAACCCCGCCCCCATCGGGAATTTCCCGGGAATTCCCCAGGGAATTCCAAACCCCGCCCCCAGAATTCCCGGGAATTCCAAACCCCGCCCCCATCAGGAATTTCCCGGGAATTCCATTGGGAAATCCCAAACCCCACCCCCAGGATTCCCGGGAATTCCAAACCCCACCCCCATCAGGAATTTCCCGGGAATTCCCCAGGGAATTCCAAACCCCGCCCCCAGAATTCCCGGGAATTTCCCAGGGAATTCCACACCTCTCCCTGGGAATTTTCTGGGAATTCCATTGGGAATTCCCAACCTCCCCCAATTGGGAAATTCCCGAGAATTCCATTGGGGAATTCCAAACTCCTCCCTGGGAATTTTCTGGGAATTCCCAACCCCCCCCCCAATTGGAAATTTCCCAGGAATCCTGTTGGGAATTTCCTTGGGAATTCCAACCCCCTGCCATGGGAATTTCCTGGGAATTTCCTGGGAATTCCCAAGCCCCACCCAATTGGGAATTTCCTGGGAATTCCATCAGGAATTCCCAACCTCCCCCAATTGGGAAATTCCCGGGAATTCCATTGGGAATTCCCAACCCCTCATCGGGAATTTCCCGGGAATTCCATCAGGAATTCCAAACCCCACCCTGGGGAATTTCCCGGGAATTCCATTGGGGAGTTCCAAACCCCTCCCTGGGAATTTTCTGGGAATTTCCAACTCCCCCCCCCATCAGGAATTTCCCAGGAATTCCATTGGGAATTTCCTGGGAATTCCATTGGGAATTCCAAACCCCTCCCTGGGAATTTCCTGGGAATTCCCAACCCCCCCCCCAATTGGGAATTTCCCAGGAATCCTGTTGGGAATTTCCTTGGGAATTCCAACCCCCTGCCATGGGAATTTCCTGGGAATTTCCTGGGAATTTCCTGGGAATTTCCTGGGAATTCCCAACCCCTCCCAATTGGGAATTTCCTGGGAATTTCCTGGGACTTTCCTGGGAATTCCCAACCCCCCCCAATTGGGAATTTCCTGGGAATTTCCTGGGAATTTCCTGGGAATTTCCTGGGAATTCCAAACCCCACCCTGGGGAATTTCCTGGGAATTCCAAACCCCCCCCAATTGGGAATTTCCTGGGAATTTCCTGGGAATTTCCTGGGAATTTCCCGGGCATTCCCGGCCCCTTTTCCCGCAGTTTTCCGAGGATTTTGGTGACATCATCCGGGAGACGCTGCGCCGGACGCGGGAGCGCCACCAGCGGGAGTGGGCGTCCATCCTGCTGCTCTCCCTCACCCAGGTACGGAAAAATTCCCAAAATTCCCGGAATTCCCAAAATTCCCGAGGCTCTGGGCATCGATCCTGCTGCTCAGCCTGAATCAGGCACGGAAAAATTCCCAAAATTCCCGGAATTCCCAAAATTCCGGGAATTCTGGGGGTCCTGAATGCCCATGGAGCTGCTCAGCCTCAGCCAGGTACGGAAAAATTCCCAAAATTCCCGGAATTCCCAAAATTCCAGAGGCTCTGGGCATCGATCCTGCTGCTCAGCCTGAATCAGGCACGGAAAAATTCCCAAAATTCCCAAAATTCCGGGAATTCTGGAGGTTCTGGGCACTGATCCTGCTGCTCAGCCTCAGCCAGGTACGGAAAAATTCCCAAAATTCCCGGAATTCCCAAAATTCTGGGGGTCCTGAATGCCCATGGAGCTGCTCAGCCTGAATCAGGCACGGAAAAATTCCCAAAATTCCCGGAATTCTGAGAATTCTGGGAATTCTGGGACTTTTCTGGGGGCTTTTGGGAATTCTGGGGAATTCCCATTTTTTCCTTTTTTTTCCAGGATTTTTTGGGAATTTTTTAGGGATTTTTTGGGGTTTTTTGGGAATTTTTTTGGGAATTCTCTGGGAATTTTTTTGGGAATTTTTTTGGGAATTCTCTGGGAATTTTTTTAGGGATTATTTGGGAATTTTGGGGGGATTTTCTGGGAATTTTTTAGGGATTTTTTAGGGATTATTCGGGAATTTTTTGGGGGGCATTTTCTGGGAATTTTTTTCAGGAATTTTTTTGGGAATTTTTTTGGGAATTCTCTGGGAATTTTTTTAGGGAATTTTTGGGAATTTCTTGGATTTCTCTGGGAATTTTTTTAGGGATTATTTGGGAATTTTGGGGGGATTTTTTGGGAATTTTTTTGGGAATTTTTTTTGGAATTTCTTGGAATTCTCTGGGAATTTTTTAGGGAATTTTTGGGAATTTTGGGGGGGGATTTCCTGGGAATTTTTCAGGGATTTTTTTGGGAATTCTCTTGGAATTTTTTCAGGGATTTTTTTGGGAATTTTTTTGGGAATTCTCTTGGAATTTTTTCAGGGATTTTTTTGGGAATTCTTTTGGGAATTCTCTTGGAATTTTTTCAGGGATTTTTTTGGAATTTCTTGGAATTTCTCCCGGACTTTTCCCCCTTCCAGAACAATCCCCATTTCTCCGGGAATTCCCGGATTTTCCCGGGAATTTTTCCCCCTTTTCCCCCCGGCTTCGTTTCCCCAGGAATATTCGGGAATTCCCGCGGAATTCCCGAGGCTTTTCCCGTTTTTTTTTCCCAGCTTTTCACGGAGCTGCTGCTCCAGGAGGGCCCCGACGTCCGGGGGCTCCCGGAATTCCAGGAAATTCGGGATCTGGGCCGGAGATTTTCCCTCTTCTTCAGCCTCCGGCACCTCCGGCACCGCCGGGCGCTGCTGCAGCTCCACAGGTGCGGAAAAAATCCCGGAATTCCCGGGAAAATCCGGGAAAATCTGGGAAAATCCGGGAATTCCGGGAATGCTGGGAATGCTGGGAATTGCAGGGGGGAAAATTCCGGGAATTCTGGGGGGGGAAATTTTGGGAATTCGGGGGTTTTGGGGTGGGGATTTCGGGATGAAAAAGGAGGAGTGGGAATTTCGGGAATTCCGGGAATTTTGGGAATTCCAGGGGGGGAAAATTTGGGAATTTGGGGGTTTTGGGGTGGGGATTTTGGGATGAAAAAGGAGGAGTGGGAATTTCGGGAATTCTGGGAATTTTGGGAATTCCAGGGGGGGAAAATTTGGGAATTTGGGGGTTTTGGGGTGGGGATTTCGGGATGAAAAAGGG
This sequence comes from Poecile montanus, assembly GCA_038429875.1. Taxonomy (NCBI): domain Eukaryota; kingdom Metazoa; phylum Chordata; class Aves; order Passeriformes; family Paridae; genus Poecile; species Poecile montanus. Next base: position 349,757 of record CM076534.1, read on the forward strand.
GGAGTGGGAATTTCGGGAATTTTGGGAATTCCAGGGGGGGAAATCCCGGAATTCTGGGGGTTTCAGGTTGGGATTTTGGGATAAATGGAGGAGTGGGAATTCCGGGAATTCTGGGAATTTTGGGAATTCCGGGGGTTTGGGGTTGGGATTTTGGGGAGGAGTGGGAATTTCGGGAATTCTGGGAATTCTGGGAATTCCAGGGGGGGGAATCCCGGAATTCTGGGGAATCTGGGAATGCTGGGAAATTTGGGAATTCCAGGGGGGGTTTTAGAGGATTTTGGGATGGGTTTTGGGGGGAAATCTGGGAATTCTGGGAATGGATTTTGGGGCTGGAATTTTGGGGATTTTTGGGAATTCTGGGGCTGGGTTTGGGATGGAATTTTGGGGAATTTTGAGGATGGAATTTTGGGGATTTTTGGGAATTTTGGGAATGGATTTGGGATGGGATTTTTTGGGAATTCTGGGGCTGGAATTCCGGGGATTTTTGGGAATTCTGGGGCTGGATTTGGGACGGAATTTTGGGAATTTTGAGGATGGAATTTTGGGGATTTTTTGGGAATTCTGGGGCTGGATTTGGGATGGAATTTTGGGGGAAATTTGGGAATTCTGGGGCTGGATTTGGGATGGGAATTTTTGGGAATTCTGGGGCTGGATTTGGGATGGAATTTTGGGGAAATTTGGGAATTTTGGGGCAGGATTTGGGACGGAATTTTGGGAATTCTGGGGCTGGATTTGGGATGGGATTTTTGGGAATTCCGGGGCTGGAATTTTGGGGATTTTTGGGAATTCCGGGGCTGGGTCTGGGATGGAATTTTGGGGGAAATTTGGGAATTTTGGGGCAGGATTTAGGATGGGATTTTTGGGAATTCTGGGGCAGGATTTGGGATGGGATTTTGGGAATTCTGGGGCTGGATTTGGGATGGGATTTTTGGGAATTCCGGGGCTGGAATTTTGGGGATTTTTTGGGAATTCTGGGGCTGGAATTTTTGGGGATTTTTGGGAATTCTGGGGCTGGATTTGGGATGGAATTTTGGGAATTTTGAGGATGGAATTTTGGGGATTTTTGGGAATTCCGGGATGGGAATTTTGGGAATTTTTGGGAATTTTGGGGCTGGATTTGGGACGGAATTTTGGGAATTCTGGGGCTGGAATTTCGGGGATTTTTGGGAATTCCGGGACTGGAATTTTTGGGATTTTTTGGGAATTCCAGGGCTGGAATTTTTGGGGATTTTTGGGAATTCCGGGGCTGGATTTGGGACGGAATTTTGGGAATTCCGGGGCTGGATTTGGGATGGGATTTTTGGGAGTTCTTGAGCTGGAATTTCAGGGATTTTTGGGAATTCCAGGATGGGAATTTTGGGAATTTTTTGGGAATTTTGGGGCTGGATTTGGGATGGAATTTTGGGAATTTTGAGGACGGAATTTTGGGGATTTTTTGGGAATTCTGGGGCTGGATTTGGGATGGAATTTTGGGGAATTCTGGGGCTGGAATTCCAGGGATTTTTGGGAATTCTGGGGCTGGAATTTTGGGGATTTTTGGGAATTCTGGGGCTGGATTTGGGACGGAATTTTGGGAATTGTGGGGCTGGAATTTTTGGGATTTTTTGGGAATTCCGGGGCTGGAATTTTTGGGGATTTTTGGGAATTCTGGGGCTGGATTTGGGACGGAATTTTGGGAATTCCGGGGCTGGAATTCCTTGGGGAATTTTGTGCTCCCTCTCCTGATCCCGGCTCCTCCCGGAATTCCCGGGAATTCCCCCGGCAGTGACGGGATCCAGTTCGCGCTGCAGCCGCCCCCGGAGCCGGGAACGCCGGGAATTCCGGGAATTCCGGGAATTCCGCTGGGAAATCCGGGAATTCCGCCGGGAAATCCGGGAATTCCGCCGGGAAATCCGGGAATTCCGGGGGGAAATCCGGGAATTGCGGGAATTCCGGGGGGTTTCCCGCTGTCCCTGCCCTTCCTGGAGGTGCTGAGCGAATTCTCCCCGCGGCTCCTGCGGCCGGACCGGGCCCCGCTGTGAGCACGGAAAGTTCCGGAAAAATCCCGGAATGACGCGGGAAATCCGGGAATTCGGGGGGGAAATCCGGGAAAAAACCCGGGGAAAATTGGGAATTCCGGGAAAAATCCGGGAATTCTGGGGGAAATCTGGGAAAAATCCCAGAATGACGGGGGAAATCTGGGAATTGCGGGGGAAATCCGGGAAAAATCCGGGGAAAATTGGGAATTCTGGGAAAAATCCGGGAATTCTGGGGAAAAATCCTGGAATTGTGGGGGGAAATCCGGGAGAAGTCTGGGAATTCTGGGGGAAAATCTGGGGAAAATCCGGGGAAAATTGGGAATTCCGGGAAAAATCCAGGAATTCTGGGGAAAAGTCCTGGAATGCCAGGGGAAATCTGGGAAAAATCCAGAAATTCCGGGGGGAAATGTGGGGGAAATCCGGGAATTCTGGGGAAAATCTGGGAAAAATCTGGGAATTCTGGGGGGGAAATCTGGGAATTGTGGGGGGAAATCCGGGAGAATTTGGGGGAAGAATTTGGGGGGAAATTGGGGGTTTTTGGGGCCGGTTTTTGGGGAATTTTGGGGTTTTTTGGGAGGATTTTGGGGTCTTTTTTTGGGGCTGATTTTGGGGTATTTTGGGCCAATTTTGGTGATTTTGGGGTAATTTGTGCTGATTTTAACCATTTTTGGCCATTTTTGGGGATTTTGGGTTGATTTTGGGCTGATTTTGGGGTAATTTTGGGGTAATTTTTAAGATTTTTGGGTGATTTTGGGGTAATTTTGGGCTGATTTTGGGATTTTTTGGGTATTTCGATGCTGATTTTGGGTAATTTTGGGGTTTTTTGGGTTTGGGTTGGAATTTTTGGTGATTTTGGGCTGATTTTGGTGTAATTTTTCCGATTTTGGGTTAATTTTGGGGTGTTTTGGGTTGATTTTGGTGTGATTTTTGCCGATTTTGGGTGAATTTTGGGTTAATTTTGGAGTATTTTGATGCCGATTTTGGGGTAATTTTTGCTGATTTTGGGCTGATTTTGGGTTAATTTTGGGATATTTTGGGTAATTTTGGGGTGTTTTTTGCCAATTTTGGGCTGGTTTTGGGGTGTTTTTGGTGATTTTGGGTTAATTTTGGGGTATTTTGGGCTGATTTTGGGCTGATTTTTGCCGATTTTGGGTTAATTTTGGGTTAATTTTGGGGTATTTTGGGTAATTTTGGGGTGATTTTTGCCAATTTTGGGTTGATTTTGGGGTATTTTGGGCTGATTTTGGGTGAATTTTGGGGTATTTTGGGGTAATTTTGGGGTGTTTTTTGCCGATTTCGGGGTAATTTTGGGTGAATTTTTGCTGATTTTGGGCTGATTTTGGGCTGATTTTTGCCAATTTTAGGTGAATTTTGGGGTATTTTGGGGTAATTTTGGGGTGTTTTTTGCCAATTTTGGGTGAATTTTGGGGTATTTTGGGCTGATTTTGGACTGATTTTGGGGTAATTTTTGGTGATTTTGGACTGATTTTGGGGTAATTTTTGCCGATTTTGGGCCGATTTTGGGGTAATTTTGGGCTATTTTGGGGTAATTTTGGGGTATTTTTGGTGATTTTGGGGTGATTTTTGCCGATTTTGGGCCGATTTTGGGGTATTTTGGGCCGATTTTGGGGTAATTTTGGGCTATTTTGGGCTGATTTTGGGTGAATTTTGGGGTGATTTTTGCCGATTTTGGGGTAATTTTGGGCTATTTTGGGTGAATTTTGAGGTATTTTGGGTAATTTTGGGGTAATTTTGGGTAATTTTGGGGTGATTTTTGCTGATTTTGGGCCGATTTTGGGGTAATTTTGGGCTATTTTGGGCCAGGCTGGCGCTGCTGGAGCGAAGGTGCCGCGAGCGGGGGCTGGGCCCCGATTTTGGGTTGAATTCCGGGGATTTTGGGGCTCCCCTGCTCTGCTACCGCCGCTCCCTGAGCGCCCCCCAGGGAGCCCCCAGCGCCGGTGAGAGCCCAAAATTGGGGAGAAAAATCGGGAATTCGGGAAAATCCCGGGAATGGCCGAGGGGGAGGGGAAAGCCCAAATTCCTGGGGGTGAAAAATGGGAATTTTAGGGGAAAAAATCAGAATTTTGGGGAAAAAAATCAGAATTTTGGGGTGAAAATCTGAATTTTAAGGGGAAAAAAATATTAATTTTGAGGGAAAAAATTGGAATTTTGGGGAAAAAAATCAGAATTTTGGGGGAAAAAATATTAATTTTGGGGAAAATAATGTGAATTTTGGGGAAAAAATAAGAATTTTGGGGGAAAAATCTCAGTTTTAGGGGGAAAAAATATTAATTTTGGGGGAAAAAATGGGAATTTTGGGGAAAAAATCAGAATTTTTGGGGAAAATCTCAATTTTAGGGGGAAAAATATTAATTTTGGGGAAAATTGGAATTTTGGGGGAAAAATTGGAATTTTGGGGGAAAAAATATCGGTTTTATGAGGAAATAATATTAATTTTGGGGAAAATAATGTAAATTTTGGGGAAAAAATTGGAATTTTGGGGGAAAATCTTGGTTTTATGAGGAAATAATGTGAATTTTGGGGGGAAAATCAGAATTTTAGGGGAAAAAATCAGAATTTTGGGGGAAAATTGGAGTTTTAAGGGAAAATAATTTGGATTTTGGGGAGGAAAGTTGGAATTTAGGGGTAGAAATTGGAATTTTGGGATAAAAATTGGGATTTGGGGGGCAAATTGAATTTTGGGGGGAAAATCTGAATTTTGGGGTAAAAATGGGAGTTTTGGGGAGGAAAACCTGAATTTAGAGGGAATAATTTGGTGTCAAAAATCTCAAATTTTGTCTTTTAACCCCAAATTTTGTGCTAAAAATCCCAATTTTTGTGCTGAAACCCCTCAATTTTATGATAAAAATTCCAAATTTTTTGCTAAAAACCCCAAATTTTGTGCTGAAAATCCCAATTTTTGTGCTATAACCCCAAATTTTGTGCCAAAAGTTCCAAGTTTTTTGCTAAAAACCCCAAATTTTTTGCTGAAAATCCCAATTTTTGTGCTGAAATCTGAAATTTTGTGCTGAAAATCCCAATTTTTGTGCTAAAACCCCTCAATTTTATGATAAAAATTCCAGATTTTGTGCCAAAAACCCCAAATTTTTTGCTGAAAATCCCATTTTTGTGCTAAAAACCTCAAATTTTGTGCCAAAACCCCCAAATTTTGTGCCAAAAATTCAAATTTTTGTGCTAAAACCCTAAATTTTGTGCCGAAAGTCCCAATTTTTGTGCTGAAAATTCCCAATTTTTGTGCTAAAAACCCCAAATTTTGTGCCGAAAGTCCCAATTTTTCTGCCAAAAATTCCAATTTTTGTGCTAAAAATCCCAAATTTTGTGCCAAAAACCTCAAATTTTGTGCTAAAAATCCCAAATTTTATGATAAAAATCCCAATTTTTTTGCTAAAATCCCCAAATTTTGTGCTAAAAACCCCAATTTTTGTGCTAAAAACTGAAGTTTTGTGCCAAAAATCCCAAGTTTTGTGCTAAAAATCCCAAATTTTGTGCCGAAAGTCCCAATTTTTGTGCTGAAAATCCCAATTTTTGTGCTAAAAATTCCAATTTTTTGTGCTAAAAACCTCAAATTTTGTGCTAAAAACCCCCAATTTTATGATAAAAATCCCAATTTTTTTGCTAAAATCCCCAAATTTTGTGCTAAAAATTCCAATTTTTGTGCTAAAAATCCCAAATTTTGTGCCAAAACCCCCAAATTTTGTGCCAAAACCCCCGATTTTTGTGCTAAAAACCCCAAATTTTGTGCTGAAAATCCCAATTTTTGTGCCAAAAACCCCAAATTTTGTGCTAAAAATTCCAATTTTTATGCTAAAAACCCCAAATTTTGTGCCAAAAACCCCAAATTTTGTGCTAAAAATTCCAAATTTTGTGCTAAAAACCCCAATTTTTGTGCTAAAAATCCCAATTTTTTTGCCGAAAATCCCAATTTTTTTGCCGAAAATCCCAATTTTTTTGCTGAAAATCCCAATTTTTTCCCCAAAACGCCCGGATTTTGGCTGCCCCTCCCCCCAGGCTCCAGCCCGTGGCCCCCCAGCCCCGATTTGACCTCGACCCAACTCAGGGGGGGCCCCCGGAGCCGCCCCTCCCCCCCCCTGCCCAGGTGAGGCCCCTCCCCCACCCCAAACCCCCAAATCCGGGGAAATTCCCCCAAAAAAATCCCAAAATTTGGGGGAAATTCCCCAAAAAAATTCAAATTTTGGGTTTTTTGGTTTTTTTTCCCTCCCCCAGCAGCGAATCCAGGAGGATTTGGGGGTCCCGGTGAGGGGATCTGGGGCAATTTGGGGGGAATTTGGGATTTTGGGGATTTTTGGGGAGAGTTTGGGATTTTTTGGAGGGAATTTGGGATTTTTTGGGAGGAATTTTGGGATTTTTGGGGGAATTTGGGATTTTTTGGGAGGAATTTGGGATTTTTGGGAGGATTTTGGGGGAATTTGGGATTTTTTGGGGGGGAATTTTGGGATTTTGGGGGAATTTGGGATTTTTTGGGAGGAATTTTGGGATTTTTGGGAGGATTTTTGGGGAATTTGGGATTTTTGGGAGGAATTTGGGATTTTTGGGAGGATTTTGGGGGAATTTGGGATTTTTGGGGGGAATTTGGGATTTTTGGGAGGATTTTGGGGGAATTTGGGGATTTTTGGGAGGATTTTGGGGGAATTTGGGATTTTTGGGGGGAATTTGGGATTTTTGGGGAAATTCAGGACTTTTTGGGGAAATTTTGGGGGTTTTTTGGGGGAATTTGGGATTTTTTGGGGGAAAATTTGGGAGGTTTTGGGAGGGTTTGGGGATTTTGGGGGGTCCTGAGGGGGATTTGGGTGGATTTTGGGGATTTTGGGGATTTTGGGGATTTTTGGGTGGATTTTGGGGATTTTTGGGGTTTTTTTTGGGGTCCCCCCCAGCCTGAGCCTGATGGAGGAAGAAGAGGAAGAGGAGGAGGAAGAGGAGACCCCAAAATCCCCCAGGGTGAGACCCCAAAAATCCTCCCCAAAATCCCAAAAATTTGGGAAAAAAATCCCCAAAAATTTGGGAAAAAAATCCCTCAAAATTTGGGAAAAAAATCCCAAAAATTTGGGAAAAATCCACAAAAATTTGGGAAAAAATCCCCAAAATTTGGGAAAAAAATCCCCAAAATTTGGGAAAAAATCCCCCAAAATTGGGAAAAAATCACCAAAATTTGGGAAAAAATCCCCAAAAATTTGAGAAAAAAATCCCCCAAAATTGGGAAAAAATCCCCCAAAAATTGGGAAAAAATCCCCAAAAATTTGGGAAAAAATCCCCAAAAATTTGGGAAAAAAATCCCAAAAATTTGGGAAAAAAATCCCAAAATTTGGGAAAAAATCCCCAAAATTTGGGAAAAAATCCCCAAAATTTGGGAAAAAATCCCCAAAAATTTGGGAAAAAAATCCCAAAAAATTTGAGGAAAAAATCCCCAAAAATTTGGAAAAAAATCCCCAAAATTGGGGTAAAAATCCCCAAAAATTTGGAAAAAGAATCCCCAAAAATTGGGAAAAAATCCCCAAAAATCCCCCCAATTTTTTTTGGAATTTTTCCCTCCCAAAACCCCAAATTTTGGGATTTTTCCCCCCCAGACCCCCCTGGATCAGCCCCGGGACCTTTTCAGCTCCTCCAGCCTCGAATTCCAGGTGAGAATTTGGGAATTTTTGGGGTTTCCCACCAAAAAAAATCCGGGAATTTTCCCCTTTGGAATTCCCAAAAGTTCCCTTTTTTTTTTTACCCTTTTTTGGGCCTTTTGGACCCAAAATTCGGGTCCAGAAAATTCCCCAAACCCTGAAAATCCTTGGAGGGAAATTCGGGAATTTTTTGGGATCATCCCAAATATTCCAGGGATTTTTCCTCCTCTTTTCTCTTCCCAGACTTTCTGAAGATGAAATTCCAGAATTCCACAATTCCCAGAGTTTTTTTTCCCATTTTTTGCCGTTTTCACCCCAAAATTCCCGAGGTTTTTTTTCCCAGTTTTTTCATTCCAAACCCGAGCGGTTTTTTGGGAATTTTGGGATTTATCCCGAATTTTTTGGGCTTCCCAACCCTTCAAATCCTCCCGGATTTTTCCAGCTCGAAATCCCAAAAATTCCTGAGTTTTTTTCCCGTTTTTTGCCGTTTTCACCCCAAAATTCCCCCCAATAAAAATCCCGGCGTTGCCGTCGTTTCCGGGCTCGTTTTTCGGGAATTTTTTGGGAATTTTTTGGGATTTTTTTGGGAATTTATCAGGAATTTTTCAGGAATTTTTCGGGAATTGTTCAGGAATTTTTCGGGAATTTTTCAGGAATTTTTTGGGAATTTATCAGGAATTTTTCAGGAATTTTTTGGGAATTTCTCGGGAATTTTTCAGGATTTTTTCGGGAATTTCTCGGGAATTTTTTGGGAATTTTTTGGGAATTTCTCGGGAATTTTTCGGGAATTTTTTGGGAATTTCTCGGGAATTTTTCAGGAATTTTTCAGGAATTTCTGGGGAATTTTTCAGGAATTTTTCATGAACTTTTCAGGAATTTTTCGGGAATTTTGGCTTTTCCACCCTCCCTGCTCTTCCCACATTTCCTGAGCCCAGAATCCCAAGTTTTCCTCCTCCAAAATTCCCGTTTTTTCTCTCAATAAAAATTCAAAAAAACCTTCATCGTTCCCGGTCTGGTTTTTATTGGATTCTCCCGGGGTTTTCCTGGGAATTTCCTGGGATTTTTTGGGATTTTTGTGGGGATATTCCAGGGATTTTTGTGGGGTTTTTCCAGGGATTTTCCCGGGTTTTTCCAGGGATTTTCCCGGGATTTTCGCAGGGATTTTCCCAGAATTTTCCCTGGATATTCCCGGGATTTTTATGGGGATTTTCCTGGGATTTTTCCCAGGATTTTTGCAGGAATTTTTCCCGGGATTTCCGGGGATTTTTCCCGTGATTTTCCCGGAATTTTTTGTGGGGATTTTCTTGGGGTTTTCCCAGTTTTTTTCCCGGGATTTTAATGGGATTTTCCCTGGATTTTCATGGGATTTTTCCCGGGATTTTCCCTGGATTTTCATGGGGATTTTCCAGGGATCTTTCCCGGGATTTTTCCTGGGGTTTTCATGGAATTTTCATGGGGATTTTCCCAGAATTTTCCCTGGGTAATTCCAGGATTTTCATGGGGATTTTTCCAGAATTTTCCCTCGATATTCCCGGGATTTTTCCCTGGATTTTCCCGGGATTTTTGTGGGGATTTTCCTGGGATTTTTCCCAGAATTTTCCCAGAATTTTCTTGGGATTTTTTCCGGAATTTTTCCCGGGATTTTCCCAGGGATTTCCTGGGATTTTCCCTGGATATTCCTGGGATTTTCCCGGGATTTTCCCAGGATTTTCCCGGTATTTTTCCCGGGATTTTCCCTGGATATTCCCGGGATTTTCTCCGGGATTTCCCCATGATTTTCCCGGTTATTTTCCCGGATATTTCCTGGATGTTTTCCCGGATTTTTCCCAGACTTTTCCGGGTTTATTTCCAGGATATTTCCCCTCTGATTTCCTGGATCTTTTCTGGGATTTTCCCAGGATATTTCTGGGATATTTCCTGGAATATTCCCAGGATATTTCCTGGATTTTTCCCGGATATTTTCCTGGATATTCCTGGGATTTTTCTGGGATTTTTCTGGGATTTTTCTGGGATTTTTTCCCGGATTTTTCCAGGATTTTTCCCGGATTTTTCCAGGATTTTTCCCGGATTTTTCCCAGGATTTCTCAGAGTCTCATGACGTAGGAGTCACTGTGGGTGAGGTACCAGACCCAGCTTTATTTCAGGAATATTTCCCAGATTTTTCCCGATTTTTTCCCGGATTTTTTTCGCGGATTTTTTCCGGATTTTTTCCCAGATTTTCCGGGATTTTTCCCGGATTTTTCCGGAATTTTTCCCAGGATTTTTCAGATCCTCATGACGTAGGAGTCGCTGTGGCTGAGGCACCGCTCTGTTCCCAGCTTTATTCCTGGGTTTATTTTGGGATCATTCTGGGATATTTCCCGGATTTTTTCCTGGATTTTTCCCCGGATTTTTCCAGGATTTTTCCCGGATTTTTCCAGGATTTTTCCAGGATTTTTCCGGGATATTTTCCCAGGATTTCTCACAGTCTCATGACGTAGGAGTCGCTGTGGGTGAGGTACCAGACCCACCTTTATTTCAGGAATATTTTCCTGGATTTTTCCCAGGATTTTCCCGGATTTTTCCCGGATTTTTCCCGGAATTTTCCCAGATTTTTCCCGGATTTTTCCAGGATTTTTCCCGGATTTTTCCCAGGATTTCTCAGAGTCTCATGACGTAGGAGTCACTGTGGGTGAGGTACCAGACCCAGCTTTATTTCAGGAATATTTCCCAGATTTTTCCCGATTTTTTCGCGGATTTTTTTCGCGGATTTTTTCCGGATTTTTTCCCAGATTTTCCGGGATTTTTCCAGGATTTTTCCGGAATTTTTCCCAGGATATTTCAGATCCTCATGACGTAGGAGTCGCTGTGGGTGAGGTACCGGACCCAGCGCGGGGCGGGGGCGGCTCCGGGGGCTCCGCGGATCCGAAGGAATCGGAGCCGCAGCCCCGAACTCGACAGCGCCGGAACCGCGAAGGAGCCGTGGGCAGGACCCAGCTCCAGGCGCCACGAACGGGACAGAGGAGCCGGATCCAGCTGGGGAAAAAACAGGGAAAAATCTGGGAATGGGATCGGGAATTTTGGGGAATTTTTGGGGATTTTTTTCAGGATTTTTTTGGGAATTTTTGTGGATTTTTTGTGGATTTTTTGGGGATTTTCTTTGGATTTTTTGAGGATGTTTTTGGATTTTTTTGCAGATTTTTTGAGGATTTTTTGGAATTTTTTGGAGTTTTTTTGAGGATTTTTTGAGGATTTTTTGTGGATTTTTTGGGATTTTTTTGGAATTTTTTGAGGATTTTTTGTGGATTTTTTGGGAATTTTTTGGGGATTTTTTGAAGATTTTTTAGGATTTTTTTAGGATTTTTTTTATTTTTTTGTAGATTTTTTGAGGGTTTTTTGGAATTTTTTGGAGATTTTTTTGAGGATTTTTTGTGGATTTTTTGGGAATTTTTGGGGGATTTTTTGAAGATTTTTTGGGATTTTTTGGGGGATTTTTTGGGAATTTTTTGGAGATTTTTTGGGGATTTTTTGGGATTTTTTTCAGACATTTTGGGGATGTTTTGGGAGCCGTGGGCAGGACCCAGCTCCAGGCGCCACGAACGGGACAGAGGAGCCGGATCCAGCTGGGGAAAAAACAGGGAAAAATCTGGGAATGGGATCGGGAATTTTGGGGAATTTTTTTTTTATTTTTCTGGGATTTTTTGGGAATTTTTTGGGAATTTTTTTGAGTTTTTTTTGGTTTTTTGGGATTTTTTGGGGGATTTTTGTGGGTTTTTTTTGACGATTTGTTGAGGGTTTTTTGTGGATTTTTGGGGGATTTTTTGGGAATTTTTTGGGATTTTTGGGGGATTTTTTGAGGATTTTTTTGGATTTTTTTGTAGATTTTTTGAGGATTTTTTTGTGGATTTTTGAGGAGATTTTTTTTATTTTCCTGGGATTTTTTGGGAATTTTTTGGGAATTTTTGGGGGATTTTTTTGGGTTTTTTTGGGATTTTTTGGGGATTTTTGTGGGGTTTTTTTGAGGATTTGTTGAGGGTTTTTTGTGGATTTTTGGGGGATTTTTTGGGGATTTTTTGAGGATTTTTTTGGATTTTTTTGTAGATTTTTTGAGGATTTTTTGGAATTTTTTGGAGATTTTTTTGAGGATTTTTTGGGATTTTTTTGTGGATTTTTTGTGGATTTTTTGTGGATTTTTGGGGGATATTTTGTGGATTTTTTTTGGATTTTTTGGGGGATTTTTTTGGGGTTTTTTGGGATTTTTTTGGGGATTTTTGTGGGTTTTTTTGAGGATTTGTTGAGGATTTTTTTTAGGATTTTTTTGGGAATTTTTTTTTATTTTTTGGGGGATTTTTTTGAGGGAGCTTTTGGGGTTTTTTTTGTAGATGTTTGGAGGATTTTTTGGAGATTTTTTGGGGATTTTTGGGGATTTTTTTGGGATTTTTTTGGAATTTTTTGAGGATTTTTTGGGGATATTTTAAGACTTTTTTGGGATTTTTTGGGGATTTTTGTGGGATTTTTGGAGGATTTTTTGAGGATTTTTTGTGGATTTTTTTGGGATTTTTTTGGAATTTTTTGAGAATTTTTTGTGAGTTTTTTAGGAATTTTTTGAGGATTTTTTGTGGATTTTTTGAGGATTTTTTGTGGATTTTTTTGTGCATTTTTGTGGATTTTTGTGGAATTTTTTGGGAATATTTTGGGAATTTTTTGGTCTCTCCGGGCGTTTCCCAGCCCTTCCCCGGCTCCGGATTTCTGGGAATCCCAGAGAAATCCCCGGGAATTTGGGAATTCTCACCTTGAAGAGGGCGGAGAGTTGGGATCCCCCCTGGATTTTGGGAATTTCCCAGCGGATGCTCCGGGAAGGCAAATCCAGCTCGGCCGCTTGGTCGGGGCTGCTCAGCTCCTGCCACAGGCTGGGGGGGCCCAGAATTCCCAAAAAAAACCCCAAAACATTCCCAAAAATCCCCCAAAACATTCCCAAAACATTCCCAAAAATCCCCCAAAACATTCCCAAAATATCCCCAAAATATCCCCAAAACATTCCCAAAAAAAACCTCAAAATATTCCCAAAATAACCCCAAAATATCCCCAAAAGATTCCCAAAAACATTCCCAAAAAATCCCCAAAACATTCCCAAAAAATCCCACCAAACATTCCCAAAATATCCCCAAAACATTCCCAAAAAATCCCCAAAATATCCCCAAAACATTCCCAAAAAAATCCCTAAAACATTCCCAAAAAATCCCTAAAAAACATTCCCAAAAAATTCCCCCCCAAAAATTCCTAAAAAAGCCCCAAAAAACCTCCAAAACATTCCTAAAAAATTCCCAAAAAAACCCCAAAATGTTCCCAAAAAACCCCCCCAAAAAACCCCAAAAACATTCCCAAAAAAACCCCAAAAAAACCCAAAAAATTCCCAAAAAAACCCCAAAAAATTCCTAAAAAAAACCCCAAAAATCCCCAAAACATTCCCAAAAAAACCCCAAAAAATCCCCAAAACATTCCCAAAAAAACCCCAAAAAACTCCAAAAAATTCCCAAAAAATCCCCCCAAAACATTCCCAAAAAAACCCCAAAAAACCCCCAAAAATTCCTAAAAAAACCCCAAAAAATCCCCCAAAAATCCCCCCAAACATTCCCAGAAAATCCACCCAAAAACATTCCCAAAAAATTCCCAAAAAATACCCCAAAAATCCTCCAAATTATTCCCAAAAAATTCCCAAAAAATCCCCAAAATATTCCCAAAAAATCCCCCAAAACATTCCCAAAAAAACCCCAAAACATTCCCCAAAAATCCCCCAAAACATTCCCAAAAAATTCCCAAAACATTCCCAAAAAAGACCCCAAAAAATCCCCAAATAATCCCCAAAATATTCCCCAAAAAATTCCCAAAACATTCCCAAAAAAACTCAAAAAAATCCCCCAAAACACTCCCAAAAAAAGACCCCAAAATATTCCCAAAAAATTCCCAAAAAACCCCAGAACATTCCCAAAAAAACCCCAAAAATCCCCAAAACATTCCCAAAAAAACCCCAGAACATTCCCAAAAAAACCCCAAAAATCCCCAAAACATTCCCAAAAAAACCCCAAAACATTCCCAAAAAAACCCCAAAAATTCCCAAAAATCCCCCAAAATTCCCAAAATATTCCCCCAAAATTCCCAAAATTCCCAAAAATCCCCCAAAAATTCCCAAAAATCCCCAAAGATTCCCCAAATTCCCCAAAATTCCCGGAATTCCTGACCTGGAGACGCCTTTGGGCACCGGGAGCTGCAGCCGGACGTTGATGGCGTGGCTGCAATTTTTTGGGAGGAAAAACCGGAATTTTGGGAAAATCCGGGAATTTTGGGAAAATCCTGGAATTTTTGAGGCTGAAAATTCCGGAATTTTCCCAAATTTTCCCAAATTTTCCCGAATTTTCACCTCTTGGGGGGGAGGTCACAGCGAAGCTTCAAATAAATCCGGATCCTGCCCCAAAAAAAGCCAAAAATCGGGAAAAATCCCCGGGAATTCCGGAGGAAATTCCCGGGAATTTCAGGAATTCCCTCGGGGGAGGTCAGGGAGGGGAAACCCCGCCCAAAAAATTCCCAAAATTTGGGAAATTCCCAAAAATCCGGAGCAGGAATGAGGGAAAAACTCCTGAAAATCGGGGAAAATTCCCCAAAAAAACGGGAAAAATCCCCAAAAAACGCCGGGAAAAATCGGGAAAAATAAAAATAAAATGAAAGAAAATTTGGGAATTGTTGGAAAGGAATTTTGGGAATTTTTTCCTGGTTTTTTTCCCGGATTTTCACCTTCCTCCAGGCTCCTCTTCCACAGTCGGGAAAAGCCGGAATGGGAGCGGGGCGGGAATTTCATCCTGGACCTGGTACTGCATCAGCGTCATCTGCGGGAATTCCCGGAATTCCGGGGGAAAATCTGGGAATTCCGGGGGAAAATCTGGGAATTCCGGGAATTCCGGGGGGGTTTGGGGAGCCTGGAGTCCCAAAAATCCCAAAAATCCCAAAAAAATCCCTCCTGGATTCCCAAAATCCGCCCAAAAATCCCCCCCAAATCCATCCTGGATTCCCAAAATTCCTCTGGAAAATCCCAAATATCCCAAAAATTCCAGAAATCCCTCCCAGAGTCCCAAAATTCCGTTTTTTTCCCCCCCAAAAATCCCATTTTTTCCCCCAAAATTCCCATTTTTCCACAAAAAATCCCATTTTACTCTCCCAAAAAATCGGATTTTCCCCAAAAAAATCCCATTTTCCCCCTCAAAATTCCATTGTTCCCCCAAAAATCCGATTTTCCTAAAAAAATTCCCATTTTCTTCCCAAAAATTCCCATTTTTCCCATTTTCTCCCCCCAAAAAATCCAATTTTCCCCCCAAAATCCCATTTTTTCCTCCCAATAATTCCCATTTTTTTCCCCCCAAAATCCCATTTTTCCCCCAAAATTCCCATTTTTTGCCCCAAAATTCCCACTTTTCCATAAAAATTCCCATTTTCCCAAAAAATCCCATTTTTCCCCCCCAAAATTCCCATTTTTTCCCTCAAAAAATCCCCATTTTTCCCCCAAAAAATTCCCATTTTTCCCTCAAAAAATTCCCATTTTTTTCCCCCCAAAATCCCATTTTTGGCCCCAAAATTCCCACTTTTCCATAAAAATTCCCATTTTCCCAAAAAATCCCAATTTTCCCCCCAAAATCCCATTTTTTCCTCCCAAAAATTCCCATTTTTTCCCCCAAAATTCCCATTTTTTCCCCCCAAAATTCCCATTTTTCCCTCAAAAAATTCCCATTTTTTTCCCCCCAAAATCCCATTTTTCCCCCCAAAAATTCCCATTTTTCCTCCAAAAAATCCCATTTTTTTCCCAAAAAATCCCAATTTTTCCCCCCCAAAATTCCCATTTTTCCCCCCAAAAATCCCATTTTTCTCCCCAATAATTCCCATTTTTTTCCCCCCAAAATTCCCATTTTTTCCCCCCAAAATTCCCATTTTTCCCCCAAAATTCCCACTTTTCCAAAAAAATTCCCATTTTCCCAAAAAATCCCATTTTCCCCCCCAAAAATCCCATTTTTCCCCCCCAAAAATCCCATTTTTTCCCCTCCAAAATTCCCATTTTTTTCCGCCCAAAATTCCCATTTTTCCCCCCCAAAATTCCCATTTTTTCCTCTCAAAAATCCCAATTTTCCCCCGGAATTTCCCGGAATGTTCCGGAATCCCCCGGAATGTTCCGGAATCCCCCGACCTCGCCCTGGCTGGGGGAGACCCTCAGGACCCTCGCGGAGCCGAACTCGTCCAGTTTGATGGAGCTGTGGAAGGAGCACTCGTCCACCCGCACCGGCGTCCCGTACCCTGCGGAAAAATCCGGAAAATCACGGAATTCCGGGAAAATCCGGGAATTCCCAGAAAATTCCGGAATCCCGGGGCCATTTTTGGGGTTTTTTTGGGGGATTTTTTGGGGTGAAAACGGGGGGAAAATGGGATTTTTTTGGGGGGGAAAAGGAGGTGGGAAAGGGGGAAAATGGGATTTGGGGGAATTTTGGGAATTCTGGGAAAATTCCGGAAAATTCCAGAATTTTGGGACCATTTTTGGGGTTTTTTTGAGGATTTTTTGGGGTGAAAACGGGGGGAAAATGGGATTTTTTTGGGGAAAAGGAGGTGGGAAAGGGGGAAAATGGGATTTGGGGGAATCTTGGGAATTCTAGGGGAAATTTCCGGAAAATTCCGGAAAATTCCGGAATTTTGGGACCATTTTTGGGGTTTTTTTGGGGTGAAAACGGGGGGAAAATGGGATTTTTGGGGGGGGGGAAAAGGAGGTGGGAAAGGGGGAAAATGGGGGAATTTTGGGAATTCTGGGAAAATTCCGGAAAATTCTGGAAAATTCCGGAATTTTGGGACCATTTTTGGGTTTTTTTGGGGGTTTTTTTGGGGTGAAAACGGGAGGAAAATGGGATTTTTTTGGGGGGGGAAAGGAGGTGGGAAAGGGGGGAAATGGGATTTGGGGGAATTTTGGGAATTCTGGGAAAATTCTGGAAAATTCCGGAATTTTGGGACCATTTTTGGGGCTTTTTTTGGGGTGAAAACGGGGGGAAAATGGGATTTTTTTGGGGGGAAAAGGAGGTGGGGAAAGTGGGAAAATGGGATTTGGGGGAATTTTGGGAATTCCGGGAAAAGTCCGGAAAATTCCGGAATTTTGGGACCATTTTTGGGTTTTTTTTGGGGTTTTTTTGGGGTGAAAACGGGGTGAAAATGGGATTTTTTTGGGGGGGAAAAGGAGGTGGGAAAGGGGGAAAATGGGATTTGGAGGAATTTTGGGAATTCTGGGAAAATTCCGGAAAATTCCGGAATTTTGGGACCATTTTTGGGCTTTTTTTGGGGATTTTTTGGGGTGAAAACGGGGGGAAAATGGGATTTTTGGGGGGGAAAAGGAGGTGGGAAAGGGGGAAAATGGGATTTGGGGGAATTTTGGGAATTCTGGGGGGAATTTTTGGAATTTTACGGGATTAAAAGGAATTTTGGGGGATTAAAGGGAATTTTTTGTGGATTAAAGGGAATTTTTTGTGGATTAAAGGGAATTTTTTGTGGATTAAAGGGAATTTTGGGGAAAATTAAAGGGAATTTTGGGATTTAAGGGAATTTTGAGGGAATTGAGGGAATTCTGGGAGGATTTAAGGGAATTTTGGGGGGATTTTGGGAATTCTGGGGGGATTTAAGGGAATTTTGAGGGAATTAAAGGGAATTTTTTGGGATTTAAGGGAATTCTTTGGGATTCAAGGGAATTTTGGGGAATTTAAGGGAATTTTGGGGAATTTAAGGGAATTCTGAGGGAATTAAAGGGAATTTTTACAAATTTAAGGGAATTTTGAGGAGATTTAAGGAATTTTGGGAGGATTAAAAGGAATTTTGGGAGGATTTTAGGGAATTTTGGGGAAAATTAAAGGGAATTTTGAGGGAATTAAAGGGAATTTTGGGAGGATTTAAGGGAATTTTGGGGAAAATTAAAGGGAATTTTGAGGGAATTAAAGGGAATTTTGGGAGGATTTAAGGGAATTTTGGGGAAATTTAAGGGAATTTTGGGGAAAATTAAAGGGAATTTTGTGAGGTAAAAAGGTCCTGGAAGGGGGGAAAAAGGAAGGTGGGAAGGGAAATTTCGGGATTTGGGGACGCTGGAAGGGATTTTGGGGCGGAATTTCGGGATTTGGGGATGCTGGAAGGGATTTTGGGGCGGAATTTCGGGATTTGGGGATGCTGGAAGGGATTTTGGGGAAGATTTTGGGTTTTCCAGGAATTCCAGGGGGGTCTCACCCCTCAATTCCGATTTTCCCACGCAAAATTCCTCCGTGAGGCCGATCAGGAGCTCTGGGGGGGACAAAGGAGGGTCAGGAACCCCAAAATCCACCTGGGACCCCCCAAAATCCACCCAGGACCCCCAAATTCCCTCAAAATCCCCCCAAATTCCCTCAAAATCCCACAAAATTCCCTCAAAATTCCACAAAATCCCACAAAATTCCGTTTTCCCGCCTTTTTTTTCCCCCTTCCAGGACCCTTTCGCCCTCAGGAAATTCCCTTTAATTCCACCCAAAATTTCCTTAAATTCGCCTCAAATCCACCCAAAATTCCCCCCAGATTTTTGGGACCTTCCAAAATCCCTCAAGGATTCCCAAAATTCCCTCAAAATCCCCCAAAATTCCCTCAAACATTCCCAAAATCCCTTTTCCCGCCCATTTTTCCCCTTCCAGGACCCTTCCGCCCTCAGGAAATTCCCTTTAATTCTCCCAAATTCTCCCCAAATTCCCTTAAATTCGCCCAAAATCCCCCCCAAATTTTTGAGACCCTCCGGGATCCCCAAATTCCCTCAAAATCCCCCAAAATTCCCTCAAACATTCCCAAAATCCCTTTTCCCGCCCATTTTTCCCCTTCCAGGACCCTTCCCCCCTCAGGAAATTCCCTTTAATTCCCCCAAAACCCCTCAAAAACCCCAAATCCCTCCAAAACTCCCTCAAAAAAACCCCAAAATTTTCATTTTTTCCCCCTAAACCTCAGATTACCCCCCCAAATTTTTATTTTTCCTCAATTTTTAAGGAAAATCCCCCCCCAAAAAATCGCGGAGACCCCAAAATCTCCGGAATTCTCCCCAAATTTACCGACGCAGGGGGGGAGGTAACACTTGAGGCGAATCTCTCCCTGCACATCCACCTTCAGGGGGGTTCCCTGCTCCAAAAAAATCCGGGATTTTGGGAATTTTTTCGGGATTGGGGACCCCCTCAATTTTGGGGTAATTTTGGGGTAATTTTGGGGTAATTTTGGGGGTTTTTGGGGTTTTTTTTTTGGCTCACGTTGGCGGCGATGACGACCGAGAGGCGCTCGAGGACGTCGACGAAAACTTCAGGTTTGAGGGGCTGGGGGGGTGAATTTTGGGATTTGGGGAGGATTTGGGAATTTTTGGGGGTTTTTTTGGGAATTTTGGGGAATTTTGGGGATTTTTTTGGGGATTTTTTTGAGGGGTTTTGGGATTTTTATTTTAATTTTTAGGGTTTTTTTTAGGGAGTTTTTTGGGGTTTTTGGGGGGATTTTTTCTGGGATTTTTTCTGGGAACTTCAGGGATTTTTTGGGAATTTTTTGGGGAATTTTTTTGGGAACTTTGGGGATTTTTGGGGATTTTTTGGGGGGATTTTTTTGGGGAATTTTGGGGATTTTTGGGGAATTTTTTGGGAATTTTTTTGGGAATTTTTGGGATTTTTTGGGGAGATTTTTCTGGGAATTTTGGGGCTTTTTTTGGGGATTTTTCTGGGAATTTTAGGGATTTTTTGGGGGAATTTTTGGGATTTTTTGGGGAGATTTTTCTGGGAATTTTGGGGGATTTTTTCCAAGGATTTTTCTGGGAATTTTGGGGAATTTTGGGGATTTTTGGGAGGATTTTAAAGCAGATTTGGGGTGGATTTCATGGATTTTTGGGTTCAATTTTGATCAAATTTGACCAGAATTCCCAGAATTTCAGACCAAGATTTCGGCAATTTCAGGAATTCAGGTTTGGGGAGATTTTGGGCGCATTTTGGGCGGATTTTGGGCGGATTTTGGGTGGAATTTCCACCATTTTCACCAGATTTTGGCAATTCTGGGCTGGGATTTCAGGGAATTCCGGGAATTTCGGGAATTTCGGGAATTTTTGGCTCCCACCTGGTCCCCCCGAGGCGGGGGGAGGGGTCTGGTGGCCGCTGCCCCCGGCACCACCCGGCTCTGCTGCGTCTCCGCCCCAAACTGAGGAGAAAAAAACACCAAAAAAATCAAATTTTTTTGGCAAATTTTGGGTTTTTTTCGGGTATTTTTTCAGGGATTTTTTTGGAATTTTTTGGGAATTTTTTTGGAATTTTTTAGGATTTTTTGGGGGGAATTTGGGAATTTTTTGGGGGTTTTTTTTGGGCACTCACCAGCCCCACGGATCCCAGGTCGAGGAGGCTGAAGGGTTTGGGGCTCTCGGGCTCCGACTGCACCAGGCTCCGCAGGATCTCCGGGCTCGTGGTTTGGATGTGGCCAAAATCCTGGGAATTTGGGGGAAAAAAAGAGGAAAAATCAGGAATTTTCTGGGATTTTTTTGGGATTTTTTTGAGATTTTTTTTGGGAATTTTTTGGGATTTTTTTGAGAATTTTTGGGGATTTTTGGGGGGGATTTTTTGGGATTTTTGGGGGGATTTTTTGGGATTTTTTTGGGGATTTTTGTGAGAATTTTTGGGGATTTTTTTGGGGATTTCTTGGGATTTTTTGGGGGATTTTTTGGGGATTTTGGGGATTTTTTGGGGATTTTGGGGATTTTTTTGGGGAATTTTTGGGGGATTTTTTGGGGATTTTTTTGGGGATTTTTTTGAGAATTTTTGGGGATTTTGGGGAATTTTTCGGGGATTTTGGGGAATTTTTTGGGGATTTTTTTGGGATTTTTTGGGATTTTTTGGAGGACTTTTCTGAGAATTTTTGGGGATTTTTTTGGGGAATCTTTGGGATTTTTGGGGGATTTTTTGGGGATTTTTTTGGGAATTTTTGGGATTTTTTTGGGATTTTTTTGAGAATTTTTTGGGATTTTTTGGGGACTTTTGGGGGGATTTTTTGGGATTTTTTTCGGATTTTTTGGGGGATTTTTTTGAGAATTTTTGGGGATTTTGGGGAATTTTTCGGGGATTTTGGGGATTTTTTTTGGGATTTTTTTGGGATTTTTTGGGATTTTTTGGGATTTTTTGGAGGATTTTTTTGAGAATTTTTGGGGATTTTTTTGGGGAATCTTTGGGATTTTTGGGGGATTTTTTGGGGATTTTTTGGAGAATTTTTGGGGATTTTTTGGGGGAATCTTTGGGTTTTATTGGGGGGATTTTTTGGGATTTTTTTGAGAATTTTTTGGAATTTTTGGGATTTTTTTGGGGGATTTTTTTGGAATTTTTTGGGGGGATTTTTGGGAATTTTGGGGGGTCCAGGAAGGACGAAATGGCCCCAGGAGATCCCGGGCTGGCGCCAAAGGGACGTCCCAGTAACTCCCAGTTCATCCCAGTTCATCCCAGTTCCCTCCCAGTCCATCCCAGTCCATCCCAGTCCCTCCCAGTCCATCCCAGTCCATCCCAGTTCATCCCAGTCCATCCCAGTCCATTCCCAGTTCCCTCCCAGTCCCTCCCAGTCCCTCCCAGTTCATCCCAGTCCATCCCAGTCCATCCCAGTCCATCCCAGTCCATTCCCAGTCCCTCCCAGTCCCTCCCAGTCCATTCCCAGTTCATCCCAGTCCATTCCCAGTTCCCTCCCAGTCCATCCCAGTTACCACCAGTTCCTCCAGCAGCTCCCCCACCAGTCCCAGGTTCATTCCCAGGCTTTTCTCGCTCAGGGGGCCGCAGAAATCCCGGAGCAGCGTCACCAACCTGGGGAGACCCCAAAAATCACCAAAATCACCCCAAAAATTCCCCAAATTCCACCCCAAAATCCACCCAAATTCCACCCAAAAAATCCCCCAAAATCTGCCCCAAAATCCCCCAAAATCTGCCCCAAAATCCCCCAAAAATTCCCCAAATTCCACCCAAAATTCACCCCAAAATCCACCCAAAAAATCCCCCAAAATCTGCCCCAAAATTCCCCAAAAATTCCCCAAAATCCCCCCAAAATTCCCCAAAATCTGCCCCAAAATCCCCCCAAAATTCCCCAAAATCCACCTCAAAAATTCCCCAAAATTCGCCTCAAAATCCCCCAAAAATCCACCCCAAAAATCTGCCCCAAAATCCACCCCAAAAATTCCTCAAAATCTGCCCCAAAATCACCAAGAAACCCCCCAAAATCCGCTCTAAAATCCTCCAAAAATTCTCCAAAATTCCCCCAAAAATCCAGCCCAAAATACCCCAAAAATCCACCCCAAAATTCCCAAAAATCTGCCCCAAAATCCACCCCAAAAATTCCTCAAAATCCGCCCCAAAAATCTCCAAAATCCACCCCAAAATTCCCCAAAATTTACCCCCAAAATCCACGGTAAAATTCCCTAAAATCCACCCAAAAATTCCTCAAAATCTGCCCCAAAATTCCCCCAAAATCCACTCTAAAATACCCCAAAAATCCACCCCAAAATCACCCAAAAATCCACCCAAAAATCCCCCAAAATTCCCCAAAATTACACCCCAAAAAATTCCCCAAAAATCACCCAAAATTCCGCTCAAAAATCCCCCAAAATCCTCCCCAAAATTTCCCCCAAATCCTCCCCAAAAATCCCCCAAAATCTACCCCAAAAATCCCCAAAATCCGCCCCAAAATCCCCCAAATCCCAAAAGATATTCCCAAAAAATCCCCTCAAGAATTCCCAAAAAATCCCCTCCAAAATTCCCTTAAAATCTCCTTAAAAATTCCCTAAAAATCCCCCCAAAATCCTCTAAAAATTCCCTAAAAATCCCCTAAAAATTCCCCAAAAAAATCCCCTCCAAAACTCTTGAAGAATTCCATAAAAATCCCCTCCAGAATTCCCAAAAAATTCTCTGGAAACCCTCAGAAAATTCCCTAAAAACGGGAGGGGAAAAAATCCCTAAAAATCCCTAAAAAAGCCTAAAAAAAATCCTAAAAATCCCCAAAAAACCCGAAAAAAATTGAAAAAAAAATCCCAAAAAATCCCAAAAAATTCCCCAAAAATCCCAAAAAATTCCCCCGACCCCTCCAGGATTCCGGAGCGCCCGGGAATTTTGGGAATTTTGGGAATTTTGGGAATTTTGGGAATTACCTGTTGAGGAACTCGATGAGGGTGAAGGGGGAGGCGTCGCCCTCGGTGGTGGCCCCAAAGAAGAGCCCCCCGTGCCTGACGTGGGCAAAGTGGAGCCCCCCGAGGGTCTGGGGGTCCCCAAAAGTGCTCAGGACCCCCAAAAACCCCCAAAATCCACCCGGAAAACCCCAAAATCCACCCAAAAAACCCCAAAATCCCCAAAATCCACCCCAAAAACCCCCCAAAATCCGCCCCAAAAAACCCCAAAATCCACCCAACACCCCCAAAATCCACCCCAAAACCCCAAAATCCACCCAAAAAACCCCAAAATCCACCCAAAAAACCCCAAAATCCACCCCAAAAACCCCAAAATTCACCCAAAAAAACCCAAAATCCACCCAAAAACCCCAAAATCCACCCGGAAAACCCCAAAATCCACCCCAAAAACCCCAAAATCCACCCAAAAACCCCAAAATCCGCTTAAATTCACCCAAAATTCCCTAAAATCCACCCCAAATCCCTTCCAGGACCCCCCAGAATTCCCAAAATTCCTGAATTTCTCCCCAAAATTCCCGAATTTTCCCCCAAATCCCCTCCAGGACCCCCCAAATCCCCCCCAAATTCCTGAATTTTCCCCAAAATCCCCCCAAAATTCCTGAATTTCCCCCCAAATTTCCCCCAAATCCCCGAATTTTCCCCCAAATCCCCTCCAGGACCCCCGAGAATTCCCAGATTTCCTGAAAATTCCCAAATTTTCCCCCAAAATTCCCAAATTTTCCCCCCAGATCCCCTCCAGGAACCCCCAAATCCCCCCCAAAATTCCCCAAAATTCCCAAATTTCCCCCCAAACCCCCCCCCAAATCCCCTCCAGGCCCCCCCAGGACCCCTCCAGGACCCCCGAGAATTCCCGAAATTCCCGAAAATTCCCGAATTTTCCCCCAAATTCCCATTTTTTTCCCACCGTGAACACCGGGCTCCGCTCCAGAACGCCCCCAAATCCCCCCCAAAATTCCCGAATTTCCCCCCAAAATTCCCGAGTTTTCCCCCAAATCCCCTCCAGGACCCCCGAGAATTCCCGAAATTCCCGAAAATTCCCGATTTTTCCCCAAAATTCCCGTTTTTTCCCCACCGTGAACACCGGGCTCCGCTCCCCCCGGGCCGCCCCCACCCCCCGGTAGAAGAGGTCGGTGACGTCACGGGGGCTCCGGGGGGGGTCCCCGCGGACTGGGGGGGGGTCAAGGAAAATTCGGGAATTTTGGGGGGAAAATTCGGGAATTTTGGGGGGAAAATTCGGGAATTTTTGGGGGAAAATTCGGGAATTTTTGGGGGAAATTTCGGGAATTTTGGGGGGAAAATTCGGGAATTTTGGGGGGAAAATTCGGGAATTTTTAGGGGAAATTCGGGAATTTTTGGGGGAAAATTCGGGAATTTTTGGGGGAAAATTCGGGAATTTTGGGGGGAAAATTCGGGAATTTTTGGGGGAAAATTCGGGAATTTTGGGGGGAAAATTCGGGAATTTTTGGGGGAAAATTCGGGAATTTTGGGGGGTCCTGGGGGGGATTTGGGGAAAATTCGGGAATTTTGGGGGAAAATTCGGGAATTTTTGGGGAAATTCGGGAATTTTTGGGGGAAAATTCGGGAATTTTTGGGGGAAATTTCGGGAATTTTTGGGGAAAATTTGGGAATTTTGGGGGGAAAATTCGGGAATTTTGGGGGGAAAATTCGGGAATTTTTGGGGGTCCTGGGGGGGATTTGGGGGAAAATTCGGGAATTTTGGGGGAAATTCGGGAATTTTTGGGGGAAAATTCGGGAATTTTTGGGGGAAAATTCGGGAATTTTGGGGGGAAAATTCGGGAATTTTTGGGGGAAAATTCGGGAATTTTGGGGGAAAAATTCGGGAATTTTTGGGGGAAATTCGGGAATTTTTGGGGGAAAATTCGGGAATTTTGGGGGAATTTTGGGGGGATTTGGGGGAAAATTCGGGAAATTTGGGGGGGATTTGGGGGGAAATTTGGGGAATTTGGGGGGGATTTGGGGGAAATTCGGGAATTTTGGGGAAAATTCGGGAATTTTGAGGGGATTTGGGGAAAATTCGGGAATTTTGGGGGGATTTGGGGGTTCCTGGAAGGGATTTTGGGGAAAATTCGGGAATTTTGGGGAATCCAGGTGGGATTTGGGGGTCCTGGAAGGGATTTGGGGGAAAATTCGGGAATTTTGGGGGGATTTGGGGGTTCCTGGAGGGGATTTTGGGGAAAATTCGGGAATTTTGGGGGGATTTTGGGGGTCCTGGAGGGGATTTTGGGGAATCCAGGTGGGATTTGGGGGCCCTGGGGAGATTTGTGGGGTCTGGGTGGGATTTTGGGGATATTTGAGGGGATTTTGGGGGTTTTTGGGTGGTCTGAGTGGGATTTTGTGGGGTTTGGAGGATTTTGAGGGGATTTTGAGGGGATTTTGGGGGGTTTGGAGGATTTTGGGGGATTTTGAGGGGATTTTGAGGAATTTTGTGGGATACAATCCCTGTGGATCAGGGGATCCCCCTTGGAGCTGAGGATGAAGAGCTGCGAAAGCATCTGGGGAAGGAGAGGGGAGGAAAACGGGGATCAGAGACCCCCAAAATCCCCCCAAAATTCCCCCAAAATTCCCCAAAATCCCCCCAAATCCGAACCCGCCAAAAACGGAGCTCCCCTCAAACCCGAGCCCTACCCAACCCCCGAACCCCACCCAGAGCCCCGAGGCTCCCAACCCCCCCCGGGCCTCTCCGAGCCCCCCAAAATCCCCTCAGGACCCCCCAAAAAAACCCCAAATTCACCCCAAAAAGCGGCGCTGCCCCTTTAAGAGGGGGCGTGGCCAAGCGCCTCCCGCGACCCCCGGAACCTCCGGGCCCGTTCCCGCCGCCGCCGCGCGCTTGGCCCCGCCCACGATGGGCGTGGCTTCGCACCACGTGGGCACATCCGCGCCTTCCTATTGGCTGATTATTCCCCCCTCATCCTCGCGTCCTCTGTTGTGATTGGCCGGCGCTGCCCCCGCGCGGAGGGTGGTCCCAGCGTTTCCATTGGCCGCCCCGCCGTCACGTGGCTGCCGGCTTTTCGCGCCACTGGCCGTGAGGGGAAGGCTGTGGCGGGAAAAGGGGGGGTGCGGTCGTGAGGGGAAAGTCGCGATCGTGAGGGGAAAGTCGCGATCGTGAGGGGAGAAACCGCGACAGGAGCGGCCCCGAGATGGCCCCGCGCGACTACGACAACGAGAAAGGTTTGAGGCGAGCGGGGGACGCCGGGGATCCGTTATTGATCCGTTATCGATCCGTTATCGGGACGTCTCCCAGCCTCGATATCGGCACCTTTCCTTCCGTTTCTGATCCTCCCCTCTCGGTCTCTGCTTTCTCCTCAGAAAAAGCGAAGCGATTTTTTCAGGAATTTTACCGGGATGGACCCGACGGGCGCAAGGAATTCCCGTACCGGGAGCAGCTGGTGAGGGACGGCACCCCCGAATTTACCCTAAATCTCCTTAAACCACCCTCCAAAAGTTCCTCAGATTCCACCCTGGACCGCCCAAATTCCCCCAAATCCCCTCCCACTCCCACAAATCTCCCTCAAGACCCCGCCCACCTCCCCAAATCCCCCCAAAATCCCACCCAAACCCCCTTTTCCACCCCAAATCCCCTTCCCTGTCCCTCAAATCTCCTCAGAACTTTCCTAAACCCCCTCCAACCTCCCCAAACTCCCCCCATAACCCCTCAAATCCCCCCTAAACCCCCCAAAATCCCACCCAAACCCCTTTTAAACAGCCCCAAACCCCTTCCCAACCCCCCAATCTATCCCTAAACCCCCTCAAACCCCCTCTAAATCCCCTTTTCCACCCCAAATCCCCTTCCCACTCCCTCAAATCTCCTCAGAACTTTCCTAAACCCCCTCCAACCTCCCCAAACTCCCCCCATAACCCCTCAAATCCCCCCTAAACCCCCCAAAATCCCCCCTAAACTCCCCCAAACCCCTTCCAAACCTTCCAAATCTCCCCAAAATGTCCTTTTTTCACCCCAAAACCCCCCGCAGACGTTGCTGGCCCGCCGGGAGCAGGTGGCCCTGTGGGTGGCCCTGGACGATGTGGCCGAAGATGACCCCGAGCTGGCCGAAGCCGTGGTGGAAAACGTCCGGCGCTACAGCCGCGTCTTCTCGGACGCTGTCCACGAGCTGCTGCCCCTCTTCGGCTCTGCTGAGGTTGAGGAGAACCAAATTTGGGTTTTTTGGGGATTTTTGGGGGTCCTGAGGGGTTTTAGGGTCATGAGGGGTCAATGTCCGGCGCTCCGGCCGCGTCTTCTCGGACGCTGTCCACGAGCTGCTGCCCCTCTTCGGCTCTGCTGAGGTCGGGGAGACCCAAAATTGGGGTTTTTTTGGGATTTTTGGGGGTTTTAGGGGATTTTTGGGGATTTTGGGGGTTTTTAGGGAATTTTTGGGGGTTCTGAGGGGTTTTAGGGTCATGAGCGGTCAATGTCCGGCGCTCCGGCCGCGTCTTCTCAGATGCTGTCCACGAGCTGCTGCCCCTCTTCGGCTCTGCTGAGGTCAGGGAGACCCAAATTTGGGTTTTTTGGGGGATTTTTGGGGTTTTTAGGGGATTTTTGGGGGTTCTGAGGGGTTTTAGGGTCATGAGGGGTCAACGTCCGGCGCTTTGGACGCTGTCCACGAGCTGCTGCCCCTCTTCGGCTCTGCTGAGGTCAGGCAGCCCCAAAATTGGGGATTTTTTAGGTTTTAGAAGACTTTTGGGCGTCCTGAGGGGTTTTTAGAGCATGTTTGAGAGATTTTAGGGGGTCCTGGAGAGTTTTCGGGTCGCTTCAGGGTGGTTTTGGGGCGTTTTTTGCTGGTTTCGAGTGGGATTTCGGGGCTGTTTCGAGTGGGGTTTTGGGATTGTTTTAAGTGAGGGGTCCCCCTGAGCCCCCTCCCCAAATTTTTCCCCCCCAGGCCCACCCTCGGGACCCCCTGGATGTTTACCTGGAGCATCGGCTGCTGCTGGAGCAGCGGGGCCGGGCTGCCGGAGCCCCCAGGACCCCCCAAAATCAGTTCCCCCCGGAGCTGCTGCGGCGTTTGTGAGTCTGGGGACCCCAAAACTGCCCCCCAAACCTTCTGATTCCTTAAACCTTTCCTAAATCCACCTCAAACCCCCCCAAAAACCCCATTTTCCCTCACAAAAACTCCATTTTCCCTCACAAAACCCCCATTTTCCCTTACAAGACCCCCATTTTCCCTCACAAAACCCCCATTTTCCCTCACAAAACCCCCATTTTCCCTCACAAAACCCCCATTTTCCCTCACAAAACCCCCATTTTCCCTCACAAAAACCCCATTTTCCCTCACAAAATCCCCATTTTTTACCCAAAAAACTCAGGTTTTTTTCCCCAAATTCCCAATTTTTCCCAAAATCCCCGTTTTTTACCCCAAAAGCGAGCTGTATTTCCGCACCCCGTCCTGCTCCAAGCTGCTCTCCCCTCACGATCTCCAGGCCCATTTTCCCTCACAAAACCCCATTTTTCCCCTGATTTTTCCCAAAATCCCCGTTTCTCACCCCAAAAGCGAGCTGTATTTCCACGCCCCGTCCTGCTCCAAGCTGCTCTCCCCTCACGATCTCCAGGCCCATTTTCCCTCACAAAACCCCCATTTTTTACCCAAAAAACTCAGTTTTTTTTCCCAAAACTCCCGATTTTTCCCAAAATCCCCGTTTCTCACCCCAAAAGCGAGCTGTATTTCCGCGCCCCGTCCTGCTCCAAGCCGCTCTCCCCTCACGATCTCCAGGCCCATTTTTCCCTCACAAAACCCCATTTTTCACCCCAAAACCCCCATTTTTACCCAAAAAACCCCATTTTCTCTCACAAAAACCCCAATTTTCCCTCACAAAAACCCCATTTTTCCCTCACAAAACCCCATTTTTCACCCCAAAACAAGCTGTATTTTCCCGCCCCGTTCTGCTCCAAGCCGCTCTCCCCTCAGGATCTCCAGGCCCATTTTCCCTCACAAAACCCCATTTTTCCCTCACAAAACCCCATTTTTCCCCTGGTTTTTCCCAAAATCCCCGTTTTTTACCCCAAAAGCGAGCTGTATTTCCGCACCCCGTCCTGCTCCAAGCCGCTCTTCCCTCACGATCTCCAGGCCCATTTTCCCTTACAAAACCCCATTTTCCCTCACATGAACCCCATTTTCCCTCACAAAATCCCCATTTTTCACCCAAAAACCCCCATTTTTTTTCTTAAAATCCCCATTTTTTTCCCCAAATTCCCGATTTTTCCCCAAATCCCCGTTTCTCACCCCAAAAGCGAGCTGTATTTCCATGCCCCGTCCTGCTCCAAGCCGCTCTCCCCTCACGATCTCCAGGCCCATTTTCCCCTCACAAAACCCCCATTTTTCCCTCACAAAATTCCAATTTTCCCTCACAAAACCCCCATTTTTTACCCAAAAAACTCAGTTTTTTTTCCCAAAATTCCCGATTTTTCCCAAAATCCCCGTTTCTCACCCCAAAAGCGAGCTGTATTTCCGCGCCCCGTCCTGCTCCAAGCCGCTCTCCCCTCACGATCTCCAGGCCCATTTTCCCTCACAAAACCCCATTTTTCCCCCAAAAACCCCCGTTTTTTTTCCTAAAATCCCCATTTTTTTCCCCAAATTCCCGATTTTTCCCAAAATCCCCGTTTCTCACCCCAAAAGCGAGCTGTATTTCCGCGCCCCGTCCTGCTCCAAGCCGCTCTCCCCTCGGGATCTCCGCGCCGGCAGCGTCGGCTCCCTGGTCACGGTGGAGGGAATCGTCACCCGCGCCGGCGAGGTGCGGCCGCTGCTGCGCGTGGCCACCTACAGCTGCGACCAGTGCGGCGCCGAGACCTACCAGCCGGTACTGGGACAAACTGGGACAAACTGGGATGGACTGGGAGGGGTTTTGGGGTGATTTTGGGGGATTTTGGGGCAGTTTAGGGGGATTTTGGGGAGTTTCGGAGGGACTGGGATGGTGTCAGTGCTACCCAGAGCTGTGACCAGTGCAGGCCTGAGGCCTACTAGCCGGTACTGGGACAAACTGGGATATACTGGGATGGACTGGGATATACTGGGAGGGGTTTTGGGGTGATTTTGGGGGATTTTGGGGCAGTTTAGGGGGATTTTGGGGAGTTTCGGAGGGACTGGGATGGTCTCAGTGCCACCCAGAGCTGTGACCAGTGCAGGCCTGAGGCCTACCAGCCGGTACTGGGACAAACTGGGATATACTGGGATGGACTGGGAGGAGTTTTGGGGTGATTTTGGGGGATTTTGGGGAGTTTTGGGGGGTTTTTAGGAGGTTTGAGAGGGACTGGGATGGACTGGGAGGGACTGGGATGGTGTCAGTGCTACCCAGAGCTGTGACCATTGCAGGCCTGAGGCCTACCAGCCGGTACTGGGACAAACTGGGACAAACTGGGATGGACTGGGATATACTGGGAGGGGTTTTGGGGTGATTTTGGGGGATTTTGGGGAGTTTTGGGGGGTTTTTAGGAGGTTTGAGAGGGACTGGGATGGACTGGGAGGGACTGGGATGGTGTCAGTGCCACCCACAGCTGCGACCAGTGCAGGCCTGGGACAAACTGGGATATACTGGGATAGGTTCTTTAGGGAATTTCAGAGTTTTTTTGGGATTTCAGGGGTTTTTAGGGAATTTCAGGTTTTTTTGGGATTTCAGGGGGTTTTTGGGGGGATTTCAGGTGGATTTTTTAGGGGGATTCCCTGAATTTTTGGCGCCTCCCCTCACGGATCTCAGGCCGCGTTTTCCCGCCTTTTCTGAGGGGCTCTTTCGGGGACGTTTTTTGGCCTTTAGGGGGATTTTTTAATGGATTTGAGCGGAATTTTTGGAAAGTTTGGGCGGAATTCAGGGGGGTCCAGGCCAATCTTTGTGATTGCAGTGGAATTTTTGGGTGGATTCTGTGAATTTTTGGAGTTTCCCCTCACAGACCCTTAGGCCGCGTTTTTTTCCCGCCTTTTCCGAGGGGGCCTCGTCTGAGGGTCTGGGGGTGGATTTGGATGGATTTTTTGGGATTTGGGTGGATTTGAATGGAATTTTTGGAAAGTTTGGGTGGAATTCAGGGGGGTCCAGGCCAATCTTTGCGATTCCAGTGGAATTTTTGGGTGGATTCTGTGAATTTTTGGGCTCTCCCCTCACAGACCCTTAGGCCGCGTTTTTTTTCCCGCCTTTTCCGAGGGGGCCTCGTCTGAGGGTCTGGGGGTGGATTTGGATGGATTTTTTTGGGATTTGGGTGGAATTTTTTGCGTTCAGGCGGATTTTTTGGGGTTCAGGCCGATTCTTTTGGGGCGATTCTTGGAGTTTTTGGGTTTTTTTTCCCCCTCCAAAGATCGAGGGCCCGACTTTTACGCCGCTGCTGCTCTGCCCGAGCCGGGAGTGCCAAACCAACCGCTCGGGGGGGGCGGCTCTACCTGCAAAGCCGGGGCTCCAAATTCATCAGATTCCAGGAATTACGGATCCAGGAACACGTGAGTGAGGGGGGGATCCCCAAATTCCTGATAAATCCCCAAATTCCCAAAAAATTCCCCTCAGGAAGCGCCAAAATCCCCTCAGAAACGGCTCCGAAACGGCGGCCGGGGCCTTCAAAATGGACTCTTAAAAATTGGCTCAAAATCCGCGGAATTTTTGGGAATTGTGGATTTGGGAGATTCTCAGTGAGGGGGGGAGTTGGAATTCCTGATGGGAGAAACGAAAATCCCCAAAAATTCCATCAGGAAACTCCAAAATCCTGGAAAATTTCCCTCAAAGTTGGGTTCAAAATGGCGCCGGTGGCTCTGAAACGTCCCAAAATTGTCAGGAATGGCCCCAAATCTCCTTAAAATTGACGTTGATGTCCCAAAATTAATTTATGTTAATTAGTTAAAAATTAATTAAAAACTAATTAAAAATTAATGTTCTAAAAACATCCGGAATTGTCCCCAGATGTCCCAGAATGACCCCAAACGTCTCCAAATCAGCTTAAATGTCCCCAAATCAGTTTTAATGTCCCCAAAATGTCCTCAAAATGTCCCCAAATTTCCTGAAATGTTTCCAAATCTCCTGAAATGTCCCCAAATCTCCCTGAAATGTCCCCAAATCCCCCCAAAACATCCCCAAATGTCCCCAAACTGCCCCAAATGTCCCCAAATCCCACTGAAATGTCCCCAAAATCCCCCCAAATGTCCCCAAAATGTCCTCAAATCCTCCCAAAATGTCCCCAAATGTCCCCAAATCCCCCTGAAATGTCCCCAGATGTCCCCAAGTCCCCCCAAAACTGCCCCAAATCTCCCCAAATGTCCCCAAATCCCCCTGAAATGGCCCCAAAATCCTCCCAAAACCCCCCCAAATCCCCCAAAATGTCCCCAAATGTCCCCAAATCCCCTGAAATGTCCCCAAATCCCCTGAAATGTCCCCAAATGTCCCCAAATCCCCCTGAAATGTCCCCAAATTCCCCTGAAATGTCCCCAAATCCCCCTGAAATGTCCCCAAATCCCCCTGAAATGTCCCCAAATCCCCCTGAAATGTCCCCAAATGTCCCCAAATCCCCTGAAATGTCCCCAAATCCCCCTGAAATGTCCCCAAATGTCCCCAAATCCCCTGAAATGTCCCCAAATGTCCCCAAATCCCCTGAAATGTCCCCAAATCCCCCCAAAACATCCCCAAATGTCCCCA
The DNA here is from genome assembly GCA_038429875.1 of Poecile montanus. Lineage (NCBI taxonomy): Eukaryota > Metazoa > Chordata > Aves > Passeriformes > Paridae > Poecile > Poecile montanus. Next base: position 382,252 of record CM076534.1, read on the forward strand.
AACTGCCCCAAATGTCCCCAAATCCCACTGAAATGTCCCCAAATGTCCCCAAAATCCCCCCAAATGTCCCCAAAATGTCCTCAAATCCCCCCAAAATCCCCCAAAATGTCCCCAAATGTCCCCAAATCCCCCTGAAATGTCCCCAAATGTCCCCAAATCCCCTGAAATGTCCCCAAATCCCCTGAAATGTCCCCAAATCCCCTGAAATGTCCCCAAATCCCCCCAAAATGTCCCCAAATGTCCCCAAATCCCCTGAAATGTCCCCAAATGCCCTGAAATGTCCCCAAATCCCGTGAAATGTCCCCAAATCCCCCCAAAATCCCCCAAAATGTCCCCAAATGTCCCCAAATCCCCTGAAATGTCCCCAAATCCCCCGAAATGTCCCCAAATCCCCTGAAATGTCCCCAAATCCCCTGAAATGTCCCCAAATCCCCTGAAATGTCCCCAAATGTCCCCAAATCCCCTGAAATGTCCCCAAATCCCCCGAAATGTCCCCAAATGTCCCCAAATCCCCTGAAATGTCCCCAAATCTCCCTGAAATGTCCCCAAATGTCCCCAAATCCCCCTGAAATGTCCCCAAATCCCCTGAAATGTCCCCAAATGTCCCCAAATCCCCTGAAATGTCCCCAAATGTCCCCAAAATGTCCTCAAATCCCCTGAAATGTCCCCAAATCCCCTGAAATGTCCCCAAATGTCCCCAAAATCCCCCGAAATGACCCCAAATGTCCCCAAATCCCCTGAAATGTCCCCAAATCCCCATAAATGTCCCCAAATCCCCTGAAATGTCCCCAAATCCCCTGAAATGTCCCCAAATGTCCCCAAATCCCCTGAAATGTCCCCAAATCCCCTGAAATGTCCCCAAATGTCCCCAAATCCCCCTGAAATGTCCCCAAATGTCCCCAAATCCCCCTGAAATGTCCCCAAATCCCCTGAAATGTCCCCAAATCCCCCTGAAATGTCCCCAAATCCCATGAAATGTCCCCTGAAATGTCCCCAAATCCCCCCAAAACCCCCCCAAATCCCCCAAAACCCCCCCAAATCCCCCAAAATGTCCCCAAATCTCCCTGAAATGTCCCCAAATGTCCCCAAATCCCCTGAAATGTCCCCAAATCTCCCCAAATCCCCTGAAATGTCCCCAAATGTCCCCAAATCCCCTGAAATGTCCCCAAATCCCCTGAAATGTCCCCAAATGTCCCCAAATCCCCTGAAATGTCCCCAAATCCCCTGAAATGTCCCCAAATGTCCCCAAATCCCCCTGAAATGTCCCCAAATGTCCCCAAATCCCCCTGAAATGTCCCCAAATCCCCTGAAATGTCCCCAAATCCCCCTGAAATGTCCCCAAATCCCATGAAATGTCCCCTGAAATGTCCCCAAATCCCCCCAAAACCCCCCCAAATCCCCCAAAACCCCCCCAAATCCCCCAAAATGTCCCCAAATCTCCCTGAAATGTCCCCAAATGTCCCCAAATCCCCTGAAATGTCCCCAAATCTCCCCAAATCCCCTGAAATGTCCCCAAATGTCCCCAAATCCCCTGAAATGTCCCCAAATCCCCTGAAATGTCCCCAAATGTCCCCAAATCCTTTGAAATGTCCCCAAATGTCCCCAAATCCTCTGAAATGTCCCCAAATGTCCCCAAATCCCCTGAAATGTCCCCAAATCCGTGTCCCCACAGTCGGAGCAGGTGCCCGTGGGTCACCTGCCGCGCTCGCTGCCGCTGCACCTGAGCGGGGCCAACACGCGCCAGGCCCAGCCCGGGGACCACGTCAGGGTGACGGGAGCCTTCCTGCCACTCCTGAGGGTTGGATATGCACAGGTGGCACAGGTGAGTCTGAAACACACCTGGGGATACCTGAAATACACCTGGGGACCCCAAAAACCTCACCTGGACACACCTGGGTACACCCAAACCTCACCTGGGTACACCCTGAGCTCACCCTGAGCTCCCCTTCCTGCCACTGCTGAGGGCGGGGTACGCACAGGTGGCACAGGTGAGTCCCAAATACACCTGAAACACACCCAAAATACACCTGGGGATACACCTGGACACACCCAAACATCACCTGGGTACACCTGGACACACCCTGAGCTCACCCTGAGCTCCCCTTCCTGCCCCTGCTGAGGGCGGGGTACGCACAGGTGGCACAGGTGAGTCTGAAACACACCTGAAATACACCCAAAATACACCTGAACACACCTGGGGACACCTGGGTACACCTGGACACACCCAAACCTCACCTGGGTACACCTGGACACACCCACACCACACCCTGAGCTCCCCTTCCTGCCCCTCCTGAGGGCGGGGTACGCACAGGTGGCACAGGTGAGTCTGAAACACACCTGAAATACACCCAAAATACACCTGGGGACCCCAAAAACCTCACCTGGACACACCTGGGGACACCTGGGTACACCTGGGGACACCCTGAGCTCCCCTTCCTGCCCCTGCTGAGGGCGGGGTACGCACAGGTGGCACAGGTGAGTCCAAAATACACCTGAAATACACCTGGGGATACACCTGGACACACCTGGGTACACCCAAACCTCACCTGGGTACACCTGGACACACCCTGAGCTCCCCTTCCTGCCCCTCCTGAGGGCGGGGCACGCACAGGTGGCACAGGTGAGTCCCAAATACACCTGAAATACACCCAAAATACACCTGGGGACACACCTGGACACACCTGGACACACCCAAACCTCACCTGGACACACCCTGAGCTCCCCTTCCTGCCCCTGCTGAGGGCGGGGTACGCACAGGTGGCACAGGTGAGTCCCAAATACACCTGGGGATACCTGAAATACACCTGGGGACCCCAAAAACCTCACCTGGGTACACCTGGACACACCTGGGTACACCCAAACATCACCTGGACACACCTGGACACACCCAGAGCTCCCCTTCCTGCCCCTCCTGAGGGCGGGGTACGCACAGGTGGCACAGGTGAGTCCAAAATACACCCAAAATACACCTGGACACACCTGGGGATACACCTGGACACACCCTGAGCTCACCTGGGTACACCTGGACACACCCACACCACACCCTGAGCTCCCCTTCCTGCCCCTCCTGAGGGCGGGGTACGCACAGGTGGCACAGGTGAGTCCCAAATACACCTGAAACACACCCAAAATACACCTGGGGACACACCTGGACACACCTGGACACACCTGGACACACCTGGGTACACCTGGACACACCCAAACCTCACCTGGGTACACCTGGACACACCCTGAGCTCCCCTTCCTGCCACTCCTGAGGGCGGGGTACGCACAGGTGGCACAGGTGAGTCCAAAATATACCTGAAACACACCCAAAATACACCTGAACACACCTGGGTACACCTGGGTACACCTGGGTACACCTGGACACACCCAAACCTCACCTGGGTACACCTGGACACACCCTGAGCTCACCTGGACACACCCTGAGCTCTCCCTGAGCTCCCCTTCCTGCCACTCCTGAGGGCGGGGTACGCACAGGTGGCACAGGTGAGTCCCAAATACACCTGAAATACACCTGGGGACACCTGAGGACCCCAAAAACCTCACCTGGACACACCTGGGGACACCCAAACCTCACCTGGGTACACCCTGAGCTCACCCTGAGCTCCCCTTCCTGCCACTCCTGAGGGCGGGGTACGCACAGGTGGCACAGGTGAGTCTGAAACACACCTGAAACACACCCAAAATACACCTGGGGACACCTGGGGACCCCAAAAACCTCACCTGGACACACCTGGGGACACCCAAACATCACCTGGGTACACCTGGACACACCCTGAGCTCTCCCAGAGCTCCCCTTCCTGCCCCTGCTGAGGGTGGGGTACGCACAGGTGGCACAGGTGAGTGAAAAATACACCTGAAACACACCTGGGGACACCTGGGGACCCCAAAAACCTCACCTGGACACACCTGGGGACACCTGGGGACCCCAAAAACCTCACCTGGACACACCTGGGGACACCTGGGTACACCTGGACACACCCTGAGCTCCCCTTCCTGCCCCTGCTGAGGGCGGGGTACGCACAGGTGGCACAGGTGAGTCCCAAATACACCTGAAACACACCCAAAATACACCTGGGGACACCTGGGGACCCCAAAAACCTCACCTGGACACACCTGGATACACCTGGACACACCCTGAGCTCACCTGGACACACCTGGACACACCCAAACCTCACCTGGCACCCAAAACCCTCCCCGACCTCCCCCCAAAATCCCTCATTTCCCCAAAATCCCATTTCTTTTACCCAAAATCCCCTTTTTCCCCCCAAACCCCATTTTTTTCCCCAATTCCCTTTTTTCCCCCCAAACTCCTTTTTTTCCCCAAAATTCCCATTTTTCTCCTTAAAATCCCCGTTTTTTCCCCAAAATCCTGTTTTTTGCCCCCCCAAATTCTCATTTTCTCTTGTCAAATTTTGATTTTTTTCCCCCCAAAATCCCATTTTTTCCCCAAACCCCCATTTTTTCCCAAAAACCCCATTTTTTTCCCAAAAACCCCATTTTCCCCCCAAAATCCCATTTTCTTCCCCCAAAATCCCCATTTTTTTCCCCCAAAATCCCATTTTTTTTCCCCAAACCCTGTTTTTTTCCCAAAACCCCATTTTTCCCCAAAATCCCCATTTCTTTTCCCCAAACCCCCATTTTTTCCCAAAAACCCCCATTTTCCCCCCAAAATCCCATTTTCCCCCCAAAATCCCATTTTTTTCCCAAAATCCAGTTTCTTTTCCCCAAAAATCCCATTTTTTCCCAAAACCCCCATTTTTTTCCCAAAAACCCCATTTTCCCCCCAAAATCCCATTTTTTCCCCAAAATCCCCATTTTTTTTCCCCAAAATCCCATTTTTTCCCCCCAAAATCCCATTTTTTTCCCAAAAACCCCATTTTCCCCCCAAAATATCATTTTCTTCCCCAAAAATCCCCATTTTTTTCCCCAAATCCCATTTTTTTTTCACCAAAATCCACATTTTTCCCTTTAAAATCCTAGTTTATTTCCCCAAAATCCCATTTTCTTCCCCAAACCCCCATTTTTTTCTCAAAATCCCCGTTTTTTCCCCCAAAATCCCCATTTTTTCCCAAAAACCCCATTTTCCCCCCAAAATCCCATTTTTTTCCCCAAAATCTCATTTTTTCCCCCCAAAATCCCATTTTTTTCCCCAAACCCCCATTTTTTTCCCAAAAACCCTATTTTCCCCCCAAAATCCCATTTTTTTCCCCAAAATCCAGTTTCTTTTCCCCAAAACCCCATTTTTTTTCCCCAAACCCCATTTTTTTTCCCAAAAACCCCATTTTCCCCCCAAAATCCCATTTTTTTTCCCCAAAAAATCCCATTTTTTTTCCCAAAAATCCCATTTTTTTCCCAAAATCCCCATTTTTTTCCCCCAAAATCCCATTTTCCTCCCAAAATCCCATTTTCCCCCCAAAAATCCCCATTTTTTTCCCCAAAAATCCCATTTTTTTTTCCCCAAAATCCCATTTTTCCCCCAAACCCCATTTTCCCCCCAAAATCCCATTTTCTTCCCCAAAAATCCCCATTTTCTTCCCCAAAAATCCCGTTTTTTCCCCAAAAAATCCCATTTTCTTCCCCAAAAATCCCCATTTTTTCCCCAAAAATCCCGTTTTTTTTCCCAAAAATCCCATTTTTTTTCCCCAAATTCCATTTTTTTCCCAAAAAATCCCCATTTTTATTCCCAAAAATCCCATTTTTTTTCCCCAAAAATCCCCATTTTTTCCCCAAAAAATCCCAATTTTTTTCCCCCAAAATCCCATTTTTTTTCCCAAACCCCGTTTTTTTCCCAAAAATCCCCATTTTTTTCCCAAAATCCCCATTTTTTCCCCCAAACCCCACTTATTTTCTTCTTAAAATCACATTTTTTTCCCAAAATCCCATTTTTTCCCCAAAACCCTATTTTTCCCCCCAAAATTCCATGTTTTTCCCAAAATCCTTTTTTTTTTCCCAAAATCCCATTTTCCCCCCAAAATCCCATTTTTTTCCCCAAAATCTCATTTTTTCCCCCAAAATCCCATTTTTTTTCCCAAAAAATCCCCATTTTTTCCCAAAAAATCCCTTTTTTTTCCCCAAAATCCCATTTTTTTTTCCCCAAAAACCCCATTTTCCCCCCAAAATCCCATTTTCCCCCCAAAATCCCATTTTTTCCCCCAAACCCCATTTTCCCCCCAAAAATCCCATTTTTTTTCCCAAAAATCCCCATTTTTTTTCCCCCAAACCCCATTTTTTTCCCCAAAAATCCCATTTTTTCCCAAAATCCTCGTTTTTTCCCCCCAAACCAGGGGCTGCTGTCGGAGACGTTCCTGGAGGGGCATCACCTGGCCAAGGTGAGCAAGAGCGAGGATGAGGAGGGCGAGGCCGAGCTCAGCCCCCAGGAGCTGCAGGAGATCACGGCCGGCCGTGAGTTTGGGGAGAAAAAACGGGATTTTGGGAAAAAAGGGGAAATTTGGGGGAAAAAAGGGGATTTTGGGAAAAAAAAATGGGGATTTTGGGAAAAAAAACGAGGATTTTGGGGAGAAAAAATGGGGATTTTGGGAAAAAACGGGGATTTTGGGGGAAAAAAGGGGAATTTTGGGAAAAAAATGGGGATTTTGGGAAAAAACGGGGATTTTGGGGAAAAAAAATGGGGATTTTGGGGGAAAAAGGGGAATTTTGGGGAGAAAAAAAGGGATTTTGGGAAAAAACGGGGATTTTGGGGAAAAAAAATGGGGATTTTGGGGGAAAAAGGGGAATTTTGGGGAGAAAAAAATGGGGATTTTGGGAAAAAAGGGGATTTTGGGGGAAAAAGGGGAATTTTGGGAAAAAAAATGGGGATTTTGGGGAGAAAAAAAGGGGATTTTGGGAAAAAACGGGGATTTTGGGGGAAAAAAGGGGAATTTTTGGGGAAAAAAACGGGGATTTTTGGGGGGAAAAAGGGGAATTTTTGGGGGAAAAATGGGAATTTTTTTGGGAAAAATGGGGTTTTTTTAGGGGGAAAAATAGGAATTTTGAGTGAAAAAAGGGGATTTTTGGGGAAAAAGGGATTTTTGGGGAAAAAAGGGGAAATTTTGGGTAAAGAAGGGAATTTTTGGGGGGAAAAATGGGGAAGTTTTAGGGGGAAAAATGGGATTTTGGGTCCATTTTACCGGATTTTGGGTCCATTTTTCTGGATTTTTCCTGATTTTGGGTCAATTTTTCCCGATTTTGTGCCGATTCCCGGGATTTTGGGTCCATTTTATGGTATTTTGGGTCCATTTTATGGGATTTTGGGTCCATTTCCCGGGATTTTGTGTTGATTGCCGGTATTTTGGGTCCATTTTTCCGGATTTTGGGTCCATTTTATGGGATTTTGGGTCCATTTCCCGGGATTTTGGGTCCATTTAATGGGATTTGGGGTCCATTTTTCTGGATTTTGGGTAGATTTTCCCCGATTTTTGGTCTATTTTTCCCGATTTTGGGTCCATTTCCCGGGATTTTGGGTCCATTTTTCCAGATTTTGGGTCCATTTCCCAGGATTTTGTGCCCATTTTATGGTATTTTGGGTCCATTTTTCTGGATTTTGGGTCCATTTTTCTGGATTTGGGGTCCATTTTTCGGGATTTTGGGTCCATTTCCCAGGATTTTGTGCTGATTCCTGGGATTTTGGGTCCATTTTATGGGATTTTGGGTCCATTTTATGGGTTTTGGGTCCATTTTTCCGGATTTGGGGTCCATTTCCCGGGATTTTGGGTCGATTTTTCCAGATTTTGGGTCCATTTTATGGGATTTTAGGTCCATTTTATGGTATTTTGGGTCCATTTTATGGCATTTTGGGTCCATTTTTCCGGATTTTGGGTCGATTTTCCCCGATTTTGTGCCGATTCCCGGGATTTTGGGTCCATTTTTCTGGATTTTGGGTCCATTTTATGGTATTTTGGGTCCATTTTATGGTATTTTGGGTCGATTTTTCCGGATTTTGGGTCGATTTTCCCCGATTTTGTGCCGATTCCCGGTGTTTTTGCCCATTCCAGAGGGGGATTTCTACGGGCGCCTGGCGGCCTCCATCGCCCCCGAGATCTTCGGCCACGAGGACGTGAAGAAATCGCTGCTGCTGCTGCTGGTGGGGGGCGTGGAGCAGAACCCCCGCGGGATGCGCATCCGGGGTGAGCCCAAAACAACGGGAAAACCTGGGAAAAACACCGGGAAAACACCGGGAAAAGCTGGGAAAAAATCCGGGAAAACACCGGGAAAACACCGGGAAAAATCCTGGAAAAATCCCCGGAAAAATCCCCGGAAAAATCCGGGAAAACACCGGGAAAACACCGGGAAAATCTGGGAAAAAATCCCGGAAAAATCCCCGGAAAAATCGCAGGAAAATTCTGGGAAAAATCCTGGGGAAAACATGGGAAAAAATACGGGAAAATCCGGGAAAAATCCTGGGAAAATCCGGGAAAAAATCCTGGGAAAATCCCGGAAAAATCCCCGGGAAAATCCGGGAAAAAATCCTGGGAAAATCCGGGAAAAAATCCCCGGAAAAATCCGGGAAAAAATCCTGGGAAAATCCGGGAAAAAATCCTGGGAGAATCCCGGAAAAATCCCCGGGAAAATCCCGGAAAAATCCCTGGAAAAATCACAGGAAAATCCTGGGAAAATCCGGGAAAAATCCCCGGGAAAATCCGGAAAAAAATCCTGGGAAAATCCGGGAAAAATCCCCAGGAAAATCCGGGAAAAAATCCTGGGAAAATCCGGGAAAAATCCCTGGGAGAATCCCGGAAAAATCCCCGGGAAAATCCGGGAAAAAATCCTGGGAAAATCCGGGAAAAATCCCCGGGAAAATCCGGGAAAAAATCCTGGGAAAATCCGGGAAAAATCCCCAGGAAAATCCGGGAAAAAATCCTGGGAAAATCTGGGAAAAATCCCCAGGAAAATCCGGGAAAAAATCCTGGGAAAATCTGGGAAAAATCCCCAGGAAAATCCGGGAAAAAATCCTGGGAAAAATCCTGGGGAAAAACGGGAAAATCCCGGAAAAAATCCTGGAAAAATCCCCGGAAAAATCACAGGAAAATCCTGGGAAAAACACGGGAAAAATCATGGGAAAAATACCAAAAAAATCGCAGGAAAAGTCCTGGGAAAAATCTTGGGAAAAATCGCACAAAAATCCTGGGGAAAACACAGGAAAATCTGGGAAAAATCCTGCGAAAAACACGGGAAAAAATCCCAGGAAAAATCCCAGGGAAAATCCTGGGAAAAACACGGGAAAAACTCCGGAAAAATCTGGGAAAATCCTGGGAAAACACGGGAAAAGATCCTGGGAAAAATCGCAGGAAAAACACGGGAAAAATCCTGGGGAAAACACGGGAAAAACACAGGAAAAAATCCCGGAAAAATCCTCGGAAAAATCCCAGGAAAATCCTGGGAAAATCCTGGGGAAAACACAGGAAAAAATACGGGAAAAACACGGGAAAAATCCTGGGAAAAACTGGGGAAAAATCCCAGAAAAATCTTGGGAAAAATCCTGGGAAAAATCCTGGGAAAAACCCCGGAAAAATCCTGGGAAAAATCGCAGGAAAACCTGGGAAAAACACAGGAAAGACCCGGGAAAATCCTGGAAGAATCTTGGGAAAAATCCTGGGAAAAACACGGGAAAAATCCCAGAAAGATCCTGGGAAAAACGTGGGAAAAATCCTGGGAAAATCCTGGGAAAAATCCCAGGGAAAATCCAGGAAAAGTCCTGGGAAAAAACCCCGGAAAAATCCTGGGAAAATCGCAGGAAAATCCTGGGAAAAATGTGGGAAAAAAACCCGGGAAAATCCTGGGAAAAACACAGAAAAATCCTGGGAAAATCTTGGGAAAAATCCCGGGGAAAATCCTCCCAAAAATCCCAGAAAAATCGCAGGAAAAACCCCAGGAAAAATCCTGGGAAAACCACAAGAAAAATCTCAGGAAAATCCTGGGAAAAACAGGGAAAAAATCCCGGGAAAAATCCTGGAAGAATCTTGGGAAAAACCCAGAAAAATCCCAGGAAAAACCCGGGAAAAGTCCCAGGAAAAATCCTGGAAGAAATCCCTGGGAAATGGGGAGGGGGGCACAGCTCCTATCCCAAATTTTCCCCATTTTTCCCATTTTTCCCGTTTTTTCCCATTTTTCCCGTTTTTTCCCATTTTTCCCGTTTTTTCCCCATTTCCCCGCCCTCATTCCTGTTTTTTTCCCCATTTTTCCCATTTTCCCTCAGTTTTTTCCCGTTTTTCCCGTTTTTTCCCCCATTTTCCCGCTCTCATTCCCGTTGTTTTTTCCCATTTTTCCCATTTTTTCCCATTTTTCCTGTTTTTTCCCCCATTTCCCCTCTCTCATTCCCGTTGTTTTTTCCCATTTTTCCCATTTTTCCCGTTTTTTCCCATTTTTCCCATTTTTCCCATTTTTCCCCCATTTCCCCTCTCTCATTCCCGTTGTTTTTTCCCATTTTTCCCATTTTTCCCATTTTCCCCAGTTTTTCCCCCATTTCCCCGCTCTCATTCCCGTTGTTTTTTCCCGTTTTTTCCCATTTTTCCCATTTTTCCCATTTTCCCCAGTTTTTCCCCCATTTTCCCGCTCTCATTCCCGTTGTTTTTTCCCGTTTTTCCCGTTTTTTCCCATTTTTCCCGTTTTTTCCCGCATTTTCCCGCTCTCATTCCCATTGTTTTTTCCCGTTTTTCCCGTTTTTTCCCATTTTTCCCGTTTTTATCCCCATTTCCCCTCTCTCATTCCCGTTGTTTTTCCCCATTTTCCCCATTTTTCCCATTTTTCCCGTTTTTCCCCCATTTTCCCGCTCTCATTCCCGTTTTTCTCAGTTTTTCCCCATTTTTCCCGTTTTTTCCCATTTTCCCCAGTTTTTCCCCCATTTCCCCGCTCTCATTCCCGTTGTTTTTTCCCGTTTTTTCCCATTTTTCCCATTTTTCCCGTTTTTCCCGTTTTTCCCCCATTTTCCCGCTCTCATTCCCGTTGTTTTTTCCCATTTTTCCCGTTTTTTCCCATTTTTCCCGTTTTTTCCCCCATTTCCCCGCTCTCATTCCCGTTGTTTTTTCCCATTTTTCCCATTTTTCCCATTTTTCCCATTTTTCCCGTTTTTCCCCCATTTTCCCGCTCTCATTCCCGTTGTTTTTTCCCATTTTTCCCATTTTCCCGTTTTTTCCCCCATTTTCCCGCTCTCATTCCCGTTGTTTTTTCCCATTTTTCCCATTTTTCCCATTTTTCCCATTTTTCCCATTTTTTCCCCCATTTTCCCGCTCTCATTCCCGTTGTTTTTTCCCGTTTTTCCCATTTTTCCCATTTTTCCCATTTTTTCCCCCATTTTCCCGCTCTCATTCCCGTTGTTTTTTCCCATTTTCCCTCAGTTTTTTCCCACTTTTCCCATTTTTCCCCCATTTCCCCGCTCTCATTCCCGTTGTTTTTTCCCATTTTTCCCATTTTTCCCATTTTTCCCATTTTTCCCGTTTTTCCCCCATTTTCCCACTCTCATTCCCGTTGTTTTTTCCCATTTTTCCCGTTTTTTCCCCCATTTTCCCGCCCTCATTCCCGTTGTTTTTTCCCATTTTTCCCGTTTTTTCCCCCATTTCCCCTCTCTCATTCCCGTTGTTTTTTCCCCCCTCAGGGAACATCAACATTTTACTGATGGGAGATCCCGGAGTGGCCAAATCCCAACTGCTCTGCTACATCGACCGGCTGGCACCTCGCAGTGAGCCTTCATCATCTTCATCATCCTCATCTTCATCATCTTCATCTTTATCCTTATCTTCATCTTCATCTTTATCTTCATCATCTTTATCCTCATCTTCATCTTTATCCTCCTCCTCATCTTCCTTCTTATCCTCATCTTCCCAACTGCTCTGCTACATCGACAGGCTGGCACCTCGCAGTGAGTGAGCCTTCATCATCCTCATCTTCATCATCCTCATCATCATCTTCATCCTCATCTTCATCTTCATCTTTATCCTTACCTGTATCCTCCTCCTCATCTTCACCTTCATCCTCATCTTCCTCATCTTCCCAACTGCTCTGTTACATCGACAGGCTGGCGCCACGCAGTGAGCCTTCATCATCTTCATCATCATCCTCATTTTCATCATCCTCATCTTCATCTTCTTCATCTTTATCCTTATCTGTATCCTCCTCCTCATCTTCACCTTCATCCTCATCTTCCTCATCTTCCCAACTGCTCTGTTACATCGACAGATTGGCACCACGCAGTGAGCCTTCATCATCATCATCTTCCTCATCTTCATCATCCTCATCTTCATCCTTCTCATCTTTATCTTCATCTTCATCCTCATCTTCCTTCTTGTCCTCATCTTCCTCATCTTCCCAACTGCTCTGTTACATCGACCGCCTGGCGCCTCGCAGTGAGTGAGCCTTCATCATCTTCATCTTCATCATCCTCATCTTCATCTTCATCATCTTCATCATCCTCATCATCATCATCTTCATCTTCTTCCTCCTCCTCCTCTCCTCCCTCGTTTCTTCCTCCCCGTTTTCATCTTCCTCCTCCTCAGTTTTCCGCCTTTTTTTCCCCATTTCCTGTTCCCCAACACCCCAAAATCCCAAAATCCCAAAATCCCAAAACCCCAAAATCCCAAAATCCCAAAATCCCAAAATCCCATTTTCCATCATCCCAACACCCCAAAACCTCATTTTCCAACCCCAAAATCCCATTTTCCAATCCCATTCTTTCACCGTTTTTCACCGTTTTTTCACCGTTTTCCCCCATTTCTTCACTGTTTTTTCTCGTTTTTTCACCATTTTTCATCGTTTTTCCTTCATCGTTTTTCCTCATTCTTCCCCGTTTTTTCACCGTTTCTCCCCATTCTTTCACCGTTTTTCCCCATTTTTTCACCGTTTTTCACCATTCTTTCACCGATTTTCACCGTTTTTTCACCGTTCTTTCCCATTTTTTCCCATTTTTTCCCCGTTTCACCCCATTTTTCTTCCATTCTTAGGTCAATACACCACGGGCCGTGGCTCCTCAGGCGCCGGCCTCAGCGCCGCCGTCCTGCGCGACCCCTCCAGCGGGGAGCTGACCCTGGAGGGCGGCGCCCTGGTCCTGTTACCCCATTCCCTGTGATCCCAACACCCCAAAATCCCATTTCTGGATCCCAAAATCCCATTTTCCAGTCCCAAAATCTCATTTTCCAGTCTCAAAATCCCAGTTTTTCACCGTTTTTTCCTGTTTCTTCTCATTTTTTCACCATTCTTTTCCATTTCTCCACCGTTTTTCCCCGTTTCTTCACCGTTTTTTCTCATTTTTTCACCGTTTTTCACCATTTCTTCACCGTTTTTTCACCGTTTTTTCTCATTTTTTCCCCATTTCTCACTGTTTTTCCCTCTTTTCCATGATTCCCAGGTCAATACACCACGGGCCGTGGCTCCTCGGGCGCCGGCCTCACCGCCGCCGTCCTTCGCGACCCCTCCAGCGGGGAGCTGACCCTGGAGGGGACACAAACCATTACCCCATTCCCTGTGATCCCAATCCCATTTTCCATCATCCCAACACCCCAAAACCTCATTTCTGAATCCAAAAATCTCATTTTCCCATCCCCAAAATCCCATTTCTGAATCCCAAAATCCCAAAATCCCATTCTTTCACTGTTTTTTCTCGTTTCTTCACCATTTTTTCTCGTTTCTTCACCGTTTCTTCACCATTTTTCACCATTTTTTCCCCGTTTTTTCTTGTTTCTTCACCGTTTTTCACCATTTTCTCCTGTTTTTCCCCTGTTTCAAGGTCAATACACCACTGGCCGTGGCTCCTCAGGCGCCGGCCTCACCGCCGCCGTCCTTCGCGACCCCTCCAGCGGGGAGCTGACCCTGGAGGGCGGCGCCCTGGTCCTGGCGGACGGCGGCGTTTGCTGCATCGACGAGTTCGACAAAATGCTGGAGGGCGACCGGGTGGCCGTGCACGAGGCCCTGGAGCAGCAGAGCGTGGCCGTGGCCAAGGCGGGCGTGGCCGCCACGCTCAACGCGCGCTGCGCCGTGCTGGCCGCCGCCAACCCCGCCCGCGGCCGCTACGACGCCAGGAGGGGGCTGGAGCACAACCTGCAGCTCCCGGCGGCGCTGCTCTCCAGATTTGATTTGTTGTGGTTGCTACAGGACAGACCCAAGCATGATAATGATCTCAGGTGAGAGATTTTGGGGCATTTTGGGGTGAATTTTGGTGTTTTTGGGGTCTCTGGCGTCTCAGGTTTGGGTCAGGAGCACAACCTGCAGCTGCTGTCCAGGTTTGATTTGTTGTGGTTGCTGCAGGATCGATCTCAGCAAGTTACTGATCTCAGGTGAGAGATTTGGGGTGAATTTTTGGGATTTTTGGGGATTTTTGGGGTGAATTTTGGGGATTTTTGGGGATTTTTGGGTGAATTTTTGGGGATTTTTGGGGTGAATTTTTGGGATTTTTGGGGTGAATTTCGGGGATTTTTGGGTGAATTTCGGGGATTTTTGGGGTGAATTTTGGGGATTTTTGGGGTGAATTTTGGGGTGAATTTTTGGGGATTTTTGGGGTGAATTTTTGGGGATTTTTGGGGTGATTTTTGGGGATTTTTGGGGTGAATTTTTGGGATTTTTGGGGTGAATTTCGGGGATTTTTGGGTGAATTTCGGGGATTTTTGGGGTGAATTTTGGGGATTTTTGGGGTGAATTTTTGGGGATTTTTGGGGTGAATTTTTTGGATTTTTGGGGATTTTTGGGGTGAATTTTGGGGATTTTTGGGGTGAATTTTGGGGATTTTTGGGGTGAATTTTTGGGATTTTTGGGGATTTTTGGGGTGAATTTTGGAAATTTTTGGGGTGAATTTTGGGGATTTTTGGGGTGAATTTTGGGGATTTTTGGGGATTTTTGGGTGAATTTTTTGGGATTTTTGGGGTGAATTTTTGGGGATTTTTGGGGTGATTTTTGGGGATTTTTGGGGATTTTTGGGGTGAATTTTTGGGGATTTTTGGGGTGAATTTTGGGGATTTTTGGGGTGAATTTTTGGGATTTTTGGGGATTTTTGGGGTGAATTTTTGGGATTTTTGGGGATTTTTGGGGTGAATTTTGGAAATTTTTGGGGTGAATTTTGGGGATTTTTTGGGTGAATTTTGGGGATTTTTGGGTGAATTTTGGGGATTTTTGGGTGAGTTTTGGGATATTTTGGGAAGGGATTTGAGCTCTGGCTGCCGCAGGCTCGAGCCAGGCGCGACCCCGACCTCAGGTGGGTTTGGGGAGGGGTTTTTGGTTGGACAAAATGCTGGAGGGCGACCGCGTGGCCGTGCACGAGGCCCTGGAGCAGCAGAGCGTGGCCGTGGCCAAGGCGGGCGTGGCCGCCACGCTCAACGCGCGCTGCGCCGTGCTGGCCGCCGCCAACCCCGCCCGCGGCCGCTACGACGCCAGGAGGGGGCTGGAGCACAACCTGCAGCTCCCGGCGGCGCTGCTGTCCAGATTCGACCTTCTCTGGTTGTTGCAGGATCGACCTCGACACGATAATGATCTCAGGTGGGGGATTTGGGGTGAATTTCAGGGATTTTGGTGTTTTTGGGGTGTTTGGGGTTTGGGGCTGGAGCACAACCTGCAGCTCCCGGCGGCGCTGCTGTCACGGTTTGATCTCCTCTGGCTGCTGCAGGATCGGCCCAAAACATGATACTGATCTCAGGTGGGTTTGGGAATGGGATTTTGGGGTGAATTTTGGGGTTTTTGGGGTTTTTAGGGTGAATTTCAGGTGTTTTGGGGTCTCTGGTATCTGGGGTTTGGGGCTGGAGCACAACCTGCAGCTCCCGGCGGCGCTGCTCTCCAGATTCGACCTCCTCTGGTTGTTACAGGACAGGCCCAGGCATGATAATGATCTCAGGTGAGAGATTTGGGGTGTAAAATGGGGATTTTGGGTTTTTTGGGGTGAATTTTGGGGATTTTTGGGGTTTTTGGGGTGTTTGGGGTTTGGGTGTTTGGGGCTGGAGCACAACCTGCAGCTCCCGGCGGCGCTGCTGTCGCGGTTTGATCTCCTCTGGCTGCTGCAGGATCGGCCAAAACATGATACTGATCTCAGGTGAGAGATTTTGGGGGATTTTGGGGTGAATTTTGGGGTTTTTGGGGTGTTTGGGGTCTCAGGTTTGGGTCAGGAGCACAACCTGCAGCTGCTGTCCAGGTTTGATTTGTTGTGGCTGCTGCAGGATCTATCTCGGCATGTTACTGATCTCAGGTGAGGGATTTGGGGTGAATTTTTGGGATTTTTGGGGATTTTTGGGGTGAATTTTGGAAATTTTTGGGGTGAATTTTGGGGATTTTTGGGGTGAATTTTTGGGGATTTTTGGGGTGAATTTTTGGGGATTTTTGGGGTGAATTTCGGGGATTTTTGGGGTGAATTTTTGGGGTGAATTTTTGGGGATTTTTGGGGTGAATTTTGGGGATTTTTGGGGATTTTTGGGGTGATTTTTGGGGATTTTTGGGGTGAATTTTGGAAATTTTTGGGGTGAATTTTTGGGATTTTTGGGGTGAATTTTGGAAATTTTTGGGGTGAATTTTGGGGATTTTTGGGGTGAATTTTGGGGATTTTGGGGTGAGTTTTGGGATATTTTGGGAAGGATTTGGGCTCTGGCTGCTGCAGGATCGACCTCGACACGACCCCGACCTCAGGTGGGTTTGGGGAAGATTTTTGGGATCCCTGGAAGGATTTTTGGGATCCCTGGAAGAATTTTTTGGGATCCCTGGAAGGATTTTGGGATCCTCTGGAGAATTTTTTGGGACCCCCAGAAGATTTTTGGGATCCCTGGAGAATTTTTTGGGACCCCCAGAAGATTTTTGGGACCCCCAGAAGATTTTTGGTTCAATTTCTCTTGCAGAAAACCCCCAAAAAATCCCAAAATTCCCCCTTTTCCTCCCTCCCTGCCCCCAAAACCTCCCGAATTCCCCCCAAATTCCCGAATTTTCCCAACTTTTCCCAACTTTTCCCAACTTTTCCCAACTTTTCCCGGTTTTTCCCTCTTTTCCAGGCTGGCCCAGCACATCACCTACGTTCACCAGCACAGCCGGGAGCCGCCCAGCAACTTCCAGCCCCTGGACATGAAACTCATGAGGTCTGGGAATGCCCAAAATCCTCCTTTTTCACCCCAAAATCCCCTTTTTCACCCCAAAATCATCTTTTTCCATTCCAAAATCCTCCTTTTTCACCCCAAAATCCTCCTTTTTCCACCCCAAAATCCCCTTTTTCATCCCAAAATCTTCCTTTTCCACCCCAAAATCCTCATTTTCCGTCCCAAAATCCTCCTTTTCCACCCCAAAATCATCTTTTTCTGCCCCAAAATCCCCTTTTTCACCCCAAAATCCTCATTTTTCACCCCAAAATCCTCATTTTCCACCCCAAAATCCCCCTTTTTCACCCCAAAATCCTCATTTTTCACCCCAAAATCTTCCTTTTCCACCCCAAAATCCTCCTTTTCCACCCCAAAATCCCCTTTTTCACCCCAAAATCTTCCTTTTTCACCCCAAAATCCTCATTTTCTGCCCCAAAATCCTCCTTTTCCGTCCCAAAATCCTCCTTTTCCACCCCAAAATCCTCCTTTTCCACCCCAAAATCCTCCTTTTCCACCCCAAAATCCTCCTTTTCCACCCCAAAATCCTCCTTTTTCACCCCAAAATCTTCCTTTTTCACCCCAAAATCCTCCTTTTCCACCCCAAAATCCTCATTTTTCACCCCAAAATCCTCATTTTCTGCCCCCAAATCCTCCTTTTCCACCCCAAAATCCTCCTTTTTCACCCCAAAATCCTCCTTTTCCACCCCAAAATCTTCCTTTTCCACCCCAAAATCCTCATTTTCTGCTCCAAAATCCTCCTTTTTCACCCCAAAATCCTCCTTTTTCACCCCAAAATTATCTTTTTCCGTCCCAAATTCCTCATTTTCCACCTCAAAATCTTCCTTTTCCACCCCAAAATCCTCCTTTTCTGCCCCAAAATCCTCATTTTCTGCCCCAAAATCCTCTTTTTTCACCCCAAAATCATCTTTTTCCGTCCCAAAATCCTCCTTTTCCACCCCAAAATCCTCCTTTGTCACCCCAAAATCATCTTTTTCCACCCCAAAATCCTCCTTTTCCACCCCAAAATCCTCCTTTTCCACCCCAAAATCCCCTTTTTCCACCCCAAAATCCTCATTTTCTGCTCCAAAATCCTCCTTTGTCACCCCAAAATCCTCCTTTTTCACCCCAAAATCTTCCTTTTCCACCCCAAAATCCTCCTTTTCCACCCCAAAATCCCCTTTTTCACCCCAAAATCTTCCTTTTTCACCCCAAAATCCTCATTTTCTGCCCCAAAATCCTCATTTTCCACCCCAAAATCCTCATTTTTCACCCCATAAATCCCCATTTTTCCCCCAAAAATCCCCATTTTCCCCCCAAAATCCCCATTTTTTTTCCCCAAATCCCCGTTTTTCCTCCCAAAATTCCCATTTTTATTCCCAAACTCCCATTTTTTCCCAAAATCCGGGTTTTTCTCCCCAAACCCAGGTGTTCCATCTCCTGATTCCACCACCCCAAATCCCCATTTTCCCCCCTAAAATCCCCATTTTCCCCCCTAAAATCCCCATTTTTCCCCCAAAAATCCCCATTTTTTTTCCCCAAATCCCCGTTTTTTTTCCCCAAAATCCCTATTTTTTTTCCCAAACTCCCATTTTTTCCCAAATTCCCTGTTTTTCTCCCCAAACCCAGCCATTGCATCTCCTGATTCCACCACCCCAAATCCCCATTTTTCCCCCAAAAAATCTCCATTTTTCCCCCAAAAATCCCCATTTTTTTTCCCAAAATCCCGTTTTTTTTCCCAAACCCCCCATTTTTCCCATTTTTTCCCAAAATCCCGGTTTTTCTCCCCAAACCCAGGCATTACATCCCCAAATCCCCATTTTCCCCCCCAAAACCTCCCATTTTCCCCCCTAAAATCTCCATTTTTCCCCCAAAAATCCCCATTTTTTTTCCCAAAATCCCCATTTTTTTCCCCAAATCCCCGTTTTTTTCCCCAAACCCCCCATTTTTCCCATTTTTTCCCAAAATCCCGGTTTTTCCCCCCAAACCCAGGTGTTCCATCTCCTGATTCCACCACCCCAAATCCCCATTTTCCCCCAAAAATCCCCATTTTCCCCCAAAAATCCCCGTTTTTTTTCCCAAAATCCCCGTTTTTTTTCCCAAAATCCCTGGTTTTTCCCCCAAAATCCCCGTTTTTTTCCCCAAACTCCCATTTTTTCCCAAAATCCCGGTTTTTCCCCCCAAACCCAGGCATTACATCTCCAACCCACCATTTTCCCCCCCAAAACTTCCCATTTTCCCCCCAAAAATCCCCATTTTTACCCCAAAAATCCCCGTTTTTTTTCCCCAAATCCCCATTTTTCCCCCAAAAATTTCCATTTTTCCCATTTTTTCCCAAATTCCCGGTTTTTCCCCCCAAACCCAGGCGTTCCATCTCCTGATTCCACCACCCCAAATCCCCATTTTCCCCCCTAAAATCCCCATTTTTACCCCAAAAATCCCCGTTTTTTTTCCCCAAAATCCCCGTTTTTTTCCCCAAAATCCCTATTTTTATTCCCAAACTCCCATTTTTTCCCAAAATCCGTGTTTTTCCCCCCAAACCCAGGTGTTCCATCTCCTGATTCCACCACCCCAAATCCCCATTTTTCCCCCAAAAATCCCCGTTTTTTTCCCCAAACTCCCATTTTTTCCCAAAATCCCGGTTTTTCTCCCCAAACCCAGGCATTACATCCCCAAATCCCCATTTTCCCCCCCAAAACCTCCCATTTTCCCCCCTAAAATCTCCATTTTTCCCCCAAAAATCCCCGTTTTTTTTCCCAAAATCCCCATTTTTTTCCCCAAATCCCCGTTTTTTTCCCCAAACCCCCCATTTTTCCCATTTTTTCCCAAAATCCGGGTTTTTCCCCCCAAACCCAGGTGTTCCATCTCCTGATTCCACCACCCCAAATCCCCATTTTCCCCCAAAAATCCCCATTTTTACCCCAAAAATCCCCATTTTTTTTCCCCAAATCCCCGTTTTTTTTCCCAAAATCCCCATTTTTCCCCCCAAAATTTCCATTTTTCCCATTTTTTCCCAAAATCCGTGTTTTTCCCCCCAAACCCAGGCGTTACATCTCCTCCTGCCGCCGGCACCGGCCGCTGCTGCCCCCGGCCCTCGGCGACTTCGTGGCCGCCGCCTACGTGGAGCTGAGGAGGGAGAGCAGGGCCGAGCGGCACGGCCTCTACACATCTGCCAGGACCCTGCTGGCCATCCTCAGGCTGTCCACGGCCCTGGTGAGTGACCACTGACCAGTACAGACCAGTATAAACCAGTATAGACCAGTACTGACCATCACTGACCATCACTGACACCGACACGGGGCCGAGCGGCACGGCCTCTACACATCTGCCAGGACCCTGCTGGCCATCCTGAGACTGTCCACGGCCCTGGTGAGTGACCCTGAGTGACCACTGACCAGTATAAACCAGTATAGACCAGTATAAACCAGTACTGACCATCACTGACCATCACTGACCATCACTGACACTGACACGGGGCCGGGCCCCACGGCCTCTACACATCTGCCAGGACCCTGCTGGCCATCCTCAGGCTGTCCACGGCCCTGGTGAGTGACCACAGAGTGACCACTGACCAGTACAGACCAGTATAGACCAGTATGGACCAGTACTGACCATCACTGACCATCACTGACCATCACTGACACCGACACGGGGCCGAGCGGCACGGCCTCTACACATCTGCCAGGACCCTGCTGGCCATCCTCAGGCTGTCCACGGCCCTGGTGAGTGACCACTGACCAGTACAAACCAGTATAAACCAGTATAGACCAGTATAAACCAGTATAAACCAGTATAGACCAGTACTGACCATCACTGACCATCACTGACCATCACTGACACCGACACGGGGCCGAGCCCCACGGCCTCTACACATCTGCCAGGACCCTGCTGGCCATCCTCAGGCTGTCCACGGCCCTGGTGAGTGACCACAGAGTGACCACTGACCAGTATAAACCAGTATAAACCAGTATAAACCAGTATGGACCAGTATGGACCAGTACTGACCCCCCTGAGTGACCATTGACACCGACACGGGGCCGAGCGGCATGGCCTCTACACATCTGCCAGGACCCTGCTGGCCATCCTCAGGCTGTCCACAGCTCTGGTGAGTGACCCTGAGTGACCACTGACCAGTACAGACCAGTATAAACCAGTATAGACCAGTACCGACCATCACTGACCATCACTGACACCGACACGGGGCCGAGCGGCACGGCCTCTACACATCTGCCAGGACCCTGCTGGCCATCCTCAGACTGTCCACAGCCCTGGTGAGTGACCACAGAGTGACCGCTGACCAGTACAAACCAGTATAGACCAGTATGGACCAGTACTGACCCCCCTGAGTGACCATTGACACCGACACGGGGCCGGGCCCCACGGCCTCTACACATCTGCCAGGACCCTGCTGGCCATCCTCAGGCTGTCCACAGCCCTGGTGAGTGACCCTGAGTGACCACTGACCAGTACAAACCAGTATAGACCAGTATAGACCAGTATAGACCAGTACTGACCATCACTGACCATCACTGACACCGACACGGGGCCGAGCCCCACGGCCTCTACACATCTGCCAGGACCCTGCTGGCCATCCTGAGACTGTCCACGGCCCTGGTGAGTGACCACTGACCAGTACAGACCAGTACAGACCAGTACAAACCAGTATGGACCAGTACTGACCATCACTGACACCGACACGGGGCCGAGCGGCACGGCCTCTACACATCTGCCAGGACCCTGCTGGCCATCCTCAGGCTGTCCACAGCCCTGGTGAGTGACCCTGAGTGACCACTGACCAGTACAGACCAGTACAAACCAGTATAAACCAGTATAGACCAGTACTGACCATCACTGACCATCACTGACCATCACTGACACCGACACGGGGCCGAGCGGCACGGCCTCTACACATCTGCCAGGACCCTGCTGGCCATCCTCAGGCTGTCCACGGCCCTGGTGAGTGACCACTGACCAGTACAAACCAGTATAGACCAGTACAGACCAGTACTGACCAGTACTGACCATCACTGACCATCACTGACCATCACTGACACCGACACGGGGCCGGGCCCCACGGCCTCTACACATCTGCCAGGACCCTGCTGGCCATCCTGAGACTGTCCACGGCCCTGGTGAGTGACCACAGAGTGACCACTGACCAGTACAGACCAGTACAAACCAGTATAGACCAGTATGGACCAGTACTGACCCCCCTGAGTGACCATTGACACCGACACGGGGCCGAGCAGCACGGCCTCTACACATCTGCCAGGACCCTGCTGGCCATCCTCAGGCTGTCCACAGCTCTGGTGAGTGACCACTGACCAGTACAGACCAGTACAAACCAGTATAGACCAGTACTGACCATCACTGACCATCACTGACCATCACTGACACCGACACGGGGCCGGGCCCCACGGCCTCTACACATCTGCCAGGACCCTGCTGGGCCAAACCAGCCTCAATTTTGGGCTGAATTTGGCCGATTTTGGGGCCGATTTTGGGGTTTTTTTGGGCCATTTTTGGGGCTGATTTTGGGGCTGATTTTGGGGTTATTTGGGGGCAGATTTTGGGCTGAATTTGGCCGATTTTGGGGCCGTTTTGGGGCCGATTTTTTGGGTGATTTTTGGGCCATTTTGGGGTTGATTTTTTGATGGATTTTGGGGCTGATTTTGGGCTGAATTTGGCCGATTTTGAGGCCGATTTTGGGGCAGATTTTGGGTTATTTTGGGCCATTTTGGGGTTGATTTTTTGATGGATTTTGGGGTTATTTGGGGGCAGATTTTGGGCTGAATTTGGCTGATTTTGGGCCATTTTGGGGTTGATTTTTTGACGGATTTTGGGGCTGATTTTGGGGTTCTTTTGGGGTTGATTTTGGGCTGAATTTGGCTGATTTTGGGTTCTTTTAGTGCTGATTTTGGTGCTGATTTTTGGTTATTTTTTGGCTGATTTTGGGTCATTTTTTGGGCTGATTTTGGGTTATTTTTTGGCTGATTTTGGTGCTGATTTTTGGGCTGATTTTGGGTTATTTTGGGGCTGATTTTGGGTTATTTTTTGGCTGATTTTGGTGCTGATTTTTGGGCTGATTTTGGGTTATTTTGGGGCTGATTTTGGGTTATTTTTTGGCTGATTTTGGTGCTGATTTTTGGGCTGATTTTGGGTTATTTTGGGGCTGATTTTGGGTTATTTTTTGGCTGATTTTGGTGCTGATTTTTGGGCTGATTTTGGGTTATTTTGGGGCTGATTTTGGGGGTTTTTTTTGGCTGATTTTTGGCTGATTTTGGGGCCGATTTTTGGCTGATTTTGGTGCTGATTTTTGGGCTGATTTTGGGCCATTTTGGGTTATTTTGTGCCAATTTTGGGGCTGTTTTTGGTGATGTTTTTGGGTGATTTTGGGGGTTATTTTGGTGTTGATTTTTGTGCCAATTTTGGGCTGATTTTGGATGATTTTGGGGCCGTTTTTGGTGCCAATTTTGGAACCAATTTTTTGGCTGTTTTTTGGGTTATTTTTGGGTTATTTTGGGGCCATTTTTGGGCTGATTTTGGGTTATTTTTGGTGCTGATTTTGTGCCTATTTTGGGCCATTTTGGGCCGATTTTGGGGTTGACTTTGGGGTGATTTTTGTGCTGATTTTGGGTGATTTTGGTCCATTTTTGGGGTTATTTTTGGCGCTGCTTTTTGTGCTGATTTTGGGTGATTTTGGGTGATTTTGGTGCCAATTTTTTGGCCATTTTTTGGGTTATTTTTGAGCTGATTTTGGGTGATTTTTGGCCATTTTTGAGGTTATTTTTGGGTGATTTTGGGGTTATTTTTGGTGCTGTTTTTTGTGCTGATTTTGGGCCAATTTTGGGTGATTTTGGTGCCACTTTTGGGGTTATTTTTGGGCCATTTTTGGGTGATTTTGGGTCATTCTGGGTTATTTTTGGGTGATTCTGGGTGATTTTTGCCCATTTTTGGGTGGTTTGGGGCTGATTTTGGGTGATTTTGGGGTGATTTTGGTCCCTTTTTTGGCTGATTTTGGGGTGATTTTGTTCCGATTTTGGGTGATTTTGGGTCCGTTTTTGGGGTTATTTTTTGGTCAATTTTGGGTAATTTTGGCTGATTTTGGGTGATTTTTGTCCATTTTTGGCTGATTTTGGCTGATTTTGGGTCGATTTTGGCTGATTTTGGGTCATTTTTTGGTGTTTCTGGCTGATTTTGGGTTGATTTTGACTGATTTTGGGTCGATTTTGGCTGATTTTGGGTCATTTTTTGGTGTTTCTGGCTGATTTTGGGTTGATTTTGACTGATTTTGGGTCGATTTTGGCTGATTTTGGGTCAATTTTGGCTGTTTCTGGCCGATTTTGGGTCGATTTTTTGTGATTTTGGGGTGATTTTGGGTCGATTTTGTGTGATTTTGGGTCGATTTTGTGTGATTTTGGGGTGATTTTGGCCGATTTTGGGTCGATTTTGTGTGATTTTGGGTGTTTCCTGCAGGCTCGGCTGCGCCTGGGCTCGCAGGTGGAGAAGGACGACGTCAGCGAGGCCCTGAGGCTGCTGGAGGCCTCCAGAGACTCCCTCAAGGGGGACCCCGAGCCCTCAAACAGGTGAAATCTGGGAAATTTGGGAAAATTTGGGAAAATCTGGGAATTTTGGAACCTCTGGGATATCAGGATTGAAGAATTTTGGGGTTTTTTTGGGGAAATTTTGGGGTTTTTTAAGGAATAGTTGGGATTTTTGGGGTGTATTTTGGGTGTATTTTGGGTGTTTTTGGGGTGTTTTTGGGCTGTATTTTGGGGTGGTTTTGGGACATTTTCAGGTGTATTTTGGGCTGTTTTTGGGGTGCATTTTGGGTGTATTTTGGGTGTATTTTGAGTGTATTTCAGGCTGGTTTTGGGTGTATTTTGGGCTGGTTTTGGGTGTATTTTTGGGCTGTTTTTGGGTGTATTTTAGGTGGTTTTGGGTGCTTTCCGGCTGTTTTTTGGGTGTTTTTGGTGTATTTTGGGTGTATTTTGGGCCATTTTTGGGCTGGTTTTGGGGTGTATTTTGTGCTGTTTTTGGGGTGTATTTTGGGTGTATTTCAGGTGTATTTTGGGCTGGTTTTGAGCTGGTTTTGGGTGTATTTTGGGTGTTTTCTGGGCTGGTTTTGGGCTGTTTTTGGGACATTTTCAGGTCTATTTTGGGTGTATTTTGGGTGGTTTTGGGCTGGTTTTGGGTGTATTTTGGGTGTATTTCAGGCTGGTTTTGGGCTGGTTTTGGGCTGGTTTTGGGCTGTATTTTAGGTGTACTTCAGGTGTATTTTGGGCTATTTTTGGGCTGTATTTCGGGTGTATTTCAGGTGTATTTTGGGTGTATTTTGGGTGTTTTTGGGCTGTTTTTGGGGTGTATTTTGGGCTCTTTTTGGAGTGTATTTCGGGTGTATTTCAGGTGTATTCTGGGCTGTTTTTGGGCTGTTTTTGGGACATTTTCAGGTCTATTTTGGGTGTAGTTTGGGTGTTTTTGGGGTGTATTTTGGGTGTATTTTGGGCTGTTTCTGGGCTATTTCTGGGTGTATTTTGGGTGTATTTCGGGGATATTTTGGGTGTATTTTGGGCTCTTTTTTTGGGGTGTATTTTGGGCTGTTTTTGGGGTTTATTTTGGGCTGTTTTCGGGTGTATTTCAGGTGTATTCTGGGTGTATTTTGGTCTGGTTTTGGGTGTTTCTGGGTGTATTTCGGGTGTTTTTGGCTGTTTTTGGGTTGTTCCAGGTGTATTCCGGGTGTTTTCCAGGTGTCCCCGTCCCTCGGAGTCGATTTTGGGTGTTTTTGGTGTATTTTGGGTGGTTTTGGGTGTTTTTGGTG
The DNA here is from genome assembly GCA_038429875.1 of Poecile montanus. Taxonomy (NCBI): domain Eukaryota; kingdom Metazoa; phylum Chordata; class Aves; order Passeriformes; family Paridae; genus Poecile; species Poecile montanus. The sequence continues at coordinate 408,094 of CM076534.1, forward strand.
TATTCCAGGTGTATTCCAGGTGTATTTTGGGTGTTTTTGGGTGTATTTTGGGTGTTTTCAGGTGTATTTTGGGTGTTTTTGGCTGTTTTTGGTGTATTTCAGGCTGTTTTTGGGTGTATTTTGGGTGTTTTTGGGTGTTTTCAGGTGTATTTTGGGTGTTTTTGGCTGTTTTTGGGTGTATTTCAGGCTGTTTTTGTGTGTTTTTGGGTGTATTTTGGGTGTTTTTGGCTGTTTTTGGGTTGTTTCAGGTGTATTCCGGGTGTTTTCCAGGTGTCCCCGTCCCTCGGAGTCGATTTTCGGGTGTATTTTGGGTGTATTTTGGGTGTTTCTGGGTGTATTTTGGGTGTTTTTGGCTGTTTTTGGTGTATTTCAGGCTGTTTTTGGGTGTTTTTGGTGTATTTTGGGTGTATTTCAGGTGTATTTTGGGTGTATTTTGGCTGTTTTTGGCTGTTTTTGGCTGTTTTTGGCTGGTTTTGGGTTGTTTCAGGCTGTATTTGGGTGTTTTCCAGGTGTCCCCGTCCCTCGGAGTCGATTTTCGGGTGTATTTTGGGTGTTTTTGGGTGTTTTTTGGTGTATTCCAGGTGTATTTCAGGTGTTTCTGGGTGTATTTTGGGTGTTCTTGGCTGTTTCTGGGTGTATTTCAGGTGTTTTTGGCTGTTTTTGGGTTGTTCCAGGTGTATTCCGGGTGTTTTCCAGGTGTCCCCGTCCCTCGGAGTCGATTTTCGGGATCCTGCGGGAGCTGGGGGGGAGGGGCCGGCAGCTGCCCCTCCCCCACGCCCTGCAGGTGTTGGGGGCTCGCGGCTTCACCCCCGCCCAGGTGAGGGCGGCTCTGGACGAGTACGAGGCCCTGGACGTGCTGCAGGTCAACCCTGGACAAAATTACATCACTTTTGTGTGAAAACGGCAAAAATTTGGGGTGAAAAACCGGGATTTTGGGAAAAAACTGAAAAAAACCCCAAAAAAATGGGAAAAAAATGCAAAAAATTGGGGAAAAAACACAAAAAAATGGGAATTTTGGAATCCTGGAGGTGCTGCAGGTGAACCCTGGACAGAATTTCATCACTTTTGTGTGAAGATTTGGGGTGAAAAACTGGGATTTTGGGAAAAAACTGAAAAAAAATGGGAAAAAATGGGAAAAAATGGGAAAAAAACCCAAAAAATTGGGGGAAAATGGGGAATTTGGGAGCTCTGGATGTGCTTGAAGGTGAATCCAGGCAGAATTTCATCACTTTTGTGTGAAAACGGCAAAAATTTGGGGTGAAAAACCGGGATTTTGGGAAAAAACTGAAAAAAACCCCAAATAAATGGAAAAAAAATGCAAAAAATTGGGGAAAAAACGCAAAAAAATGGGAATTTTGGGATCCTGGAGGTGCTGAAGGTGAACCCCGGGCAGAATTTCATCACTTTCGTGTGAAGATTTGGGGTGAAAAACCGGGATTTTGGGAAAAAACTGAAAAAAAACCCAAAAAAATGGGAAAAAAATGCAAAAAATTGGGAAAAAACCGTAAAAAATTGGGGAAAAAACACAAAAAAATGGGAATTTGGGAGTTCTGGATGTGCTGAAGGTGAACCCTGGGCAGAATTTCATCACTTTTGTGTGAAAATGGCAAAAATTTGGGGTGAAAAACGGGGAATTTGGGAAAAAACTAAAAATAAAAAAAAGGGGAAAAAAAGCCCCAAAAATGGGGGGGAAAATGGGAAAAAAAACCCAAAAATGGGAAAAAACACAAAATTGGGGGAAAAACCCCCAAAAATCGGGGGGAAAATGGGGAAAAAAACCCAAAAAATGGGAAAAAAAACCAAAAAATGGGAAAAAAATCCCAGGGGGAAATGGGGGAGGAAAAATGGGGGAAATTCAGCTGGAAATGGACAAAATTGGGGTGAAAATGATGGAATTTGGATAAAAATGTGGAAAAATTGATTAAATTCCCACTGGAATTCCCAAAATTCCCACTGGAATTCCCGAAATTCCACCTGGAATTCCCGAATTCCCCCCCAAGGTTTTTTTTTTATTGTTTTTTGGAGCAATAAAAGGATTTTTATCAATTAATAAAATGCAAATTTTACCCATTTGGAGTCGATTTCTCTTTTCTTTGAATTCCCTTTGATCCAAAAATTCCCTTTTTATCCCAAAAATTCCCTTTTTATCCCCAAAAATTCCCTTTTTTATCCTAAAAATTCCCTTTTTATCCCCAAAATTTCACTTTTATCCCCCAAAACTTCCCTTTTACCCCAAAAATTCCCATTTTTATTCCCAAAAATTCCTTTTTATCCCAAAAAATTCCTTTTATCCCAAAAATTCCCTTTTTATCCCAAAAATTCACTTTTTATCCCGAAAAATTCCCTTTTTATCCCAAAAAAATCCCTTTCTATCCCCAAAAATTCCCTTTTTATCCCCAAAAATTCCCTTTTTATCCCCAAAAATTCCCTTTTTTATCCCAAAAAATTCCTTTTTACCCCAAAAATTCCCATTTTATCCCCAAAAAATTCCCTTTGATCCCAAAAATTCCCTTTTTATCCCAAAAAATTCCCTTTTACCCCAAAAATTCCCATTTTTATCCCCAAAAATTCCCTTTTATCCCAAAAATTCCCTTTTCCCAAAAAATCCCATTTTTATTCCCAAAAAAATTCCCTTTTATCCCAAAAATTCCCATTTTTGTTCCCAAAAAATTCCCTTTTTATCCCAAAAATTCCCTTTTATCCCAAAAAATCCCATTTTTATCCCCAAAAAATTCCCTTTTATCCCAAAAAAATTCCTTTTTTATCCCAAAAAATTCCCTTTTTATCCCAAAAAATTCCCTTTTACCCCAAAAAATTCCCTTTTTATCCCCAAAAATTCCCATTTTTATCCCAAAAATTCCCTTTTTATCCCAAAAAAATCCCTTTTACCCCAAAAATTCCCATTTTTATTCCCAAAAATTCCCTTTTTTATCCCAAAAATTCCCTTTTTATCCCAAAAATTCCCTTTTTATCCCAAAATTTCCCTTTTTCCCCTTTTTTTCCAGAAAAAAAAATCCCAAATTTCTCTTTTTCCTTAAACTCAACTTTATTGACCCAAAGCCGGCGCCGATCCCGGGGAATTCCGGGAATTCCGGGAATTCTGGGGGGATTTTTGGGAATTTTGGGGCCATTTCTGTGGATTTTGGGGTCATTTTTATCAATTTTGGGTCATTTTTTATCAATTTTGGGTCCAATTCTCTGATTTTTGGGTCTTTCTGTGGCTCTGGCTCAATTTTGGGGCCATTTTTGTGCATTTTGGGGCCGTTTTTATGAATTTTGGGTCCATTTTTCTGGATTCTGGGTCCGTTTCTGTGAATTCCGGGTCCATTTTTCCATTTTTTGGGTCATTTTTGGCCATTTTTGGGGCATTTTTGGGTCGTTTCTGGCTGGTTTTGGGTCGTTTTTGGGTCATTTTTGGCCATTTTTGGGTCATTTTTTGCCATTTTTGTGTCGTTTTTGGCCATTTTTGGGTCATTTTGGCCATTTTTGGGTCATTTCTGCCCATTTTTGGGTCGTTTTTGGCCATTTTTGGGTCGTTTTTTGCCATTTTTGGGTCGTTTTTTGCCGTTTTTGTGTCATTTTTTGCCGTTTTGGGTCAGTTTTGGGCTGTTTTTGGGTCGTTTTTGGGTCGTTTCTGGGTCATTTCTGGCCATTTTTGGGTCGTTTCTGGCCATTTTTGGGTCATTTTTGGCCATTTCTGGCCATTTTCGGGTCGTTTCTGGCCGTTTTGGGGTCATTTTTTTGCAATTTTGGGCCATTTTTGGCCATTTTGGGCCATTTTTGGGTCGTTTCTGGCCATTTTTGGGTCGTTTCTGGCCGTTTTTGGGTCATTTTTTGCCGTTTTTGGGTCATTTTTGGCTGTTTTGGGCCATTTTTGGGTCGTTTTGGGCCATTTTTGGGTTGTTTCTGGCCATTTTCAGGTCGTTTTTTGCCGTTTTGGGTCATTTTTGGGTCATTTTGGGTCATTTTTGGCCATTTCTGGGCCATTTTCGGGTCGTTTCTGGCCGTTTTGGGCCACTTTTGGGTCATTTCTGGCCATTTTTGGGTCATTTCTGGCCATTTTTGGGTCATTTCTGGCCATTTTCGGGTCGTTTTTTTGCCATTTTGGGTCATTTTCGGGTCATTTTTGGCCATTTTTGGGTCATTTCTGGCCATTTTTGGGTCGTTTCTGGCCATTTTCAGGTCGTTTTTTCCCGTTTTCTGGTAGTTTTTTCCCGTTTTTGGGTGGTTTTTTGCCGTTTTTGGCTCAGAAGAAGAGCCCCCGCATGCGGCGGCCGATGCCCTGGCGGTCGTAGAGGACGTTGAATTTATTCACAAACTGGTTCATGGTGTTGCAGGTTTTGGTGATGGTGCCCAGGTACGCCATCAGCCCCACGTCGTTGCATTGCTGACAAAAAAAAAAGGGAATTTTAGGGGTGTTCCTAAAAAAAAACGGGAATTTTGGGGTGTTCCTAAAATAAAATGGGAATTTTAGGGGTGTTCCTAAAAAAAAATGGGAATTTTTGGGGGTTTTTCTTAAAAAAAATGGGAATTTTTGGGGTGTTCCTAAAAAAAAAAAGGGAATTTTAGGGGTGTTCCTAAAAAAAATGGGAATTTTTAAGGTGTTTTCCTAAAAAAAAACGGGAATTTTTGGGGGTTTTCCTAAAAAAAATGGGAATTTTAGGGGTGTTCCTAAAAAAATTGGGGATTTTGGGGGTGTTCCTAAAAAAAAATGGGAATTTTGGGGTTTTTTTCTAAAAAATTGGGAATTTTTAGGGGTGTTCCTAAAAAAAAATGGGAATTTTTGGGGTGTTCCTAAAAAAAAATGGGAATTTTTGGGGTGTTCCTAAAAAAAAACGGGAATTTTGGGGTTTTCCTAAAAAAATTGGGAATTTTTGGGGGTTTTTCTTAAAAAAATTAGGGAATTTTGGGGGTGTTCCCCCAAAAAAATGGGAATTTTAGGGGTGTTCCTAAAAAAAATGGGAATTTTTGGGGTGTTCCTAAAAAAAAATGGGGATTTTGGGGGTTTTTTCTAAAAAATTGGGAATTTTTAGGGGTGTTCCTAAAAAAAAATGGGAATTTTTGGGGTGTTCCTAAAAAAAAAAAAGGGAATTTTGGGGGTGTTCCCAAAAAAAATGGGAATTTTAGGGGTGTTCCTAAAAAAATTGGGAATTTTAGGGGTGTTCCTAAAAAAAAATGGGAATTTTTGGGGTGTTCCTAAAAAAAAAAAAGGGAATTTTAGGGGTGTTCCCCCCAAAAAAATGGGAATTTTGGGGTGTTCCTAAAATAAAATGGGAATTTTGGGGGTGTTCCTAAAAAAATTGGGAATTTTGGGGATTTTTCTTAAAAAAATTAGGGAATTTTTGGGGTGTTCCTAAAAAAAAATGGGAATTTTAGGGGTTTTCCTAAAAAAAAAATGGGAATTTTGGGGGTGTTCCTAAAAAGAAATGGGAATTTTGGGGGTTTTCCTAAAAAAATTGGGAATTTTTGGGGTCTTCCTAAAAAAAACGGGAATTTTTGGGGGTTTTTCTTAAAAAAATTAGGGAATTTTGGGGGTGTTCCCCCAAAAAAATGGGAATTTTTGGGGGTGTTCCTAAAAAAAACCGGAATTTTGGGGGTTTTCCTAAAAAAAAACGGGAATTTTTGGGGGTTTTTCTTAAAAATTGGGAATTTTGGGGGTTTTTCTTAAAAAAATTGGAAATTTTGGGTGATTTTGAGGGGATTTTGGGTGGATTTTGGGGGTTGTATTTTGGGTGAATTTTTGGGGTATTTTTGGGTGGATTTGGGGTGAATTTTTGGGGTGAATTTGGGGTATTTTGGGCTGTGTTTTGGGTGTATTTTGGGCTGTATTTGGGGTGAATTTTTGGGGTGAATTTGGGGTATTTTGGGTGTATTTTTGGGGTATTTGAGGCTGTATTTTTGGTGTATTTTTAGGTGCATTTTTGGGTGTATTTTTGGGCTGAATTTGGGGTATTTTGGAGTATTTTGGGTGTTATTTTTGGGGTGAATTTGGGGTATTTTGGGTGTATTTTTGGTGTATTTTGGGTGTATTTTTGGGGTGAATTTGGGGTATTTTGGGGTATTTTGGGTGTATTTTTGGGGTATTTTGGGTGTATTTTTGGGGTATTTTTAGGTGCATTTTGGGTGTATTTTTGGGGTGGATTTGGGGTGTTTTGGGTGTATTTTGGGGTGTATTTTTCAGTTAAATTTGGGGTATTTTGGTGTATTTTGGGCTGTATTTTTGGGGTATTTTGGGCTGTATTTTTGGGCTGAATTTGGGGTATTTTGGGCTGTATTTGGGGTATTTTTGGGGTGAATTTTTGGGCTAAATTTGGGGTATTTTGGGTGTATTTTTGGGCTGTATTTGGGGTGAATTTTGGGGTATATTTTGGGGTGAATTTGGGTGTATTTTGGGCTGTATTTGGGGTATTTTTGGCTGTATTTGGGGTGAATTTTTGGGGTGGATTTGGGGTATATTTTGGGGTAAATTTGGGGTATTTGAGGCTGTATTTTTGGGGTATTTTTGGTGTATTTTGGCTGTATTTTTGGGGTGAATTTGGGGTATTTTGGGTGTATTTTTGGGGTATTTTTGGGTGTATTTGGGGTGTATTTTTGCGGTGGATTTGGGGTGAATTTGGTGTATTTTGGGGTGTGTTTTGGGCTGTATTTTGGGCTGAATTTGGGGTATTTTGGGTGTATTTTTGGAGTAAATTTGGAGTATTTTTGGGTGTATTTTGGGCTGTATTTTTGGGTGTATTTGGGGTGAATTTTTGGGGTGAATTTGGGGTATTTTGGGTGTATTTTTGGGCTGTATTTTGGGGCTGTGTTTTTGGGGTGTTTTGGCTGTATTTGGGGTGTATTTTGGGGTGAATTTGGGGTATTTTGGGCTGTGTTTTGGGTGTATTTTGGGCTGTATTTGGGGTGAATTTTTGGGGTGAATTTGGGGTATTTTGGGCTGTATTTTTGGGGTATTTTGGGCTGTATTTGGGGTATTTTGGGGTATTTTGGGGTGAATTTGGGATATTTTGGGGCTGTATTTTTGGGATATTTTGGGGTGTATTTTGGGGTATTTTGGGGTGTATTTTTGGGATAAATTTGGGGTATTTTGGGCTGTATTTTTGGGGTATTTTGGGGTACATTTTGGGGTATTTTGGGATGTGTTTTTGGGGTGAATTTGGGGTATTTTGGGCTGTATTTTTGGGGTATTTTGGGGTACATTTTGGGGTATTTTGGGGTGCATTTTTGGGGTGAATTTGGGGTGTTTTGGGGCTGTATTTTTGGGGTATTTTGGGGTATATTTTGGGGTGTTTTGGGCTGTATTTTTGGGGTATTTTTGGGGTGTTTTGGGGTATATTTTGGGGTATTTTGGGGTATATTTTGGGGTGAATTTGGGGTGGTTTTGGGCTGTATTTTTGGGATATTTTGGGGTATATTTTGGGGTATTTTGGGGTGAATTTTTGGGGTGAATTTGGGGTATTTTGGGGCTGTATTTTTGGGGTATTTTGGGGTGCATTTTTGGGGTGAATTTGGGGTATTTTGGGGCTGTATTTTTGGGGTATTTTGGGGCTGTATTTTTGGGGTATTTTGGGCTGTATTTGGGGTATTTTGGGGTGTGTTTTTGGGGTGAATTTGGGGTATTTTGGGTGCATTTTTGGGCTGTATTTTTGGGGTAAATTTGGGTGTATTTTGGGTGTATTTGGGGTGAATATTTGGGGTATATTTTGGGGTATTTTGGGGTGCATTTTTGGGGTTAATTTAGGGTATTTTGGGGCTGTATTTTTGGGGTATTTTGGGGTGTATTTGGGGTGTTTTGGGCTGTATTTTTGGGGTGAATTTGGGGTATTTTGGGGCTGTATTTTTGGGGTATTTTGGGGTATATTTGGGCTATTTTGGGGTGCATTTTTGGGGTGCATTTGAGTTATTTTGGGCTGTATTTTTGGGCTGTATTTGGGGTGTATTTTTGGGGTATTTTTGGGTGTATTTTGGGTGTATTTTTGGGGTGGATTTGGGGTATTTTGGGTGTATTTTGGGTGTATTTGGGCTGTATTTTTGGGGTGAATTTGAGTTATTTTGGGCTGTATTTTTGGGCTGTATTTGGGGTATTTTGGGGTGTATTTGGGGTGTATTTTTGGGGTAAATTTAGGGTATTTTGGGTGTATTTTTGGGCTGTATTTGGGGTGTATTTTTGGGGTATTTTGGGCTGTATTTGGGCTGTAGTTTGGGTGTATTTTTGGGCTGTATTTTGGGGTGAATTTGGGGTATTTTGGGTGTATTTGGGCTGGATTTTTGGGGAATATTTTGGGGTAAATTTGGGGTATTTTGGGTGTATTTTTGGGCTGTATTTTTGGGCTAAATTTGGGTGTATTTTGGGTGTATTTGGGGTGAATTTTTGGGGTGAATTTGGGGTATTTTGGGGCTGTATTTTTGGGGTATTTTGGGGTATATTGGGGTATATTTTGGGGTACATTTTGGGGTGAATTTGGGGTATTTTGGGGCTGTATTTTTGGGGTATTTTGGGCTGTATTTGGGGTATATTTTGGGGTGAATTTGGGGTGTTTTGGGGTGTATTTTTGGGGTATTTTGGGGTGAATTTGGGGTATTTTGGGGCTGTATTTTTGGGGTGTTTTGGGTGTATTTTTGGGGTATTTTGGGGTGCATTTTTAGGGTGAATTTGGGGTATTTTGGGGCTGTATTTTTGGGATATTTTGGGGTATATTTGGGGTATTTTGGGATGTGTTTTTGGGCTAAATTTGGGTGTATTTTGGGTGTATTTGGGGTGAATTTTTGGGGTGAATTTGGGGTGTTTTGGGCTGTATTTTTGGGGTATTTTGGGCTGTATTTTTGGGGTATTTTGGGGTATATTTTGGGGTATTTTTGGGGTATTTTGGGGTATATTTTGGGGTATTTTGGGGTATATTTTGGGGTGAATTTGGGCTGTTTTGGGGTCTCCTCACGTCGTAGAAGTCGGTTTTGAACTTGTCGGTGCTGAGCACGGGCAGGCAGTGGCAGAGGGCGCAGGCCTCGCGCAGGATCTCGTGGTTGAACGGAACCTCCCCTGGAATTTGGGGCAAAAAAACCCAAAATTGGCATTCGGGGACCCCACAGAAAAAATCAGGGACCCCAAAAACCCCCAAAACCCCCCCGGAAAACCCCAAAAAACCCCAAAACCACCCCAAAAAAAAACCCCAAAAAAACCAAAACCACCCCAAAATCCTAAAAAAAACCAAAACTGCCCCAAAAAACCCCAAAAAAACCCAACTTAAAATGCCCCCAAAATCACCAAAAAATCCCCAAAAATACAAAATAAAAATCCCCCAAAAATCCAATTTAAAACTCTCCAAAAATCCCCAAAAATTGATATTAGAACCCAAAAAATTGGGGAAAAAACCCTCAAAAAATCCAACTTAAAATCCCGCCAAAATCACCAAAAAATCCCAAAAAATACAAAATAAAAATACCCCAAAAATCCAACTTAAAACCCTCCAAAAATTATGAAGAAAATCCCCAAAAAATCCAAATTAAAATCCCCCAAAAACCCAAATTAAAACCCAAAAAAATTCAGGAAAAAATCCCCAAAAATGCAAATTAAAATCCTCCAAAAACTCAAATTAAATCCCCAAAAAATTGGGAAAAAAATCCCCAAAAATCCAAATTAAAACCCAAAAAAATTGGGAAAAAAAATCCCCAAAAACCCAAATTAAAACCCCCAAAAACCCAAATTAAAATCCCCAAAAAATCCAAATTAAAATTCCCAAAAAATCCAAATTAAAACCCAAAAAAATTCAGGAAAAAATTCCCAAAAATCCAAATTAAAACCCCAAAAAATTGGGAAAAAAAATCCCCAAAAATCCAAATTAAAACCCAAAAAAATTGGGAAAAAAAATCCCAAAAAACCCAAATTAAAACCCCCAAAAAATCCAAATTAAAATTCCCAAAAACCCAAATTAAATCCCAAAAAAGATCAGGAAAAAATCCCTAAAAATCCAAATTAAAACCCAAAAAATTGGAAAAAAAATCCCAAAAAACTCAAATTAATTCCAAAAAAAATCAGGAAAAAAAATCCCCAAAAATCCAAATTAAAACCCCAAAAAATTGGGAAAAAAAATCCCAAAAACCCAAATTAAAACCCAAAAAAATTGGGACAAAAAATCCCTAAAAATCCAAATTAAAACCCAAAAAAAATTGGAAAAAAAATCCCCAAAAACCCAAATTAAAACCCCCAAAAAATCCAAATTAAAATTCCCCAAAACCCAAATTAAAATCCCCCCAAAATCCTCAAAAAATTCCCAAAAACCGAAATTAAAATCCCCAAAAATTAGGAAAAAATCCCCCAAAAATTCAAATTAATTCCCTAAAAAATCAGGAAAAAAATCCCCCAAAAATCCAAATTAAAATTCCCAAAAAATCCAAATTAAAACCCCCAAAAAATCCGAATTAAAATCCCCCAAAAAATCCAAATTAAAATTCCCAAAAATCCAAATTAAAACCCCCAAAAAATCCAAATTAAAATTCCCAAAAATCCAAATTAAAACCCAAAAAAATTGGGAAAAAAAATCCCCAAAAAATCCAAATTAAAACCCCCAAAAACCCAAATTAAAACCCCCAAAAAATCCGAATTAAAATCCCCCAAAAAATCCAAATTAAAATTCCCAAAAAATTCAAATTAATTCCCAAAAAAATCAGGAAAAAAAATCCCCAAAAATCCAAATTAAACCCCCAAAAAATTGGGAAAAAAAATCCCAAAAAATCCAAATTAAAACCCAAAAAATTGGGAAAAAAAATCCCCAAAAACCCAAATTAAAACCCCCAAAAAATCCAAATTAAAATTCCCAAAAAATCCAAATTAAAACCCAAAAAAATTGGGAAAAAATTCCCCAAAAACCCAAATTAAAACCCCCAAAAAATCCAAATTAAAATTCCCAAAAACCCAAATTAAAATCCCCAAAAATCCTGAAAAATTCCCCAAAAACCGAAATTAAAATCCCCAAAAATTAGGAAAAAATCCCCCAAAAACTCAAATTAATTCCCTAAAAAATCAGGAAAAAAATCCCCCAAAAATCCAAATTAAAATTCCCAAAAAATTCAAATTAAAACCCAAAAAAATTCAGGAAAAAAAATCCCAAAAAATCCAAATTAAACCCCTAAAAATTCAAATTAAAATCCCCCAAAAACCCAAATTAAATCCCCAAAAATCCAAATTAAAATTCCCAAAAAAACCAGGAAAAAAATCCCCAAAAAACCCAAATTAAAATCCCCCAAAAATCCAAATTAAAATCCCCCAAAAATCACAAAAAAAAAATCCAAAGTAAAATCCCCAAAAATCCAAATTAAAACCCCAAAAAATTGGGGAAAAAAATCCCCAAAAAATCCAAATTAAAACCCCCAAAAAATCCAAATTAAAATTCCCAAAAACCCAAATTAAATCCCAAAAAAGATCAGGAAAAAATCCCTAAAAATCCAAATTAAAACCCCAAAAAATTGGGGAAAAAAATCCCCAAAAATCCAAATTAAAACCCAAAAAATTGAGAAAATAAATCCCCAAAATCCAAATTAAAACCCAAAAAAATTGGGAAAAAAAATCCCCAAAAAATCCAAATTAAAACCCAAAAAAATTGGGAAAAAAAATCCCAAAAAATCCAAATTAAAACCCAAAAAATTGGGAAAAAAATCCCCAAAAATCCAAATTAAAAGCCCCAAAAACCCAAATTAAAACCCAAAAAAATTCAGGAAAAAATATCCAAAAATCCAAATTAAAATCCCTAAAAATCCAAATTAAAACCCCAAAAAAATTGGGAAAAAAAATCCCCAAAAATCCAAAATAAAATCCCCCAAAAATCCAAATTAAAATTCACAAAAATCCAAATTAAAATTCCCAAAAGTCCAAATTAAAACCCCCAAAAACCCAAATTAAAATTCCCAAAAAATTCAAATTTAAACCCAAAAAAATTCAGGAAAAAATTCCCCAAAAATCCAAATTAAACCCCTAAAAATTCCAATTAAAACCCCCAAAAACCTCCCCCAAACTCCTTTTTTTTCCCGTTTTTTTTCCCTGACCCCTCCGGGATTTTGGGGAATTTCTGGGATTTGGGGAATTTTGTGGGATTTGGGAATTTTTGGGATATTTTGGGTTTATTTTGGGATATTTTGGGGTTTTTCTCACCGGCCTCGGCGGCTCGGACGTACTCGAGGATGAGGCGCACGCGGCTGTGCAGCATCTTGATGGCGCTGTGCTGGGCAATCAGGTGCTCTGCCACTGGAATTGGGGAGAAATCCCGGGATTTTGGGAAAATTCCAGGATTTGGGGAGAATTCCTGGGATTTTGGGGCTTTTTTTGGGGAGAAATCCCGGGATTTTGGGGTTTTTTTGGGGGATTTTGGGGTTTTTTTGGGGGATTTTGGGGTTTTTTTGGGGGATTTTGGGATTTTTTTGGGGAATTGATGGCGCTGTGCTGGGCAATCAGGTGCTCTGCCACTGGAATTTGGGGGAAATTCCAGGGATTTTGGGAAAATTCCAGGATTTGGAAAGAATTCCAGGGATTTTGGGGAGAATTCCTGGGATTTTGGGCTTTTTTTGGGGAGAAATCCCGGGATTTTGGGGTTTTTTTGGGGGATTTTGGGGTTTTTTTGGGGTATTTTGGGGTTTTTTTTTGGGGAATTGATGGCGCTGTGCTGGGCAATCAGGTGCTCTGCCACTGCAATTTGGGGAAAATTCCAGGGATTTTGGGAAAATTCCAGGATTTGGGAAGAATTCCAGGGATTTTGGGGCTTTTTTTGGGGAGAAATCCCGGGATTTTGGGGTTTTTTTGGGGGATTTTGGGGTTTTTTTGGGGGATTTTGGGGTTTTTTTGGGGCATTGATGGCGCTGTGCTGGGCAATCAGGTGCTCTGCCACTGGAATTGGGGAAAATTCCAGGGATTTTGGGAAAATTCCAGGATTTGGGGAGAATTCCTGGGATTTTGGGGAAAATTCCAGGGATTTGGGGGCTTTTTTTGGGGAGAAATCCCAGAATTTTGGGGTTTTTTGGGGAGAATTTGGGGGATTTTTGGGGCTGGATTTCAGGCATAAATTCCCAGATTTCGGCTGTAAATCCCAGGATTTTGGGTGTAAATCTCAGGATTTTGTGTATAAATTCCCAGATTTTGGGTGTAAATTCCCGGATTTTTGGGTGTAAATCCCGGGATTTGGGGTATAAATTCCCGGATTTTGGGTGTAAATCCCGGGATTCAGCAGATTTTGGGTGTAAATTCCCGGATTTTGGGTGTAAATCCCGGGATTTTGGGTGTAAATCCCGGGATTTCGGGTGTAGACCTGTGGATTCAGCAGATTTTGGGTGTAAATTCCCAGATTTTTGGGTGTAAATCCCTGGATTCAGCAGATTTTGGGTGTAAATTCCTGGATTTTTGTGTGCAAATTCCTGGATTTTTGGGTGTAAATCCCGGGATTCAGCAGATTTTGTGTATAAATTCCCAGATTTTTGGGTGTAACTCCGTGGATTCAGCAGATTTTGGGTGTAAATTCCCGGATTTTTGGGTGCAAATCCCTGGATTTTGGGTGTAAATTCCCGGATTTTTGGGTGTAAATCCCTGGATTTTGGGTGTAAATTCCCGGATTTTTGGGTGTAAATCCCTGGATTTTGTGTGTAACTCCGTGGATTCAGCGGATTTTGTGTATAAATTCCCGGATTTTTGGGTGTAAATCCCTGGATTTTGTGTGTAAATCCGTAGATTCAGCAGATTTTGTGCATAAATTCCCGGATTTTTGGGTGGAAATCCCGGGATTTTGGGTGTAAATCCATGGATTCAGCAGATTTTTGTGTATAAATTCCCGGATTTTGGGTGTAAATCCCGGGATTTTGGGTGTAAATTCCCAGATTTTGGGTGTAAATCCCGGGATTTTGGGTGTAGACCTGTGGATTCAGTGGATTTTGGGTGTAAATTCCCAGATTTTGTGTATAAATTCCCGGATTTTTGGGTGTAAATCCCGGGATTTCGGGTGTAGATCTGTGGATTCAGCAGATTTTGGGTATAAACCCGTGGATTTTGTGAATAAATTCCCAGATTTTGGGTGTAAATTCCCGGATTTCGGGTGTAAATTCCCGGATTTTTGGTGTAAATCCCGGGATTTCGGGTGTAGACCTGTGGATTCAGCGCATTTTGTGTATAAATTCCCGGATTTTTGTGTGTAAATCTGTGGATTCAGTGGATTTTGTGTATAAATTCCCGGATTTTTGGGTGTAAATCCCGGGATTTTGGGTGTAAATTCCCGGATTTTTGGGTGGAAATCCCTGGATTTTGGCTCTCACCGGTGCTGTTCTCTCCCCCGCCCGTCGCCGTCATCCTGGCCACGTGATCCACCCCGATCCTCTCGGCCTCCTCGGTGGCCAGCGTGTAGGGCAGCTCGGCAAACAGCATGGTGGCCTGGAATTCCCCAAAATTCCCAAATTCCCAGCCCAAAAATTCCCAAATTCCCAAAATTCCCAGCCCGGAAAACCCCCGGGGGAAAAATCCTGGGGAGAAAAAGGCTCAAAATGGCCAAAAAATGATAAAAATCTATAAAAATGGGGATGGATTTGGGTTTAAATGGCTCAAAAATGGAAGAATTTGACCCAAAATTCCCAAAAATTCCCAAATTCCCGGCCCCAAAAACCCCCAGGGGAAAAATCCCAGGAAAAAAAGCTCAAAATGGCCAAAAAATGATAAAAATGGGGATGGATTTGGGTTAAAATGGCCCAAAAATTCCATTCTGAAAATTCCCAGCCCAAAAATTCCCAAATTCCCAAAATTCCCACCCCAAAAATTCCCAAATTCCCAAAATTCCCGGCCCAAAAAACCCCCAGGGGAAAAATCCCGGGGAAAAAGGAGCTGAAAATGGCCAAAAAATGATAAAAATGGGGATGGATTTGGGTTAGAATGGTCCAAAAATGGAAGAATTGGACCCAAAATTCCCCAAAAATTCCCAAATTCCCAAAATTCCCGGCCCCAAAAACCCCCAGAGGAAAAATCCTGGGGAGAAAAAGGCTCAAAATGGCCAAAAAATGATAAAAATGGGGCTGGATTTGGGTTAAAATGGGAGAAATTGGACCCAAAAATTCCATTCTGAGAATTCCCAGCCCAAAAATTCCCAAATTCCCAAAATTCCCAGCCCAAAAATTCCCAAATTCCCAAAATTCCCAGCCCCAAAAACCCCCGGGGGGGAAATCCTGGGGAGAAAAAGGCTCAAAATGGCCAAAAAATGATAAAAATGGGGCTGGATTTGGGTTAAAATGGTCCAAAAATGGAAGAATTGGACCCAAAATTCCCCAAAATTCCCAAATTCCCAAAATTCCCGGACCAAAAAACCCCCAGGGGAAAAATCCTGGGGAGGAAAAGGCTCAAAATGGCCAAAAAATGACAAAAAAAGATAAAAATGGGGCTGGATTTGGGTTAAAATGGGAGAAATTGGATAAAAAAAATTCCTGAAATTTCCATCCTGAAAATTCCCAGCCCAAAAATTCCCAAATTCCCAAAATTCCCAGCCCAAAAATTCCCAAATTCCCAAAATTCCCGGCCCCAAAAACCCCCAGGGGAAAAATCCCGGGGAAAAAATGGCTCAAAATGGCCAAAAAATGATAAAAATGGGGATGGATTTGGGTTAAAGTGGTCCAAAAATGGAAGAATTTGACCCAAAATTCCCCAAAATTCCCAAATTCCCGAAATTCCCGGCTCAAAAATTCCCAGGGGAAAAATCCCAGGGAAAAAGGAGCTGAAAATGGCCAAAAAATGATAAAAATGGGGCTGGATTTGGGTTAAAATGGTCCCAAAATGGAAGAATTGGACCCAAAATTCCCAAAAATTCCCAAATTCCCAAAATTCCCGGCCCAGAAAACCCCCGGGGGAAAAATCCCAGGAGAAAAAGGCTCAAAATGGCAAAAAAATGATAAAAATGGGGATGGATTTGGGTTAAAATGGTCCAAAATTGGAAGAATTTGACCCAAAATTCCCCAAAATTCCCAAATTCCCGAAATTCCCGGCTCAAAAATTCCCAGGGGAAAAATCCCAGGGAAAAAGGAGCTGAAAATGGCCAAAAAATGATAAAAATGGGGATGGATTTGGGTTAAAATGGGAGAAATTGGACCCAAAAATTCCATTCTGAGAATTCCCAGCCCAAAAATTCCCAAATTCCCAAAATTCCCAAAATTCCCAGCCCAAAAATTCCCAAATTCCCAAAATTCCCAGCCCAAAAATTCCCAAATTCCCAAAATTCCCAGCCCGGAAAACCCCCAGGGGAAAAATCCTGGGGAAAAAGGAGCTGAAAATGGCCAAAAAATGATAAAAATGGGGATGGATTTGGGTTAAAATGGCCCAAAAATGGAAGAATTGGACCCAAAATTCCCCAAAATTCCCAAATTCCCAAAATTCCCGGCCCCAAAAACCCCCAGGGGAAAAATCCCAGGGAAAAAGGAGCTGAAAATGGCCAAAAAATGATAAAAATGGGGATGGATTTGGGTTAAAATGGTCCAAAAATGGAAGAATTGGACCCAAAATTCCCCAAAATTCCCAAATTCCCAAAATTCCCGGCCCAAAAATTCCCAAATTCCCAAAATTCCCACCCCAAAAATTCCCAAATTCCCAAAATTCCCGGCCCGGAAAACCCCCAGGGGAAAAATCCTGGGGAAAAAAGAGCTCAAAATGGCCAAAAAATGATAAAAATGGGGATGGATTTGGGTTAAAATGGGAGAAATTGGACCCAAAAATTCCATTCTGAGAATTCCCAGCCCAAAAATTCCCAAATTCCCAAAATTCCCGGCCCAAAAATTCCCAAATTCCCAAAATTCCCAGCCCAAAAATTCCCAAATTCCCAAAATTCCCAGCCCCAAAAACCCCCAGGGGGGAAATCCTGGGGAGAAAAAGGCTCAAAATGGCCAAAAAATGATAAAAATGGGGCTGGATTTGGGTTAAAATGGTCCAAAAATGGAAGAATTGGACCCAAAATTCCCCAAAATTCCCAAATTCCCAAAATTCCCGGCCCGGAAAACCCCCGGGGGAAAAATCCTGGGGAGAAAAAGGCTCAAAATGGCCAAAAAATGATAAAAAATGATAAAAATGGGGCTGGATTTGGGTTAAAATGGGAGAAATTGGATCAAAAAAATTCCTGAAATTTCCATCCTGAAAATTCCCAGCCCAAAAATTCCCAAATTCCCAAAATTCCCAGCCCAAAAATTCCCAAATTCCCAAAATTCCCAGCCCAAAAATTCCCAAATTCCCAAAATTCCCGGCTCCAAAAACCCCCAGAGGAAAAATCCTGGGGAGAAAAAGGCTCAAAATGGCCAAAAAATGATAAAAATGGGGATGGATTTGGGTTAAAATGGTCCAAAATGGAAGAATTGGACCCAAAATTCCCCAAAATTCCCAAATTCCCAAATTTCCCGGCCCAAAAATTCCCAAATTCCCCCAAAAAGTCCCCTAAAAAATTCCCAAAATCCCCCAAAAAATCCCCCAACAATCCCAAATTCCGTAAAAAACTCCCAAAATTCCATAAAAAAACTCCCAAAATTCCATAAAAAATCCTCAAAATTCCATTAAAAAAACCCCAAAATTTCATAAAAAACCCCCCAAATTCCATAAAAAAAAATCCTCAAAATTCCCTTAAAAACCCCCCAAAATTCCATAAAAAAAACCCCAAAATTCCATAAAAAAACCCCCAAAATTCCATAAAAAAACCCAAAATTCCATAAAAAAGCCCCAAAATTCCATAAAAAAACCCAAAATTCCATAAAAAAGCCCCAAAATTCCATAAAAAACTCCCAAAATCCCAAAAAAACCCAAAATTCTATAAAAAACTCCAGAAATTCCATAAAAAATCCCCAAAATTCCATTAAAAAACCTCCAAAATGCCATAAAAAAATCCTCAAAATTCCATTAAAAAATCCCCAAAAAACCCCAAAATCCCAAAAAAACCCAAAATCCCCCAAAAACCCCAAAATTCCATAAAAGAAACCCAAAATCCCATAAAAAAAACCCAAAATCCCCAAAAAACCCCAAAATTCCATAAAAAAAGCCTCAAAGTTCCATAAAAAAATCTCCAAAATTCCATAAAAAAATCTCCAAAATTCCACAAAAAAATCCCAAAAAACCCCAAAATTCCCCCAAAAAATCCCCAAAACCCCAAATCCCCTAAAAAATCCCAAAATTCCATAAAAAACTCCCAAAATTCCTTAAAAAATCTCCAAAATTCCACAAAAAAAGTCCCAAAATTCCATAAAAAATCTCCAAAACTCCACAAAAAAATCCCCAAAAAACCCCAAAATTCCCCCAAAAATCCCCTTAAAATTCCCCAAATTTTCCCCCAAATATTCCCAAAATTCCCGGAATTCCGGAGAATTCCAGAGAATTCCGGGATTTTGGGGCTCACCTCTCCGTTGATGATGTCGATCACGGACTCGAAGACGCTCACGGGGAGCTGGGGGGGACCAAAAATTGGGAAAAAATTGGGATTTTCCCAAAGTTTTGGGGGTTTTTCCCAAAAATTTGGGATTTTTTCCCAAAAATTTGGGGATTTTTCCCAAAAATTTGGGGATTTTTCCCATAAATTTGGTATTTTTTCCCCAAAATTAGAGGTTTTACCCCAAAACTTGAGATTTAATCCCCAAAAATTGGTGAATTTTCACCAAAAATTGGGATTTCCTTCCCAAAATTGAGGTTTTTTCCCAAAATTGGGGATCTTTTCCCATAACTTGGAATTTATTCCCCAAAATTTGGAGTTTTTTCCCCAAAATTCAGAATTTTTCCCCAAAATTGTGATTTTTTCCCCAAAATTTGGAGTTTTTTCCCCAAATTTTGAACTTTTTTCCCCAAAATTCCTGGTTTTTCCCCAAATTCGTGGTTTTTTCCCAAAATTTGGGATTTTTCCCCAAAATTTGGAGTTTCTTTCCCAAAACTTGGGATTTTTTCCCCAAATTTTGGAGTTTTTTCCCCAAATTTTGAAGTTTTTTCCCCAAAATCCATGATTTTTCCCCAAAATTTGGAGTTTTCACCTCAAAATTTGGAATTTTTTCCCCGAAATTCAGAAATTTTCCCCAAATTTTGGATTTTTTTCCCCAAAATTGGGAATTTTTTCCCCAGAATTTGGAGTTTTTTCCCCAAATTTTGAATTTTTTTCCCCAAAATTCCTGGTTTTTCCCCAAAATTTGTGTTTTTTTCCCAAAATCCGCCTTTTTCAGCCCAAACTCACGTCGGTGTGTTTGGTCATGGGGTTCAGTTTCAGGAACAGGGGGCTCTCGATGATCTCACAAACCTGACAAAAAAATCCCAAAAATTCCCAAAATCTTCCCAAATTCCTGCTGGAAACTTCTGGGAATTCCCAAAATTCCCAATTCCAGCGGAAATCCGGGAAAAATTCACCCAAAATTCCCCAAAATCCCCCCAAAAATCCCATCAGGAGCCCCAAATCCTCCCAAAAAAACCCAAAATCCACAAAAAATCCTTCCAAGATCCCAAAAATTCCCAAAAATCCCCCAAAATTCCCAAAAATCCCCCAAAATTCCCCAAATCCATCCCAAACTCCCAAAAATTCCCAAAATTCCCCCAAAATTCCCAAAAATCCCCCCAAATTCCACCCAGGACCCCTCAAACTCCCAAAAATTCCCCAAAATCCCTCCAAAGTTCCCAAAATTCCCCAAAATCCCCCCAGGATTCCCAAAATCCCTCCCAAACTCCCCAAAATTCCCAAAATTCCCAAAAAATTCCCTCAAATCCACCCCAGGACCCCCCAAAATTCCCAAAAATTCCCAGAAATTCCCCAAAATTCCCAGAAATTCCCCAAAAATTCCCCTCAAATTCCCAAAAAAAACCCCAAAAAAATCCCCCAAAATTCCCGGAAAATTCCCAGAAAATTCCCCAAAATTCCCAGAAAATTCCCCCAGAATTCCCAGAAATTCCCCCAAAAATTCCCCTCAAATTCCCAAAAAAACCCCCCAAAAATTCCAAAAAATTCCCAAAAAAACCCCAAAAAAATCCCCCAAAAATTCCCAGAAATTCCTGAAAATTCCCCAAAAATTCCCGGAAAATTCCCAGAAAATCCCCAAAAATTCCCAGAAATTCCCCAAAATTCCCGGAAAATTCCCAAAAAAAAACCCAAAAAATCCCCAAAAATTCCCAAAGAAACCCCAAAAAAATCCCCCCAAAATTCCCAGAAATTCCTGAAAATTCCCCAAAAATTCCCGGAAAATTCCCAGAAATTCCCCAAAATTCTCCAAAATTCCCAAAAATTCCCCCAAAATTCCCCTCAAATTCCAAAAAGAAAACCCCCCAAAATTCCCAGAAATTCCGAGAAAATTCCCCAAAAATCCCCAGAATTCCCAGAAATTCCCCCAAAATTCCCAGAATTCCCAGAAATTCCCCAAAAATTCCCAGAAATTCCCCCAAAATTCCCCTCAAATTCCCAAAAAACCCCCAAAAAATCCCCAAAAATTCCAAAAAAAGCCCCAAAAAAATCCCTAAAAATTCCCAGAAATTCCCAAAAATTCCCAAAAAATTCCCCAAAATTCCCAGAAACTCCCAGAATTCCCCATAAATTCCCCTCAAATTCCAAAAAAAACCCCCCAAAAATCCTGAAAAATTCCAAAAAAAGCCCCAAAAAAATCCCTAAAAATTCCCAGAAATTCCCAAAAATTCCCAAAAAATTCCCAAAAATTCCCAGAAACTCCCAGAATTCCCCATAAATTCCCCTCAAATTCCCAAAAAAACCCCCAAAAATCCTGAAAAATTCCAAAAAAAGCCCCAAAAAATCCCCAAAAATTCCCAGAAATTCCCAAAAATTCCCGGAAAATTCCCGGAAAATTCCCCAAAAATTCCCAGAAATTCCCAAAAATCCCCAAAAATTCCCCAAAAATTCCCAAAAAATCCAAAAAAATTCCCAAAAAAAGCCCCCAAAAACCCCCAAAAATTCCCAGAAATTCCCCAAAATTCCCAGAAATTCCCAGAAATCCCCAGAATTCCCAGAATTCCCAGAAATCCCCGGAATTCCGGGATTCCCACCTGTTTGTGGACGTGGATGTCGGCGGGCTCGGGGGGCCCCCCCATCGTGTACCAGCCCAGGAATTCCAGGTCCTTGAACACCTGCTTGACTTTTTTTGGGATAAAGGAGAGAAAATCCCGGGATTTGGGGGGGTTGGGAAAGGCCAGAATTCCCAGGAATTCCACCCAAAAAAATTCCCGGGAATTCACCCCCAAAAATTCCCAAAATTCCCACAAAAAATCCCAAAATTCTCACAAAAAATCCCCCCAAAAATTGAAAATATTCCCTGAAATTCCTCAAAATTCCCTTCCCAAAATTCCCAGAAATTCCCCCAAAATTCCTCAAAATTCCACCCAAAAAATTCCCAGAAATTCCCCCAAAATTCCACCCCAAAATTCCACAAAATTCCACCCCAAAAATTCCCAAAAGTTCGCTCCAAAAATTCCCAAGAATTCCCACAAAAAATCCACCCAAAAATTAAAAAAAAATCCTCAAAATTCCTTAAAATTCCCCTCCCAAAATTCCCAGAAATTCCCCCCAAAAATTCCCAGGAATTCCCACAAAAAATCCCAAAATTTACCCAAAAAATCCCCACAAAAATTAAAGAAATTCCTCAAAATTCCCTTCCTAAAATTCCCAGAAATTCCCCCCAAAAAATTCCCAAATAAATCTGAAATAAATCCCCCAAAAAAGTCCCCAAAATTCCCAAAAATTCTCCCCAAAATTCCCAGAAATTCCCCCCAAAAAATTCCCAGAAATTCCCCCCAAAATTCCTCAAAATTCCACCCAAAAAATTCCCCAAAAATCTGAAAAAAATTCCAAAAAAATTCCCAAAATTCCCCCAAAAAATCCCCCCCAAAAATTAAAAAAATTCCCTGAAATTCCTCAAAATTCCCCCCCCAAATTCCCAGAAATTCCACCCAAAAAATTCCCAAAAATCCACCCAAAAAAATTCCAAAAAAAACCTCAAAAAAATTCCAAAAAAAACCTGAAAAAAATTCCAAAAAAATTCCTGAAAAAGCTCCAAAAAATTCCCCCAAAATTCCCAAAAATTCCCCAAAAAAATCTCCCAAAAAAATTCCTGAAAATTCCCAAAAAATTCCCAAAAATTCCCAGGAAATTCCTGGAATTTCCTCTCATATTTCCTCTCCCACTTCTCGTCTGTGACCCCGAAAATCCCAAAAAATCCCCCAAAAACTCAAAAAAAACCCCGAAAATCTCGAAAAAAAAACCCCCAAAAAATAAAAAAAAAAAATCCAAAAAAATTCCTAAATATTCCCAGAAAATTCCGAAGAATTTCCAGAAAATTCCTGGGATTCCCACTCCCACTGCTCCTCCTTGGTGTAACCCCGCTTCTCACCTGTGACCCCAAAACCTCAAAAAATCCCCCAAAAAATCTCAAAAAAAATAAAAAAAAAATCCAAAAAAAATGGAAAAAAAATCCGAAAAAAAAAAAAAAAAATTCCTAAAAATTCCCAGAAAATTCCCAAAAAATTCCCAAAAATTCCTGGAATTCCTACTCCCACTGCTCCTCCTTGGTGTAACCCCACTTCTCACCTGTGACCCCAAAACCTCAAAAAATCCCCCAAAAACCTCAAAAAAAATCCCCAAAAAATCCGAAAAAAAATGGAAAAAAAATCGAAAAAAATCCGAAAAAAATCCAAAAAAAATCCAAAAAATTCCCAAAAAATTCCCAGAAAATTCCCAAAAAATTCCCAAAAATTCCTGGAATTCCTACTCCCACTGCTCCTCGTTGGTGTAACCCCACTTCTCACCTGTGACCCCAAAACCTCAAAAAATCCCCCAAAAACCTCAAAAAAAATCCCCCAAAAAATCCAAAAAAAATCCAAAAAAAATTCGAAAAAAATCCAAAAAAATTCCTAAAAATTCCCAGAAAATTCCCAAAAAATTCCCAAAAATTCCCAGAAAATTCCTGGAATTCCTACTCACACTGCTCCTCCTTGGTGTAACCCCGCTTCTCACCTGTGACCCCAAAACCTCAAAAAATCCTTCAATAACCTCAAAAAAAATCCAGAAAAAATCCGAAAAAAATCCAAAAAAAATCCAAAAAAAAAATCCCGAAAAAAATCGAAAAAAATCCGAAAAAAATAAAAAAAAAATCCAAAAAATTCCCAAAAAATTCCCAGAAAATTCCCAAAAATTCCTGGAATTCCTACTCACACTGCTCCTCCTTGGTATAGTCATCCTTCTCATCGATGAGTCTCAAAACCCAAAACAAACCCCCCAAAATCCCCCAAAAAATCCAAAAAAATTCCAAAAAAAATCCAAAAAAAATCCGAAAAAAATCCAAAAAAAATCCGAAAAAATTCCTAAAAATTCCCAAAAAATTCCCAAAAAATTCCCAAAAATTCCTGGAATTCCTACTCACACTGCTCCTCCTTGGTATAGTCATCCTTCTCATCGATGAGTCTCAAAACCCAAAACAAACCCCCCAAAATCCCCCAAAAAATCCAAAAAAAATCCAAAAAAAATCCGAAAAAAATCCAAAAAAAATCCGAAAAAAATCGTAAAAATTCCCAAAAATTCCCAGAAAATTCCCAAAAAATTCCCAAAAATTCCTGGGATTCCCACTCCCACTGCTCCTCCTTGGTGTAACCCCACTTCTCACCTGTGACCCCAAAACCTCAAAAAATCCTTCAAAAACCTCAAAAAAAATCCCCAAAAAATCCGAAAAAAATCCCGAAAAAAATCGAAAAAAATCCGAAAAAAATCCAAAAAAAATCCAAAAAATTCCCAAAAAAATCCAAAAAATTCCCAAAAAATTCCCAGAAAATTCCCAAATATTCCTGGAATTCCTACTCACACTGCTCCTCCTTGGTATAGTCATCCTTCTCATCGATGAGTCTCAAAACCCAAAACAAACCCCCCAAAATCCCCCAAAAAATCAAAAAAAAATAAAAAAAAAATCCAAAAAAAATAAAAAAAAATCCAAAAAAATTCCTAAAAATTCCCAAAAAATTCCCAAAAATTCCCAAAAATTCCTGGAATTCCCACTCACACTGCTCCTCCTTGGTGTAGTAGTACTCCTTGTCGATGAGCACGTGTCCCCCCGAGGTGTGGGCCAGCAGCTCGAAGGAATTCATCACCTCGATGTTCCGACCCTCCTGGCGCCCGATCAGAGCCCCGATCACTGCAGGGGGAATTGGGGGATTTGGGGGGGGTTTGGGGGGTCCTGAGGGGATTTGGGGGGGATTTGGGGAGTCCTGGAAGGGATTTGGGGGGTCCTGGGGGGATTTTGGGGGGTCTTGGGGGAGTTTGGGGGGTCCTGGAAGGGATTTGAGGGGTCCTGGGGGGAGTTTGGGGGGTCCCAGAGGAGATTTGGGGGGATTTGGGGGGGTCCTGGAAGGGATTTGGGGGGGATTTGGGGGGTCCTGGGGGAGTTTGGGGGATCCTGGAGGGGATTTGGGGGGTCCTGAGGGGATTTGGGGAGTCCTGGAAGGGATTTGGGGGGTCCCAGGGGGGATTTGGGGGGTCCTGGGGGGGGTTTGGGGGGTCCCAGAGGGGATTTGGGGGGTCCTGAGGGGATTTGGGGGAATCTGGGGGGGATTTGGGGGGTCCTGGAAGGGATTTGGGGGGTCCTGGGGGAGTTTGGGGGGTCCTGGAGGGGATTTTGGGGGGTCCCAGGGGGGATTTGGGGAGGATTTTGGGGGTCCCAGGGGGGATTTGGGTGCCCGATCAGAGCCCCGATCACTGCAGGGGGAAATTGGGGGGATTTGGGGGGTCCTGAGGGGATTTGAGGGGTCCTGGGGGGGTTTGGGGGGTCCTGGAGGGGATTTGGGGGGTCCCAGGGGGGGTTTGGGGGGTCCTGGAAGGGATTTGGGGGGATCTGGGGGGAATTTGGGGGGTCCTGGAAGGGATTTGAGGGGTCCTGGAGAAGTCTGGGGGGTCCTGAGAGAGTTTGGGGGATCCTGGGGGGGATTTTGGGGATCCTTGAGGTAATTTTGGGGATCCTGGATGGAATTTTGGGGATCCTGGATGGAATTTTGGGGTTCCTGGGAAGGATTTTGGGGATCCTGGATGGAATTTTGGGGATCCTGGATGGAATTCTGGGGTTCCTGGGAAGGATTTTGGGGATCCTGGATGGAATTTTGGGGATCCTGGATGGAATTTTGGGGATCCTGGATGGAATTTTGGGGATCCTGGATGGAATTTTGAGGTTCCTGGGAAGGATTTTGGGGCACCAGCATCTCCCAGCAGAACCCCCCGAGTCTCTTCTGGGAACACTTTGTGAAGCTGTGACCGGAATTGTTGGGAATTCTGGGGATTTTTGGGAATTCTGGGGATTTCTGAGAATTCTGGGGATTTCTGGGAATTCTGGGGATTTCTGGGAATTCTGGGGATGTTTTGGGGATCTCACCCTGCCCATTCCGTCCCTCCTGGGAGCGCAGTCGGATCCAGTGGTCGGAGATGTTGAGGATCACCAGGGGGTGCAGAGCCACGGAAACGCTGCCGGTCACTCCTCCGGCCATCACCTGCGCCACTGCCGGGCCACATTCCCGGGATTTGGGGACATTCCCAAAAATTCCAAAGGGTTTGGGGACATTCCCAAAAATTCCCAGGGATTTGGGGCCATTTCCAGTGGTTTTGGGGCCATTCCCAGGGATTTTTGGGGCCGTTCCCAGGGGATTTGGGGCAATTCCCGAAAATTCCCAAAGGATTTGGGGCCATTCCCAAAAATTCCCAAAGGATTTGGGGCTGTTCCCAAAAATTCCCGGGGATTTGGGGCCATTCCCAGTGGTTTTGGGGCCATTCCTGGGGGATTATGGGATGTTCTTGGGTTTTTTGGGGGCCATTCCCAAAAATTCCCGAGGATTTGGGGCCATTCCCAAAAATTCCCAAAGGATTTGGGGACATTCCTGAAAATTCCCGACAGTTTGGGGCCATTCCCAAAAATTCCCAGGGATTTGAGGTCATTCCCAGTGGTTTTGGGGCAATTCCCAGGGATTTTAGGGCCATTCCCAGGGGTTTTTTGGGTCGTTCCTGGAGGATTTGGGGCCATTCCCAGAAATTCCCAAAGGATTTGGGGCCGTTCCCAAAAATTCCCGAGGATTTGGGGCCATTCCTGAAAATTCCCAAAGGATTTGGGGACATTCCCAAAAATTCCCAAGGATTTGAGGTCATTCCTGGGGGTTTTGGGGCCATTCCCGGGGATCTGGGGCCATTCCCAGAAATTCCCAAAGGATTTGGGGCCATTCCCAGAAATTCCCAAAGGATTTGGGGCCATTCCCAAAAATTCCCAAAGGATTTGGGGCCATTCCCGAAAATTCCCGGGGATTTGGGGCAATTCCTGAGGGTTTTGGGGACATTCCTGGGGGTTTCTGGGACAATTCCCAGTGGTTTTGGGGCAGTTTCCGAAAATTCCCAAAGGATTTGGGGCTGTTCACAAAAATTCCCGAGGATTTGGGACAATTCCCAGTGATTTTGGGGCAATTCCCGTGGGTTTTTGGGGCAATTCCTGAGGGATTTTGGGATGTTCCTGGTTTTTTTTCTGGGCCATTCCCGGGGTATTTGGGGCCATTCCCAAAAATTCCCAAAGGATTTGGGGCCATTCCTGATGGATTTTAGGGCAATTCCCGGGGATTTGAGTCAATTCCCGGTGATTTTGGGGCAATTCCCGGTGATTTTGAGGCTCTCCCTGGGATTTTTCCCCTCACGATTTGTCCCTTCCCGGTGCCGCTCCCGTTATTCCCGGTGTTATTCCCGTTATTCCCGGTACCATTCCCGCAGCTCCCGCCGCCGCCTTCCCCACCCCCCGTTATTCCCGGGGCCATTCCCGCTGATTTTGAGGCTCCCCCTGGAATTTTTCCCCTCACGATTTGCCCCTTCCCGGCGCCGCTCCCGTTAACGCCGCCGCCCTTCCCGCTGCCCCCGCCCTCACCTGCCCCATCCACCTCCATCCCGCCGTTGTTCCCGGTGCTCCCGGTGCCGTTCCCGGCGCTCCCGGGGCCCCCCCCGCTCCCGGCGCCTCCTCCGCAGGAGCCGCCGCCTCCCGGCGCCGCCGCCGCCATCTTGGCGCCCTCACCGGGCAAGCGTAGGGGAGGAGGGGGCGGAGCTCCAACAAAACGCGATTTGATTGGACAACGCTCCGAAGGGGCGGAGCCTCTTGAATATTTTACTTTGATGCGGGGTTTTGATTGGGCGATACTAAAGTGGGAGGGGCTTAAAAAAGGCGGGACGACAGAGCAGCGTTTTGATTGGTCAATGCTTTAATGGGTGGGGCTGCGCGGGGCGGGGCTTTGCAGCCGCGCATGCGCGGTGAGGGAAGGCGCTCCCAGTTCCTTCCTAAGGCTCCCCAGTTCATCCCAGTTCCAAATCTCTCTCTCCCAGTTTATCCCAGTTCGCTGTTAACGTCTCCCAGTCCACCACGGCTCCCTCCTAACGTCTCTTAGACCTTTCCCAGTCCGTTCCAGTCCATCCCAGTTCCCTCCTGAGACCTCCCAGTTCATCCCAGTTCCCTCCCAGTTCATCCCAGTTCCCTCCCAGTCCCTCCCAGTTCCCTCCAGTCACCCCAAAATGCCCCAGCACTGCCCGCAGCGCTACGTAAACGGCGTAAGGAGCGCACGGCTGCCCTCAGCGCTACACAAACGGCGTCCGGTTCCTCCCAGTTCATCCCAGTCCCCTCCCAGTTCATCCCAGTCCACCGTAAAGGCCCCGCCGCTGCCCCCAGCGCGACGGGAACGGCGAACGGACCCGGGGAACGGCGAACGGGCCCCGGGAACGGTAACGGCGGAGCGCTACGCAAATGGCGCACGGTTCCCGCCGCTGCCCTCAGCGCTACGCAAACGGCGTAAAGTTCCCGCCGTTGCCCTCAGCGCTACGCAAACGGCGTAAGTACCCGCCGTTGCCCTCAGCGCTACGCAAACGGCGTAAAGTTCCCGCCGTTGCCCTCAGCGCTACGCAAACGGCGTAAAGTTCCCGCCGCTGTCCTCAGCGCTACGCAAACGGCGTAAAGTTCCCGCCGTTGCCCTCAGCGCTACGCAAACTGCGCACGGTTCCCGCCGCTGCCCTCAGCGCTACGCAAACTGCGCACGGTTCCCGCCGCTGCCCTCAGCGCTACGCGAACGGCGCGAGGAGCGCGCTCTGCCCGCCCCGGTTCTCCACGGAAACAGCGCAAAACCTTCCCCAGCCTCCGGTACCGGCGGTGGCGGGAGGGTCCCGGTAACGGGGGGTCGCGGTCCCGGTAACGGGGGGTCGCGACCGAGCGCGCGTGATGACGTCATTGGGCCGAGCCGGGGGGCGTGGCCAGAGAGAAAAGGGGCGGAGCCAGCGCTGAGGCGGACGGAACCATTGTGAGGGGAAAAGAGGGGGGGGGGAGGAGGGGAAAAAAAAGACCCCAAAATGGGTCTGGGGGCGGCACCGAACCCCCCAAAATGGGTCTGGGGGCGGCAGAGGAACCACAGAGACGCCGCGAGTGGGGACCAAGGGCTTTTAAAAACACCTGGGGGGGGGAGGGGGGAAGCTCCCAAATGTCCGTCAGAAGAGGGGGGGAGGGGCAGCCCCAAAGCCCCTCCCCCAGAGCCCCTCCCCCTCCCAATTCAGGCACGTTGGGGGTGGGGGAGGGGGGAAAAGACCCCCAAAATTTAACCCCCCGCACCCCAAAATAAATGAGGGGGGGGGCGCAGAGTCCGGTTGGGGACCGGGGGTGTCCCCTGAGGGGGGAGGGGAGGGGGTGATTCCCCTCCCCCACCCCCGGTTTTGTCCCCAAGGGGGTCCCCGGGGGGGGTCCCGGGGGGCTCCGGGGTCACCACAGGCGATGCTGGTGAAGGTTCCGGCTGAGCACGGAGCGAACGTCGGCCGTGAACCTGAAATTTGGGGAGGGGGAGAGGGAAAAAAGGGTGTGAGACCCCCTCCTCAAAATATAAAAATTATAAAAACCCCCCCCAGAAAAAAAATGGGATGGTCCAGAGAAGAGGAAGGTAAAGACTGAGGAAGGAAATGTGGGAATTTGGGGGGAAATCACCCAAAAAAGTCACCCAAGATTCCTTCAAATTCAGCCAAAATCAACCAAATCCCATCCGGGACCACCAAAATCCTCCCCAAATTCAGCCAGGACCCCCCAAATCTCCTCCAAGACCCCCAAACCCCCCCAAATCCCCCTTGAATCTCCTCAAATCCCCCCCAAATCCACCCCAGGACCCCCCAAATCCTCCCCAAATCCCCCAGGACCCCCCAAATCCTCCTCAAATCTCCTCAAATCCTCCCCAAATCCACCCCAGGAGCCCCAAAACCCCCCTCAAATCCTTCCAAATCCTCCCCAAATAACTCAGGACCCCCCAAATCCCCCTCGAATCTCCTCCAAGACCCCCAAATTCCCCCAAATCTCCTCCAAGAGCCCCAAATCCCCCATGAATCTCCTCAAATCCCCCCCAAATCCACCCCAGGACCCCCCAAATCCTCCCCAAATCCCCCAGGACCCCCCAAATCTCCTCCAAGAGCCCCAAATCCTCCTGAAATCTCCTCAAATCCTCCCCAAATCCACCCCAGGACCCCCCAAATCCTCCCCAAATCCCCCAGGACCCCCCAAATCTCCTCCAAGAGCCCCAAATCCTCCTGAAATCTCCTCAAATCCCCCCTAAATCCACCCCAGGACCCCCCAAATCCACCCAGGACCCCCCAAATCCCCCCCAAATCCACTCAGGACACCAAAATCCACCCCAGGACCCCCCAAATCCACTCAGGACCCCCCAAATCCTCCCCCAATCCACCCAAATCCCCCCTAAATCCACCCCAGGACCCCCCAAACCCCCCAGGACCCCCCCAAATCCTCCCCAAATCCACCCAGGACCCCCCAAATCTCCCTCAAATCCTTCCAAATCCCCCCCAAATCCACCCCAGGACCCCCCAAATCCCCTTCAAGACCCCCAAGCCCCCCCAAATCCCCCTCGAATCTCCTCAAATCCCCCCAAAATCCACCCCAGGACCCCCCAAGGCCCCCCAGGACCCCCCAAATCCTCCTCAAATCCCCCCCAGGACCCCCCAAATCCCCCGGGGACCCCCCCAAATCCTCCCCAAATCCACCCCAGGACCCCCCAAATCCACCCCTGGACTCCCCAAATCCTCCCCAAATCCCCCCCAGGACCCCCCAAATCACCCGGGGACCCCCCAAATCCCCCCCAGGACCCCCCAAATCCTCCCCAAATCCCCCCCAGGACCCCCCAAATCCCCCCAGCCTCGCCCCCTCCCCACCTGAGCGCGTCCAGCATGGGCAGGAGGTTGAGCAGGGCCGTGTCCCCGGGGTCGCTGAACCACGACTTGATGGGGATGGCGTTGTCTGGGGAGAGATTTGGGGGTCCCCAAAGAGTTTTGGGGGTCCCCAAAAAGTTTGAGATGGATTTGGGGGGATTTGAGGGAGATTTGGGGGGATTTAGGGGGATTTGGGGGGGATTTGGGGGAGGTTTGGGGGGTCCCTGGCATCACTGAATCAAGACTTGATGGGGATGGCGTTGTCTGGGAGGGATTTTGGGGAAATTTTGGGGGTCCCCAGAAGATTTTGGGGGTCCCCAGAGAGATTTTGGGGGTCCCCAAAAAGTTTGAGATGGATTTGGGGGGATTTGAGGGAGATTTGGGGGGGTTTGGGTGGGATTTAGGGGGATTTGGGGGAGGTTTGGAGGGTCCCCGGGGTGGCTGAACCACGACTTGATGGGGATGGCGTTGTCTGGGGGGAAATTTGGGGGTCCCCAAAAGATTTTGGGGGTCCCCAGAGAGATTTTGGGGGTCCCCAAAAAGTTTGAGAGAAATTTGGGGGGATTTGGGGGGATTTGGGGGGGATTTGAGGGGATTTGGGGAGGTTGGGGGGTCCCCGGGGTCACTGAACCATGACTTGATGGGGATGGCGTTGTCTGGGAGGGATTTTGGGGAAATTTTGGGGGTCCCCAGAAGATTTTGGGGGTCCCCAGAAAGATTTTGGGGGTCCCCAGAGAGATTTTGGGGTCCCCAGCGGGTTTGAGAGGGATTTGGGGGGGATTTGGGGGGATTTTGGGGGGGATTTGGGGAGATTTGAGGGGAATTTGGGGGGATTTGGGGGGGTTTGGGGGAGGTTTGGGGGTCCCCATAAAGATTTTGGGGGTCCCCAGAGAGTCTGAGAACAATTTGGGGGGGATTTGGGTTTCCAGAATATTCTGGGAATATTTTTGGGAATATCTTGGGGAATATTTTTGGAATATTTTGGGAACATTTTGGGAACATTTTGGGAATATTTTAAGAATGTTTTGGGAATATTTTGGGAACATTTTGGAGATATTTTGGGAATATTTTGGGAACGTTTTGGGAACATTTTTGGAATATTTTGGGGATATTTTTGGAATATTTTGGGAATATTTTGGGGATATTTTGGGAATATTTTGGGGATATTTTGGGGGATATTTTTGGAATATTTTGGGAATATTTTGGGAATATTTTTGAAATATTTCGGGAATATTTTGGAGATATTTTAGGGATATTTTGGGGATATTTTGGGAATCTTTTGGGAACATTTTGGGAATATTTTGGGGATATTTTGGGAATATTTTTGGAATATTTTAGGAATATTTTTGGAATATTTTTTGGATATTTTGGGAACATTTTTGGGGATATTTTGGGAATATTTTTGGAATATTTTGGGGATATTTCGGGAATATTTTGGGGATATTTTGGAATATTTTGGGGATGTTCTGGGAACATTTTGGGAATATTTCGGGGATGTTTTTGGGGATATTTTTGGAATATTTTGGGAATATTTCGGGAATATTTCAGGAATATTTTTGGAATATTTTGGGAATATTTCGGGAATATTTTGGGGATATTTCGGGGATATTTTGGGAACATTTTGGGAATATTTTGGGAACATTTTTGGAATATTTTGGGAATATTTTGGGAATATTTTGGGGATATTTTGGAAATATTTCGGGAACATTTTGGAGATATTTTGGGAATATTTTTGGAACATTTTGGGAACATTTTGGGAATATTTTGTGAATATTTTGTGAATATTTTAGGAACATTTTGGGAACATTTTGGGAATATTTTAGGAATATTTTTGGAATATTTTTTGGATATTTTGGGAACATTTTTGGGGAATATTTTTGGAATATTTTGGGAATGTTCTGGGAATATTTTGGGGATATTTTGGGGATATTTTTGGGAATATTTTTGGAATATTTTGGGGATATTTTGGGAATATTTTGGGAATATTTTTGGAATATTTTGGGAATGTTTTGGGAATGTTCTGGGAACATTTTGGGAATATTTTGGGAATATTTCGGGAATATTTTGGGGAATGTTTTGGGAATGTTCTGGGAACATTTTGGGAATATTTTTGGGAATATTTTGGGGATATTTTGGGAATATTTTGGGGATATTTTTTGGAATATTTTGGGAATATTTTGGGGATATTTTTTGGAATATTTTGGGGATATTTTGGGGATATTTCGGGAATATTTTGGGGAATGTTTTGGGAATGTTCTGGGAACATTTTGGGAATATTTTTGGGAATATTTTGGGGATATTTTGGGAATATTTTGGGAATATTTTGGGGATATTTTTTGGAATATTTTGGGGATATTTTGGGGATATTTTGGGAATATTTTAGGAATATTTTTGGAATATTTTTTGGATATTTTGGGAACATTTTTGGGGAATATTTTGGGAATGTTTTGGGAATATTTCGTGAATATTTTGTGAATATTTCAGGAATATTTTGGGAATATTTTTGGAATATTTTTGGAATATTTTGGGAATATTTTGGGAATATTTTGGGGTACCTGGGTGGCTGCGGTAGGCTCCAGGTGAGTTGTCGAGGATGACGATGCTGGACAGGTCGCTGTGCACCACCGACAGGTCCTTGATGTAACTGCCCAGCTCCAGAGTGCAGTGCTGGGGGCGGGGCCACGTCAGGGACACGCCCACCGGAAACGGGACACGCCCACCGGAAATGGGACACGCCCACCGGGAATGGGACACCCCCGCCGGGACAGGGACACGCCCACCGGGAATGGGACACGCCCACCGGAAATGGGACACGCCCACCAATCCCAGGACACACCCACCGGAAACGGGACACGCCCACCAATCCCAGGACACGCCCACCGGAAACGGGACACGCCCACCGGAAACGGGACACGCCCACCGGGAATGGGAAACGCCCACCGGAAACGGGACACGCCCACCAATCACAGGACACGCCCACCGTGAATGGGAAACACCCACCGGGAATGGGACACGCCCACCGGGACAGAGACACACCCACTGGGAATGGGACACGCCCACCGGAAGTGGGACACGCCCACCAATCACAGGACACACCCACCGGAAACGGGACACGCCCACCAATCACAGGACACGCCCACCGGGAACGGGACACGCCCACCGGGAATGGGAAACACCCACCAGGAATGGGACACGCCCACCGGAAACGGGACACACCCACCGGGAATGGGAAACACCCACCGGAAGTGGGACACGCCCACCGGAAACGGGACACGCCCACCGGGAACGGGACACGCCCACCGGAAACGGGACACGCCCACCGGAAATGGGAAACACCCACCGGGAATGGGACACGCCCACCGGAAATGGGACACGCCCACTGGGAATGGGACACGCCCACCAGAAACGGGACACGCCCGCCGGGACAGGGACACTCCCACCGGAAATGGGACACGCCCACCGGAAATGGGAAACGCCCACCGGGAATGGGACACGCCCACCGGAAACGGGACACGCCCACCGGGAACGGGACGCCCACCGGGAATGGGAAACGCCCACCGGAAACGGGACACGCCCACCGGGAATGGGACACGCCCACCAGAAGTGGGACACACCCACCGGAAACGGGACACACCCACCGGAAACGGGACACGCCCACCGGGAATGGGACACGCCCACCGGAAATGGGACACGCCCAGCAATCACAGGACACGCCCACCGGGAATGGGACACGCCCACCGGAAAACGGGACACGCCCACCGGGAATGGGAAATGCCCACTGGGAATGGGACACGCCCACCGGGAATGGGACACGCCCACCGGGAATGAGACACGCCCACCGGAAATGGGACACACCCACCGGAAGTGGGACACACCCACCGGAAACGGGACACGCCCACCAAACACAGGACACGCCCACCGGGAATGGGAAACGCCCACCGGAAACGGGACACGCCCACCGGAAACGGGACACGCCCACCAAACACAGGACACGCCCACCGGGAATGGGAAACGCCCACCGGAAACGGGACACGCCCACCGGAAACGGGACACGCCCACCAAACACAGGACACGCCCACCGGGAATGGGAAACGCCCACCGGAAACGGGACACGCCCACCGGAAACGGGACACGCCCACCGGAAACGGGACACGCCCACCGGGAACGGGACACACCCACCGGAAACGGGACACGCCCACCGGGAACGGGACACGCCCACCGGGAATGGGACACGCCCACCGGGAACGGGAAACGCCCACCGGGAATGGGACACGCCCACCGGGAACGGGACACGCCCACCGGGAATGGGAAACGCCCACCGGAAACGGGACACGCCCACCGGAAATGGGAAACACCCACCGGGAATGGGACACGCCCACCGGGAACGGGACACGCCCACCGGGAATGGGACACGCCCACCGGGAACGGGACACGCCCACCGGGAACGGGACACGCCCACCAATCACAGGACACGCCCACCGGGAATGGGAAACACCCATCACACCTGTCCAGGTGTTCCTCACCTGTGTCACCCCTCACACACACCTGTCACACACCTGTGTCACCTGTGTCACCTGTGCCTTACCTGTGTCACCTGTCACACACATCCAGGTGTTCCTCACCTGTCCCTCACCTGTGTCACCCCTCACACACACCTGTCTGTCACCTGTCCAGGTGTATCTCACACTCCTCCAGGTGTATCTCACACCTGTCCAGGTGTTCTTCACCTGTGTCACCCCTCACACACACCTGTCACACACCTGTGTCACACCTGTGTCACCTGTCACACCTGTCCAGGTGTCCCTCACCTGTGTCACCTGTGTCACCTGTCCTTCACATGTGTCACCCCTCACACACACCTGTCACACCTGTGTCACCTGTCACACCTCACGGTGTTCCTCACCTGTCCCACCTGTCCATCACCTGTCACCTGTCCAGGTGTTCCTGAGCTGTGTCACCTGTCACCTGTGTCACACCTCACACACACCTGTCACACCTGTGTCACCTGTCCCTTACCTGTGTCACCCGTCACACCTGTCCAGCTGTTCCTCACCTGTCACACCTGTGTCACCCCTCACATACACCTGTCTCTCACCTGTCCAGGTGTATCACACACACACACACACAGGTGTATCTCACCTGTCCAGGTGTATCTCACCTGTCCAGGTGTATCTCCCACTCCTCCAGGTGTATTTCACACCCCTCCAGGTGTATTTCACCTCTCCAGGTGTATTTCACACCCCTCCAGGTGTATTTCACCTGTCCAGGTGTATCTCACACCCATCCAGGTGTATTTCACACACACACAGGTGTATCTCACACCCGTCCAGGTGTATCTCACACTCCTCCAGGTGTATCTCACACTCCTCCAGGTGTATTTCACCCGTCCAGGTGTATCTCACACTCCTCCAGGTGTATCTCACACTCCTCCAGGTGTATTTCACCTGTCCAGGTGTATTTCTCTCTCACCTGTCCAGGTGTATCTCACACCTGTCTCACCTGTCGGTAGTAGCGCCGGCCCAGGATGCAGCGGTTGTTGTCCAGGTGTGTCACACCTCTCACACACACACAGGTGTATCTCACACACACACAGGTGTATCTCACACACACACAGGTGTATCTCACACCTGTCCAGGTGTATCTCACACACACACAGGTGTATCTCACACTCCTCCAGGTGTATCTCACACCTCTCCAGGTGTATCACACACACACACACAGGTGTATCTCACCTGTCCAGGTGTATCACACACCCATCCAGGTGTATCTCACACTCCTCCAGGTGTATTTCACCTGTCCAGGTGTATCACACACTCCTCCAGGTGTATCTCACACACACAGGTGTATTTCACACCCCCCCAGGTGTATCTCACACCTGTCCAGGTGTATTTCTCTCTCACCTGTCGGTAGTAGCGCCGGCCCAGGATGCAGCGGTTGTTGTCCAGGTGTGTCACACCCCTCACACACACCTGTCACACCTCTCCAGGTGTATCACACACACACACAGGTGTATCTCACACCCCTCCAGGTGTATCTCACACTCCTCCAGGTGTATCTCACACTCCTCCAGGTGTATCTCACACACACACAGGTGTATTTCACCTGTCCAGGTGTATCTCACACTCCTCCAGGTGTATCTCACACTCCTCCAGGTGTATCTCACACACACACAGGTGTATTTCACCTGTCCAGGTGTATCTCACACTCCTCCAGGTGTATCTCACACTCCTCCAGGTGTATCTCACACACACACAGGTGTATTTCACCTGTCCAGGTGTATCTCACACTCCTCCAGGTGTATTTCACCTGTCCAGGTGTATCTCACACACACACAGGTGTATTTCACCTGTCCAGGTGTATCTCACACTCCTCCAGGTGTATCACACACACACAGAGGTGTATTTCACCTGTCCAGGTGTATCACACCTGTCTCACCTGTCGGTAGTAGCGCCGGCCCAGGATGCAGCGGTTGTTGTCACACCCCTCACACACACACACACAGGTGTATCTCACACTCCTCCAGGTGTATCTCACACTCCTCCAGGTGTATCTCACACCTGTCCAGGTGTATTTCACACTCCTCCAGGTGTATTTCACCTGTCCAGGTGTATCTCACACCTGTCTCTCACACCTGTCCAGGTGTATCTCAGACCTCTCCAGGTGTATCTCACACCTGTCCAGGTGTATCTCACACCTGTATCTCACACCCCCCCAGGTGTATCACACACTCCTCCAGGTGTATCTCACACCTGTCTCTCACACCTGTCCAGGTGTATTTCTCTCTCACCTGTCGGTAGTAGCGCCGGCCCAGGATGCAGCGGTTGTTGTCGAGCCGATCGGCCACGGCACAGCCGTAGATCTCCATACTGGCTGTGAACACAACCAGCTCGTACCACTGGGAAACCTGGGATAAACAACCGGAAAACTGGGAATAAACAACCGGAAACTGGGATAAACACCGGGATAAACACCGGGAATAAACACCGGGAAAACCGGGATAAACACCGGGATAAACACCGGGAATAAACACCGGGAATAAACACCCGGATCACTGTGAATACAACCAGCTCGTACCACTGGGAAACCTGGGATAAACAACCGGAAACTGGGAATAAACAACCGGAAAACCGGGATAAACACCGGGATAAACACCGGGATAAACACCGGGAATAAACACCGGGAATAAACACCGGGAATAAACACCCGGATCACTGTGAACACAACCAGCTCGTACCACTGGGAAACCTGGGATAAACAACCGGAAAACCGGGAATAAACACCGGGAATACCAGGATAAACACCGGGAATAAACACCCGGATCACTGTGAACACAACCAGCTCGTACCACTGGGAAACCTGGGATGAACAACCGGAAAACTGGGAATAAACACCGGGAAAACCGGGATAAACACCGGGAATAAACACCGGGAAACTGGGAATAAACAACCGGAAAACCGGGATAAACAACGGGATAAACACCCGGATAAACACTGGGAATAAACACCCGGATCACTGTGAACACAACCAGCTCGTACCACTGGGAAACCTGGGATGAACAACCGGAAAACCGGGAATAAACAACCGGAAAACCGGGATAAACAACGGGAATAAACAGCAGGAAACCGGGAATAAACACCCGGATAAACACCGGGAATAAACACCGGGAATAAACACCCAGATCACTGTGAATACAACCAGCTCGTACCACTGGGAAACCTGGGATAAACAACCGGAAACTGGGAATAAACAACCGGAAAACCGGGATAAACACCGGGAATAAACAGCAGGAAACCGGGAATAAACAACGGGATAAACACCGGGAATAAACACCCGGATCACTGTGAACACAACCAGCTCATACCACTGGGAAACCTGGGATAAACAACCGGAAAACCGGGATAAACAATGGGAAAACCGGGATAAACACCGGGAATAAACACCGGGAAACTGGGAATAAACAACCGGAAAACCGGGATAAACAACGGGATAAACACCCGGATAAACACCGGGAATAAACACCCGGATCACTGTGAACACAACCAGCTCGTACCACTGGGAAACCTGGGATAAACAACCGGAAAACCGGGATAAACAATGGGAAAACCGGGATAAACACCGGGAATAAACACCGGGAAACTGGGAATAAACAACCGGAAAACCGGGATAAACAACGGGATAAACACCCGGATAAACACCGGGAATAAACACCCGGATCACTGTGAACACAACCAGCTCGTACCACTGGGAAACCTGGGAATGGGATAAACAACGGGAAAACCGGGAATAAACAACGGGAAACTGGGATAAACAACCGGGAATAAACACCGGGAAAACCGGGATAAACAACGGGAATAAACAACGGGAACACCAGGATAAACAACGGGAAACCAGGAATAAACACCGGGAATAAACAACGGGAATGGCGGGAATAAACACCAGGAAAACCAGGAATAAACAACGGGAATAAACAACGGGAAAACCGGGAATAAACACCGGGAATGCCGGGAAAGAACCCCGGGAAGTTTAGGGAGAATTTGGGGAAATTTGGGAATGTTGGGAAAGGTTTGGGGTGAATTTGGGAGGTTTTGGGGTGAATTTGGGGATTTTGGGGTGAATTTGGGGGTTTTTGGGATGAATTTTTGGGTTTTGGGGTGAATTTGGAGGTTTTGGGGGTTTTGGGGTGAATTTGGGGGTTTTGGGGTGAATTTGGGGTGAATTTGGGGGTGAATTTGGGGGTTTTTGGGGTGAATTTGGAGGTTTTGGGGGTTTTTGGGGTGAATTTGGGGGTTTTTGGGGTTCACTCACCACCTCCAGGAAGAAATCCACGTGCGGCCGCTTGTGCACGAAGAACCTCACGGGATGTTTGTCAATGACCACCTGGAAAAGATCCCCAAAATCAACACTGAGAACCCCAAAAACCCCCAAAACAACCCCAAAATCAACACTGGGACCCCCAAAAACCCCCAAAACAACCCCAAAAACACCAAAAAAAACCCAAAATCAACACTGGGACCCCCAAAAACCCCCAAAACAACCCCAAAAACCCCAAAAAACCCCAAAATCAACACTGGGACCCCCAAAATCCCCTAAAAACCCCAAAAAACCCCAAAATCAACACTGGGACCCCCAAAAACCCCAAAACAACCCCAAAAACCCCAAAAAACCCCAAAATCAACACTGGGACCCCCAAAATCCCCTAAAAACCCCAAAAAACCCCAAAATCAACACTGGGACCCCCAAAAACCCCAAAACAACCCCAAAAACCCCAAAAAAACCCCAAAATCAACACTGGGACCCCCAAAAACCCCCAAAACAACCCCAAAAACCCCAAAAAAACCCCAAAATCAACACTGGGACCCCCAAAAACCCCCAAAACAACCCCAAAAACCCCAAAAAACCCCAAAATCAACACTGGGAACCCCAAAATCCCCTAAAAACCCCAAAACAACCCCAAAATCAACACTGGGACCGCCAAAAACCCCCAAAACACCCCCAAAAACCCCAAAAAAACCCCAAAATCAACCCCAGGACCCCCAAAATCCCCTAAAAACCCCAAAAAACCCCAAAATCAACACTGGGACCCCCAAAAACCCCCAAAAAATCCCAAAATCAACACTGGGACCCCCAAAATCCCCTAAAAACCCCAAAAAATCCCAAAATCAACACTGGGACCCCCCAAAACCCCCAAAACAACCCCAAAAACACCAAAAAAACTCCAAAATCATCCCCAGGACCCCCAAAAACCCCCAAAACAACCCCAAAAACCCCCCAGGACCCCCAAAATCAACACTGGGACCCCCAAAATCCCCTAAAAACCCCAAAAACCCCCAAAAAAACCCCAAAATCAACACTGGGACCCCCAAAATCCCCTAAAAACCCCAAAAAACCCCAAAATCAACCTCGGGACCCCCAAAATCTCCCCAAAAACCCCAAAAAACCCCAAAATCAACCCCAAAAACCCCTGGAAGCTTCAAAACCCCAAAAATTCCCCCAAAAAACCTCAAAAATTCCCCCAAAAATGCAAAAAATCCCCGAAAATGTTCCCAGAATTCCCAAATTTTCCCGGAATTCCGGGATTTTCCCCCAAACCTTGAGGATGAAGTCGGGGGGGGTTCGAGACCCCCTCAAAACCCCAAAAATCCCCCCAAAAAACCCCAAAAATTCCCAAAAAAATCCCAAAAAAACCCCCAAAAAATCCAAAAAAATTCCCACAATTTTTCCCAAAATTCCCCAATTTTCCTGGAATTCCGGGATTTTGCCCCAAACCTTGAGGATGAAGTCGGGGGGGGTCCCAGGACCCCCAAAATCCTCAAAAATTAAAAAAAAGCCCCAAAAATTCCAAAAAAAATCCCCAAAAATCCAAAAAAATCCAAAAAAATTCCCGAAAATTTCCCAAAATTCCCGAATTTTCCCGGAATTCCGGGATTTTGCCCCAAACCTTGAGGATGAAGTCGGGGGGGGTCCCAGGTCGCACCGTTGGCCTCAGGACCCCGTCGTGGTGGGAGTGGATCAAGGTCTCGTCCAAATCCAGCACCAGAATCTTCCTCTTCACCTGGTCTGGGAAAAAAATCCGGGAATTCCGGGAAAATCCGGGAATTCCGGGAAAATCCGGGAATTTTGGGGAAAATTTTGGGAATTTTGGGGGATTTGGGGGGAAATTTTGGGGGAAAATTGGGGTTTTTAGGGGAAAATTGGGGGATTTAAAGGGAATTTGGGGGAGAAATTTGGGAATTTGGGAGAAAAATCTGGGAATTCTGGGGAAAATCCCAGAATTTGGGAGAAAAATCTGGGAATTTGGGTGGAAATTTGGGGATTTGGGGGAAAAATCTGGGAATTTGGGGGGAAATTTGGGGATTTGGGTGCAGAATTTGGGGATTTTTTCCTCCCAGTTTGGGATTTTTCCTCCCAATTTTGGGATTTTCCTCCCAATTTTGGGATTTTCCTCCCAAAATTCCAATTTTTCCTTCCAAAATTCCATTTTTTTCCCCAAAATTGACATTTTTCCCCCAAAATTCGGGATTGTTTCACCCCAATTTGGGTTTTTCCCCCCCAGATTTTGGGATTTTTCCCAAATTTTGGCTTTTTTTTTTCCCGGATTTTGGGATTTTTTTCCCCAGATTTTGTGATTTTTTTCCAAGATTTCGGGATTTTTCCTGGATTTGTTATTTTTTTCCCGGATTTTGGGATTTTTCTCCCAAATTTTGGGATTTTCCCCCCAGATTTTGGGATTTTTTTCCCAAATTTTGTGATTTTTCCCCAGATTTTGTGATTTTTCCCCAGATTTTGGGATTTTTCCCCATATTTTGTGATTTTCCCCAGATTTTGGGATTTTTCCCAAATTTTGGGATTTTTCCCCAGATTTTGAGATTTTTCCCAGATGTTGGGATTTTTCCCAGATTTTGTGATTTTTCTCCCAGATTTTGTGATTTTCCCCAGATTTTGGGATTTTTCTCCCAAATTTTGGGATTTTTCCCAAATTTTGTGATTTTTCTCCCGGATTTTGGGATTTTTCCCAAATTTTGGGATTTTTCTCCCAGATTTTGGGATTTTTCCCAGATTTTGGGATTTTTCCCAGATTTTGAGATTTTTCCCAGATTTTGTGATTTTTCTCCCAGATTTTGTGATTTTTTTTCCCAAATTTTGGGATTTTTCTCCCAAATTTTGGGATTTTTTCCCCCAGATTTTGGGATTTCTCCCGGATTTTGGGATTTTTCCCAAATTTTGTGATTTTTCTCCCAGATTTTGTGATTTTCCCCAGATTTTGGGATTTTTTTCCCGGGATTTTTGGATTTTTCCCAGATTTCGGGATTTTTCCCAAATTTTGAGATTTTCTTTCCCAAATTTTGGGATTTTTCCCAGATTTTGTGATTTTTCCCCAGATTTTGGGATTTTTCCCAAATTTTGTGATTTTTCCCCAGATTTTGGGATTTTTCCCCAGATTTTGGGATTTTTCCCCAGATTTTGGGATTTTTCCCAAATTTTGTGATTTTTCCCCCCAGATTTTGGGATTTTTCTCCCAGATTTTGAGATTTTTCCCAAATTTTGTGATTTTTCCCCAGATTTTGTGATTTTCCCCAGATTTTGGGATTTTTCCCAGATTTTGTGATTTTTCTCCCAGATTTTGTGATTTTTCCCAAATTTTGTGATTTTTCCCCAAATTTTGTGATTTTTCCCCAGATTTTGTGATTTTCCCAAGATTTTGGGATTTTTCCCAGATTTTGGGATTTTCCCCAAATTTTGGGATTTTTCCCAAATTTTGTGATTTTTCCCCAGATTTTGGGATTTCTCCCAGATTTTGGGATTTTTCCCAGATTTTGGGATTTTTCCCAAATTTTGTGATTTTTCTCCCAGATTTTGTGATTTTTCTCCCAAATTTTGTGATTTTTTTTCCCCAGATTTTGGGATTTCTCCCGGATTTTGGGATTTTTCCCCAGATTTTGAGATTTTTTTTTTCCTGGATTTTGAGATTTTTCCCAGATGTTGGGATTTTTCCCCCCAGATTTTGTGATTTTCCCCAGATTTTGGGATTTTTCCCAAATTTTGGGATTTTTCCCCAGATTTTGGGATTTTTTTCCCAGATTTTGTGATTTTTCCCCCCAGATTTTGGGATTTTTTCTCCCAAATTTTGAGATTTTTCTCCCAAATTTTGTGATTTTTTTCCCAGATTTTGGGATTTTCCCGGGATTTTGGGATTTTCCCGGGATTTTGGGATTTTCCCGGGATTTTGGAATTTTTTGGGATTTTGGGACTCACTCAGGCGGTTCCTGGAGATGGGGGACAGGGGCAGGACGTCGTAGCGCACGGTCTGGTACTGGATCACCTGGAAAACCCCAAATTCCACTTTGGGACAGCCCCAAAATCCCCAAAATTCCCAAAATTCCCAAAATTCCCTTCCCAAAACCAAAAAAAACCCGGAAATTTTGGAGCTTTTTGGGGAAAAAAATTCAAAATTCGCCTCAAAATCCACAAAAATCTCCTCAAATTCCCCCCAAAATTCCCAAAAATCTTCCCCAAATCCACAAAAATTCCCTCAATTTCCTCAAATTCCCCCAAAATCCTCCCAGAATTCCCAAAATTCCCCAAAATCTCCTCAATTTCCTGA
The DNA here is from genome assembly GCA_038429875.1 of Poecile montanus. NCBI lineage: Eukaryota > Metazoa > Chordata > Aves > Passeriformes > Paridae > Poecile > Poecile montanus. The sequence goes on from CM076534.1 coordinate 451,372, forward strand.
AATTTCCCCCAAAATCCTCCCAGAATTCCCAAAATTTCCTCAAATCCTCCCCAAAATTCCCAAAAATTATCCCAAAAATTCCCAAAATTCCCCAAACCCGGCGAAAATTCCCAGAAAATTCCCAAATTTCCCCCCCCAAACTCCCAGGGGAATTCCCAAATTCCCTCCTGAGCCATTCCCGGTTTTTCCTGGGTCATTCCCGATATTCCAACTCCATTCCCGAAATTCCAACTCCATTCCTGATATTCCAACTCCATTCCCGGTTTTTCCTGAGCCATTCCCGGTTTTTCCCGGCTCATTCCCGGTTTTTCCCGGCTCATTCCCGGTTTTTCCCGCTCCTTTCCCGCCTATTCCCGCTCCATTCCCGACATTTTTGCTCCATTCCCGGTTTTTCCCGAGCCATTCCCGTTAATCCCGGTTCATTCCCGGTTTTTCCCGGTGTTTTTTCCGCTCCATTCCGGTTATTCCCGGTTTTTCCCGCTCCATTCCCGGTCATTCCCGGTTTTTCCTGCTCCATTCCCGGTTATTCCCGGTTATTCCCGGGTCATTCCCGGTTATTCCCGGTTTTTCCCGCTCCATTCCCGGTTATTCCTGAGCCATTCCCGGTGTTTTTCCCGGGTCATTCCCGGTTTTTCCAGGTTTTTCCTGCTCCATTCCCGGTTTTTCCTGCTCCATTCCCGATATTCCCGCTCCATTCCCGGTTATTCCCGTTAATCCCGAGCCATTCCCGTTAATCCCGGTTCATTCCCGGTTTTTCCTGCTCCATTCCCGGTTTTTCCCAGGTCATTCCCGGTTCATTCCCGGTTTTTCCTGCTCCATTCCCGGTTTTTCCCGGGTCATTCCCGGTTCATTCCCGGTTTTTCCTGCTCCATTCCCGGTTTTTCCCGGGTCATTCCCGGTTTTTCCCGGTTTTTCCTGCTCCATTCCCGGTGTTTTTCCCGCCATTCCCGACGCAATTCCCGTTAATTCCCGCTGCCCTCAGCAACCCCAGGGCCCCATTCCCGATAATTCCGCTGGAATTCCCGGGAATTCCCGGTAGAAATTCCCGTTAATTCCCGGTAAAATTCCCGCTGGAATTCCCGGTAGAAATTCCCGATAATTCCCGCTACAATTCCCGTTAATTCCCGGTAGAAATTCCCGATAATTCCCGGTACAATTCCCGTTAATTCCCGGTAGAAATTCCTGTTGGAATTCCTGTTAATTCCCGCTGGAATTCCCGGTAGAAATTCCCGGTAAAACTCCCGTTAATTCCCGGTACAATTCCCGTTAATTCCCGGTAGAAATTCCCGTTAATTCCCGGTGAAGTTCCCGGTAGAAATTCCCATTAATTCCCGCTACAATTCCCGTTAATTCCCGCTGGAATTCCCGGTGAAATTCCCGTTAATTCCCGGTACAATTCCCGTTAATTCCCATTAATTCCCGGTATAAGTTCCCGGGGGAATTCCCGTTAATTCCCGGTGAAATTCCCGGTACAACTCCCGTTAATTCCCGGCATAAATTCCTGTTAATTCCCGGTGAAATTCCCGTTAATTCCCGCTGGAATTCCCGTTAATTCCCGGTGAAATTCCCGGTACAATTCCCGTTAATTCCCGGTAAAATTCCCGGTACAATTCCCGTTAATTCCCGGCATAAATTCCCGTTAATTCCCGGATCCCATTCCCGTTAATTCCCGGTACAATTCCCGTTAATTCCCGGTAGAAATTCCTGTTGGAATTCCCGTTAATTCCCGCTGGAATTCCCGGTAGAAATTCCCGGTGAAATTCCCGTTATTCCCGGTACATTTCCCACTGGAATTCCCGGTAGAAATTCCCGTTAATTCCCGGTACAACTCCCGTTAATTCCCATTAATTCCCGGTATAAATTCCCGTTATTCCAGGTATTTTTCCAGGTATTTTTCCCGGTGTTTTTCCCGGTTTTTCCCGGTATTTTCCCGGTACTCACGGTCCGGCCCTGCCTCCTGAGCAGGTAAAGGGCGAAGCTCCAGAGTTTGGGGCTCCATTCCCGTTAATCCCGGTACAATTCCCGTTAATTCCCGGTACAATTCCCGTTATCCCCGGTATAAATTCCCGTTAATTCCCGGTATTCCCGGTATAAATTCCCGGTTTTTCCCGGTTTTTCCCGGTTTTTTCCCGGTACTCACGGTCCGGACCTGCCTCCTGAGCAGGTAAAGGGCGAAGCTCCAGAGTTTGGCGGCGAAGGCCACGAAGGAGCGGAGGCCGAGCAGGCACTGGCTGCGCATCCTGGCGCTCCCGGCCCCGCCGCCGCCGCCTCTGCCGAGCTCCGCCAGCTCCGCCGCCGCTCCCGGAGGCTCCCGGGGGCTCCCGGAGCTTCCCGGGGGCGATTCCGGGGGGTCCCGGGAGGTTCTGGGGGGTCCCGGCCCTCAGCGAGGACCGAGCGGCGCCGCCATGGCCGCCATCTTCCCCCCCAACCCCCGCCCCGCCACTTCCGGTGCGACACTTCCGGCGGCGCCGCTTCCGGGGCACGCGCGGGGGGGCGGGGCTTAAACAGAGAACGCGCGCTGATTGGAGGAGACGGTAGCGCTGTTTAATATTAATGAGGTGATTGACAGCTCATGTAAATTAAGGCGCGGGGTTTCCGCCCCTGAGGAATGGATGATTGACAGCTCGGTTATGCAAATTAAGGGGCGGGGCTTCTGTTATGGGATGGAATGATTGACAGCTCAGTTATGCAAATTAAGGGGCGGGGCTCCTGTCTTGAGACTGAATGATTAACAGCGCAGTTATGCAAATTAAGGGGCGTGGCTTCTGTCTTTGTACGGAATGATTGACAGCTTGGTTATGCAAATTAAGGGGCGGGGCTTCTGCACTGGGATAAATAAATTGTGAATGATTGACAGCTCAGTTATGCAAATTAAGGGGCGGGGCTTCAGCTTGGGCTCAGTAAATCATGAATGATTGACAGCTCCTTTATGCAAATTAAGGGGCGTGGTTTAAACGATCAGGATAAGTGATTGACAGCTCCTTTATGCAAATTAAGGGGCGTGGTTTGAGCTGCCAGGCAGATTGATTGACAGCTCCTTTATGCAAATTAAGGGCCGTGGTTTAAACTGTCAGGCTGATTGATTGACAGCTCCTTTATGCAAATTAAGGGGCGTGGTTTAATTCCCTTTCCACCCCAAAATTGGGGATTTTTTTCCACCCGAATTTGGGATTTTTATCCCAAAAATTTGGGGATTTCTCCCTTAAAAATTGGGATTTTTTCCCTCCAAAAAATGGAATTTTTCTCCCAAAAACTGGGATTTTTTCCCAAAAAATTGAGATTTTTTTCCCTAAAAAATTGGGATTTTTTCCCTAAAATTTGGAATTTTACTCCCCAAAATTGGGGATTTTTACCCCTCCAAAATCAGGTTTTTTTCCCTAAAAAATTGAGATTTTTTCCCTCAAATTTGGGATTTTTTTCCCCAAAAATTGGGGATTTTTTTCCCCCCCAAAATCAGGATTTTTTCCCTAAAAAACTGGGATTTTTTTCCCTAAAAAGTTGGGATTTTTTTCCTAAAATTTGGGATTTTTTTCCCTAAAATTTGGAATTTTTCTCCCAAAAATTGGGGATTTTTCACCCTAAAAATTGGGATTTTTCACCTAAAAATTGGGATTTTTTTCCCTAAAATTTGGAATTTTTCTCCCAAAAATTGGGGATTTTTCTCCCTAAAAATTGAGATTTTTTTTCCTAAAATTTGGGATTTTTTCCCTAAAAATTTGGGATTTTTTTCCCAAAACCTCGGGATTTTCCCCCGAAATGAGCCCGGCAGGGTGGGGGAGGGGCAGCTCCTTTATTTGGGTCCCGAATTTGGGGATTTTCCCCCAAAATTTGGGAATTTCGGGGGGGGTTCAAAGGTCCAGGTCCTCGTCGGGGTCCTCGGGGTCCTCGGGGGGCGCCTCGGGGACGATCCTGGGGAGATTTGGGGGAAAAAATGGGGATTTTGGGAAAAATTGGGAATTTTGGGAATAAAAATGGGGATTTTGGGGAAAAAATGGGGATTTTGGGGGAAAAAATCGGGGATTTTGGGAAAATTGGGAATTTTGGGAATAAAAATGGGGATTTTGGGGGAAAAATTGGGAATTTGGGGGAAAAATTTGGGATTTTGGGGGAAAAATTGGGGAGAAAATTGGGAAATTTGGGGAAATTTGGGGGATTTTGGGGAAAATTGGGAATTTGGGGGAAATTTGGGGGATTTTGGGAAAAAAACGGGGATTTTGGGGAAAAATTTGGGGATTTTGAGGGGATTTGGAAGGATTTGAAAGGGAATTTTGGGGGAATTTTGAGAGGGATTTTGGGTCAATTTTGGGGGATTTTGGGAGGGGATTTGGGGGGATTTTGAGAGGGATTTTGGGGCAATTTTGGGGGATTTTGGGAGGGGATTTTAACAGGATTTTGGAGGAATTTTGATGGGATTTTGAGGTGATTTTGAGGTGATTTTGGGGTGATTTTGGGGGATTTTGGGGTCTCTGGAACTCACCTGGGCAGGTACGGGGGGGTCAGGGCCGCCCTCGCCCCCCGCTCGGCTCCCGACAGCCCCAGGCGAAAGGTCAGGGGGGAGGGGCCCAAATTTGGGGCGTTTTGGGCCTTTTTGGGCTCTTCCTCCTCCTCCCCCAAATTTGGGGAGGGGTCGGGCGGGGGGGGCCCCCCCAAGGAGCCGTCGGGGAGGAGGGTGAGGGTCTCCTGGGGGGAGGGGAGAGAGCAAAATCAGCCCCAAATTAGCCCAAAATCAACCCCAAAATCAGCCCCAAATCTGCCCAAAATTACCCCAAAATTCACCCAAAATCCACCCAAAATCAGCCCAAAATTACCCCAAAATCAGCCCAAAATTACCCCAAAATCCACCCAAAATCAGCCCAAAATTACCCCAAAACCAGTCCCAAAATTACCCCAAAATTCACCCAAAATCAGCCCCAAAATCAGCCCAAAGTTACCCAAAAATCAGCCCAAAATTACGCCAAAATTCACCCAAAATTCACCCCAAATTTAGCCCAAAATCAGCCCCAAAATCAGCCCCAAATCAGCCCAAAATTACCCCAAAATCAGCCCAAAATTACCCCAAAATTCACCCAAAATCAGCCCAGAATTACCCCAAAATCCACCCAAAAATCAGCCCAAAATTCACCCCAAAATTCACCCAAAATCAGCCCCAAAATCAGCCCAAAATTACCCCAAAATCAGCCCAAAATTACCCCAAAATTCACCCAAAATCAACCCAAAATCAGCCCCAAATTCATCCTAAAATTACCCCAAAATCAGCCCCAAACTACCCCAAAATTCACCCAAAATCAGCCCAAAATTACCCCAAAATCAGACCCAAAGTTACCCAAAAATCAACCAAAAATCAGCCCAAAATCAGCCCAAAATCATCCCCAAATTACCCTAAAATTACCCCAAAATTCACCCAAAATCAGCCCCAAATTACCCCAAAATTGGCCCCAAAGTCAACCCAAAATTCACCCAAAATTCACTCCCAAATCAGCCCAAAATCAGCCCCAAAAAACCCCCCAAAAATCCCCTTTAAACTCCCCAAAATTCACCTTTAAATCCCCCAGGACCCCCAAAATCCCCCCAAAATCTCCTTTAAACCCCCCCAGGACCCCCCAAAATCTCCCAAAATCCCCCAAAATTCACCTTAAACCCCCCCAGGACCCCCAAAATCCCCCCAAAAACCCCCCAGAACCCCCAAAATCCCCCCCAAAATCTCCTTTAAACCCCCCAGGACCCCCCAAAATTCCCCCAAACGCCCCCAAATCCCCTTTAAACCCCCCCAGGACCCCCAAAACCTCCCCAAAATCCCTCCAGGACCCCCAAAATCCCCCCAAAATCTCCTTTAAACCCCCCAGGACCCCCCAAAATCCCCTCAGGACCCCCCAAACCCTCCCCAAATCCCCTTTAAACCCCCCAGGACCCCCAAAATCTCCCCAAAAATCTCCTTTAAACCCCTCAGGACCCCCCAAAATCCCCCCAAACCCCCCCAAATTCCCACCTCCAGGGCCCCCCCCCCCTTTTCGGGGGTCCCTGAGCAGCCTCAGGCTCCGGGGGGCTCCGGGGGTCTTGGGGGGCCCCCCCAGGATCAGCTGGAGCTGGGCCAGACCCCCCAGAGCCCCCAAAAGGGGAGGGGGATGAAGGTCCTGGTGCAGCAGCGCCAAAATTCGGGGAGGGGGCTCTGAAAGAGAGGGGGAGACCCCAAAAATCATCGAATTGGGGGAAAAAACCCCAAAAAAACCAACCCAGGAACCCCCAAATCCACCCCAGGACCCCCAAAATCCACCCCAGGACCCCCCAAATCCACCCCAGGACCCCCAAAATCCACCCCAGGACCCCCAAAATCCACCCCAGGACCCCCAAAATCCTCAAATTGGGTGAAAATCCCCCCAAAAAACCAACCCAGGACCCCCCAAATCCACCCCAGAGGCTTCAAATCCCCCCAAATCCCCCCAAAATCTGGCTCAAGACCCCCAAAATCCTCCCCAAATTCCATCCAGGACCCCCCAAACTCCCCCAAATCCCCCCCAGTCCCCTCAAATCCCCCCAAAATCCCCTCAAATCCCCCAAAACCTTCCCTGAACCTCCCCAAATCCCCCCAAATCCTCCCGAAATTCCCCAAATTCCCCAAATTTTCCCCCAAATATCCCAAAACCTCCCCCGAATTTCCCCCAAATCCCTCCAGACCCCCCCAAATCCCCCCAAATCCCCCAAAACCCCCTCAAATCCCACCCAAATCCCCCCAAATTCCATCCAGGACCCCCCAGACCCCCCCAAATCCTCCCGAAATTCCCCAAATTCCCCAAATTTTCCCCCAAATATCCCAAAATCTCCCCGGAATTTCCCCCAAATCCCCCCAGACACCCCAAAATCCCCCCAAATTCCCCCAAAATCCCCCCAAAATCCCCTCAAATTCCATCCAGGACCCCCCAAACCCCCCTAAATCCCCCCAAATTTCCCCTCAAATCCCCCCAAATCCCCAAATCCTCCCCAAAATCCCCCAAATTTCCCCCAAAATCCCCCCCAAACCCCCCCAAATTCCATCCAGGACCCCCCAAACCTCCCCAAAATCCCTCCAGATCCCCCCAAACCCCCCCAAAATCCCCTCCCCTCCCCCCCCTTCTCACCGTGCCCCTCCCCCAGCAGCGCCCCCAGCCCCGGGTGGGGGAGGGGCTCCCGGAGCAGGGCCCAGCTCAGCGAGTCCAGAACCAGAAACGGGGGGGGGGAGGGGCGGGGGGGGGAGGGGAGACCCCCGGGGAGGGGGGAGGGGGAGGGGAGACCCCCCAGGAGCCCCTCAAAAACCGAGGGGGGGGGAGGGGAATGAGGGGTGGGGGGAGGGGAGACCCCCCAGGAGCGAGGAGGGGGAGGGGAATGAGGGGTGGGGGGAGGGGCGGGTGGGGGAGGGGAGCCCCCCCCGGCTCAGCCACCCCAGGGGGTCCCCGGAGAGGTCCCGGAACAGGAGCCTGGAAATGGAAATTTTGGGGTGAAATTGGGGGGTTTTGGGGAAAAATGGGGGAAATTTGGGGAATTTTGGGGAATTTTGGGGGATTTTGGGGAATTTGGGGAGATTTAGGGGGAATTTTAGGAAATTTGGGGTGAATTTGGGGGATTTTGGGAAAAATTGGGGGAAATTTGGGGAATTTTGGGGGATTTTGGGGGGAATTTGGGGGAAATTCGGGGAGATTTGGGGGGAAATTGGAGGATTTTGGGGAATTTGGGGGGAGATTTGGGGGAAATTCGGGGAGATTTGGGGGGAAAATCAGGAGATTTTGGGGGAATTTGGGGAAATTTGGGGAGATTTGAAGAATTTGGGGGGAATTTGGGAGATTTGGGGGGGAATTTGGGGGAAAATTGGGGGGAATTTGGGGGATTTTGGGGAAATTCGGGGAGATTTGGAGGGAAATTGGGGAATTTGGGGGGAATTTGGGGGAGATTTGGGGGAAAATTGGGGAAATTCGGGGATATTTGGGGGAAATTTGGGGAAAATTGGGGGGAATTTGGGGAATTTTGGGGGGAATTTGGGGAATTTTGGGGATTTTGGGGGGAATTTGGGGGAAAATTGGGGGGAATTTGGGGAATTTTGGGGGGAATTTGGGGAATTTTGGGGATTTTGGGGGGAAATTCGGGGAGATTTGGGGGGAATTTGAGGACATTTGGGGGAAAATTGGGGAAAATTTGGGATATTTTGGGATATTTGGGGAATTTGGGGGGATTTGGGGGGAAAATTGGGGAATTTGGGGGAAAATTGGGGGATTTTGGGGAATTTGGGGGAGATTTGGGGATTTTAGGGGAAATACGTGGATTTTGGGGGAATTTTAGGAAATTTGGGGGAAATTTGGGGAAATTTGGGGGAAATTTGGGGAGATTTTGGAGAGATTTTGGGATATTTGGGGGGAATTTTGGGATATTTGGGGAATTTGGGGGCATTTTGGGGAAATTTGGGAAGATTTTGGGGATATTTGGGGAGATTTGGGTGGAAATTGGGAGATTTTGGGGGAAAATTTGGGGAATTTTGGGGAGATTTGGGGAATTTGGGGAGATTTAGAGGAAATTTGGGAGGAATTTTGAGGAAAATTGGGGAAATTTGGGGGATTTTGGGGGGAAAATCGAGGAAATTTCAGGGAATTTGGGGGAAATTTGGGGAGATTTGATGAAATTCGGGAGATTTTGGGGATGTTTGAGGGAAATTCAGGAATTTTGGGGAGATTTGAGGGGATTTGGGGAAAATCTGGGGAAATTGGGGGGATTTGGGGAGATTTAAAGGGAATTTTGTGGCATTTTAGGCATTTTTGAGGTGTTTTGAGAGAATTTTGGGGGTTTTTTGGGTGTTTTTGGGGTTTTTTGGGTGTTTTTGGGGTTTTTAGGGTATTTTTGGGATGTTTTGGGGGTTTTTGGGGTGTTTTAGGGCGTTTTTGGGGTGTTTTTGGGGTGTTTTTTGGTGTTTTTGGGTGTTTTTGGGCTCACCTCTCCCTCACAGAAGGGCTCAGCCCCCTCTGGAATTCCTCCTGCGTCACCTCCAGGAGCACCACGAGCACCTGCTCTGCCCTGGGGGGCGTTTGGAGCCTTTCAAGACCCCCAAAAACCCCAAAAACCACCCCAAAAAACCCCAAAAACCCCCCAAAACCACCCCAAAAAACCCCTAAAATCCCCAGAACCTCCAAAACCCCTCAAAAAAACCTCCAAAACCCCACAAAACCACCCCAAAAATCCCCAACATTTCCCTCAAACCACCCCAAAAATCCCCCAAAAATCCCCCAAACCACCCCAAAATCTCTCCAGGACCCCCCAAAATCCCCTCAAAACCCTCCCAGATCCCCCCAAAATCCTCCAAAATTCACTTTAAACCCTTCCAAAATTCCCCAATTTCCCCCAAATCCCGCCCCAAGCCTCCCAAACCTCCCCAATCCCACCCGAGACCCCCAAATTCCCTCAAATCCCCTCAAATTCCCCTCAAATCCCCTCAAAACATCCCGGAATTCCCAAATTTCCCCGATTTTCCCCTCAGAAATCCTCACCTGGCCGCGGCCTCGCTGACGAGCGCCCGCAGGAGGCTCCGACCCTCGGACTCGGCGGTGTCTGAGGGGGGAAAAAAAAAAACTCCTGGGGAACCTCCCCGAATTCCCGAACCCCTCGAATTCCCGAAAAAATCCCGGAATTCCCGGAATATTCCCAAAAAAATTCCCGCCAAATCCCCCTCACCCCTCACGAGCAGGAGCCCCCCCGGGCCCAGCGCCTCCAGCATCGTCGCGCGGCGCCTCCTGATGACGTCACGTTACGGCAGAGGGAGCCGCCATTTCCTTCCCTTGTACGGCAACGGGCGCCGCCATTGATGCGCCGGCGCTTTCTTAATGACGTCAACGCGTCGCCGCGGATGTGACGTCATCGTACGGCGGAGCGCGGCGCCATGTTGGGTGAGGGGAAAATTTGGGGATTTTTATTTTTTTTGGGAATTCTGAGGGAATTTTTGGGATTCCCGCGTTGGGTTTTGCCCGAAATCCTTTGGTTTTGACCCAAAAAAGGAGAAGATGAGGAAAAAAGCAGCCTCGGAGAGCGCTGGGCGCCGCCATTACCGGATGAGGGCGAATTCCTTGGAATTCTCTGGAATTCCCATCGGAAATCCGGGAATTTTCTTTATTTTTTAAACCCTTTTTCCAGGTTTTTCCCAGGATTCCCCCAATAAAATCGCGGCTGTTCGGAATTCCCAAAAAAACTCCATTTTTATGGATCAAAACCTCCCCAAAATCCCCAAATTTCCACCCAAAATCCCCGAAATTCCTGAAATTTCCCCAAAATTCCCGAAATTCCCCCCAAAATTCGAGGATTCGGGGTCGTTTTGGCGTCGTTTTATTTTGGGGAGGGTCTCCAGTCCCAAAAAATCCCAAAATCCCCCAAAATATCCCAAAAAATCCTCCCAAAAAATCCCCCCCCCAAAAATTAAAAAAAATTCCCAAAAATTCCCAAAAAATCCCAAAATTTCCCAAAAATATCCCAAAATAAATCCCGAAAAATCCCCCCCAAAAAATCCCACCCCCAAAAATCCCAAAATATTCCAAAAAATCACCAAAAAAATTCCCAAAAAATCCCCAAAAATCACCAAAAAATCCCAAAAAATTCACCAAAAATCACCAAAAATCCCAATTTTATCCAATTTTTTTCCGGATTTTTCCACTCCAGGTGTTCCCAGCTGTGCCCAGGTGTGATCCAGGTGTGCCCAGGTGTGTTCAGCCACATTTCCATGGTGTGAAACCCCAAAATATCCCAAAAAAACCCAAAAAAAACCCCAAAAATCCCCAAAAATTCCAAAAAATCACCAAAAATTCCAATTTTATCCAATTTTTTTCCGGGTTTTTCCACTCCAGGTGTTCCCAGCTGTGCCCAGGTGTGATCCAGGTGTGCCCAGGTGTGTTCAGCCACATTTCCATGGTGTGAAACCCCAAAATATCCCAAAAAAACCCAAAAAAAACCCCAAAAATCCCCAAAAATTCCAAAAAATCACCAAAAATTCCAATTTTATCCAATTTTTTTCCGGGTTTTTCCACTCCAGGTGTTCCCAGCTGTTCCCAGGTGTGTCCAGGTGTGTCCCAGGTGTGTCCAGAGCGTCTCAGCCACACATCCATGGTGTGAAACCCCAAAGTATCCCAAAAAAACCCCCAAAAAATCACCAAAAATCCCAATTTTATCCAATTTTTTTCCGGATTTTTCCACTCCAGGTGTGTCCAGGTGTGCCCAGGTGTGTCCAGGTGTGTCCAGGTGTGTCCAGCCACATTTCCATGGTGTGAAACCCCAAAAGTTCCCAAAAAATCTTCCCAAAATCCCAAAAAAATCAAAAAAATCACCAAAAAATCACCAAAAATCCCAATTTTATCCAATTTTTTCCCGGATTTTTCCACTCCAGCTGTTCCCAGGTGTGCCCAGGTGTGCCCAGGTGTGATCCAGGTGTGTCCCAGGTGTGTCCAGGTGTGCCCAGGTGTGCCCAGGTGTGTCCAGGTGTGTCCAGCCCCATTTCCACGGTGTCAAATCCCAAAATATCCCAAAAAAACCCCAAAAATTTACCAAAAATCCCAATTTTATCCAATTTTTTTCTGGATTTTTCCACTCCAGCTGTTCCCAGCTGTTCCCAGCTGTTCCCAGGTGTGTCCCAGGTGTGTCCCAGGTGTGTCCAGCCCCATTTCCACGGTGTGAAACCCCAAAATATCCCAAAAAAACCCCAAAAATTCACCAAAAATCACCAAAAATCCCAATTTTATCCAATTTTTTTCCCCATTTTTCCACTCCAGCTGTTCCCAGGTGTGTCCCAGGTGTTCCCAGGTGTGTCCAGCCCCATTTCCATGATGTGAAACCCCAAAATATCCCAAAAAAACCCCAAAAATTCACCAAAAAATCCCAAAAAATCACCAAAAATCCCAATTTTATCCAATTTTTTTCTGGATTTTTCCATCCCAGCTGTGCCCAGGTGTTCCCAGGTGTGTCCAGGTGTGCCCAGGTGTGTCCAGGTGTGTCCAGGTGTGTCCAGCCCCATTTCCACCGTGTCAAATCCCAAAAAATCCCCCCAAAATCCCAAAAATTCGCCAAAAATTCCCCAAAAATTCACCAAAAATCACCAAAAATCCCAATTTTATCCAATTTTTTTCTGGATTTTTCCACTCCAGCTGTTCCCAGCTGTGTCCAGCTGTGTCCCAGGTGTGCCCAGGTGTGTCCCAGGTGTGCCCAGGTGTGTCCAGCCACATTTCCATGGTGTCAAACCCCAAAAATTCCCAAAAAATCCTTCCAAAATCCCAAAAAAATCAAAAAAATCACCAAAAAATCACCAAAAATCCCAATTTTATCCAATTTTTTTCCGGATTTTTCCACTCCAGGTGTGTCCAGCTGTTCCCAGGTGTGTCCCAGGTGTGTCCAGGTGTGCCCAGGTGTGTCCCAGGTGTGCCCAGGTGTGTCCAGCCCCATTTCCATGATGTGAAACCCCAAAATATCCCAAAAAAACCCCAAAAATTCACCACAAAATCCCAAAAAATCACCAAAAATTCCAATTTAATCCAGTTTTTTTCCGGATTTTTCCATCCCAGGTGTGCCCAGCTGTGTCCAGGTGTGTCCCAGGTGTGTCCCAGGTGTGTCCAGAGCATCTCATCCACAACTCCATGGTCTCAGTCTCCAAAAATTCCCCAAAAATTCCCCAAAAATCACCAAAAATTCCAATTTTATCCAATTTTTTTCCGGATTTTTTCCACTCCAGGTGTGTCCAGCTGTGTCCAGGTGTGATCCAGGTGTTCCCAGGTGTGTCCAGGTGTGTCCAGCCACATTTCCATGGATTCACACCCCAAAAATTCCCAAAAAATCTTCCCAAAATCACCAAAAAATCCAAAAAAATCCCAAAAAATCACCAAAAATTCCAATTTTATCCAATTTTTTTCCGGATTTTTCCGCTCCAGCTGTGCCCAGCTGTGTCCAGGTGTGTCCAGGTGTGTCCCAGGTGTGTCCAGCCCCATTTCCATGATGTGAAGCCCCAAAATATCCCAAAAAAACCCAAAAAAAACCCCAAAAATCCCAAAAAATTCCAAAAAATCACCAAAAATTCCAATTTTATCCAATTTTTTTCCGGGTTTTTCCACTCCAGGTGTGTCCAGGTGTGTCCCAGGTGTGCCCAGGTGTGTCACTGCTCCAGCATCAGCTCGCAGGCGCGGGCCAGCTCGGCCAGGCGCCGCCGGGCGTAGTCCAGCCGGTTCAGCGCCAGCTGGCAGCTCTTGCGCGCCGCGTAGCTCGAACCCTCGTGGGGCTGACCTGTGGCCACCTGGGGGGGGAGAAAACACCTGAGACACCCAAAATACACCCAAAATACACCTGAGACACCCAAAATACACCCAAAATACACCTGAGACACCCAAAATACACCTGGGGACACCTGGGGACACCTGGGAGGGGAGAAAACGCACCTGAGACACCCAAAATAGACCTGGGACACCCAAAATACACCCAAAATACACCTGAGACACCCAAAATACACCTGGGACACCCAAAATACACCTGTGGCCACCTGGGAGGGGAGAAAACGCACCTGGGATACCCAAAATACACCCAAAATACACCTGGGGACACCCAAAATACACCTGGAGACACCTGGGAGAGGGGAAACACACCTGAGACACCCAAAATACACCTGAGACACCCAAAATACACCTGGGATACCCAAAATACACCTGGGGACACCTGGGAGGGGGGAAATGCACCTGGGGACACCTAAAATACACCTGGGGAGCACAAAAAACCCCCAAATTCCAGCTGGGGACACCCAAAATCTACCTGGGGACACCCAAATCTCACCTGAGACACCCAAAATACACCTGAGACACCTAAAACTCACCTGGGACCCCCCAAACCTCACCTGGGAGCCCCCAAACCCCACCTGGAACCAACCAAACCTCACCTGGGGGATCCAAAATGCACCTGGGACCCCCCAAATCCCACCTGGGACCCCCCAAACCTCACCTGGGACCCCCCAGACCTCACCTGGAGCCCCCAAACCTCACCTGGGACCCCCAAAGCCCCCCTGGGACCCCCCAAATCCCACCTGGGACCCCCCAAACCCCCCCTGGGACCCCCCAAACCTCACCTGGGGGACCCCAAACCTCACCTGGGGGACCCCAAACCTCACCTGGGGGACCCCAAACCTCACCTGGCACCCCCCAAACCTCACCTGGAGCCCCCAAACCTCACCTGGGGGACCCCAAACCTCACCTGGGACCCTCCAAACCTCACCTGGGGGACCCAAAATCCACCTGGGAGCCCCCAGACCTCACCTGGGGGACCCCAAACCCCACCTGGGACCCCTCAAACCCCACCTGGGGGACCCCAAACCCCCCCTGGGACCCCCAAACCTCACCTGGGGGACCCCAAACCCCACCTGGGACCCCCCAAACCTCACCTGGGAGCCCCCAAACCTCACCTGGGGGACCCCAAACCTCACCTGGGACCCCCCAAACCTCACCTGGGGGACCCCAAACCTCACCTGGAGCCCCCAAACCTCACCTGGGACCCTCCAAACCTCACCTGGGGGACCCAAAATCCACCTGGGAGCCCCCAGACCTCACCTGGGGGACCCCAAACCCCACCTGGGACCCCTCAAACCCCACCTGGGGGACCCCAAACCTCACCTGGGGGACCCCAAACCTCACCTGGGGGACCCCAAACCTCACCTGGCACCCCCCAAACCTCACCTGGAGCTCCCAAACCTCACCTGGAGCCCTCAAACCTCACCTGGGACCCCCCAGACCTCACCTGGGGGACCCCAAACCTCACCTGGGACCCCAAACCCCCCATAGGACCCCCCAAACCTCACCTGGGGGATCCAAAATGCATCTGGGACCCCCCAAACCTCACCTGGAGCCCCCAAACCTCACCTGGGGGACCCCAAACCTCACCTGGGGGACCCAAACCTCACCTGGGGGACCCCAAACCTCCCCAGACCTCACCTGTGTCAGGTACCGGATCTGGGCCGAGAGCTCGGCCTCCACCTTGGCCACGGCGGCTCCGAACTGGGCGGCCTGACGGTCCAGGTGACGCTCCTGGGGCTTCTCCTTGGACAATTCCAGGATCACCAGACCTGGAAAAACACCTGGATCACACCTGGACACACCTGGGAACATCTGGACACACCTGGGAACATCTGGACACGCCCCCATGGCCTCTGACCCCGTTTCGCGCTCTCCCATTGGTCCGTTTAACGCTGGCCCCGCCCCCTCAAAGCCTGCCAATCACTGTCCCTCATCACCATGGCAACCAAACCCCGACCCCTCTGAACCCGCCAATCACCGCCCCTCATCGCCATGGCAACCTCTGAACCCACCAATCACCGCCCGCGCCTCTCATCACCATGGCAACCAAACCCCGCCAATCACAGCCCCGCCCCTCATCACCACGGCAACCAAACCCCGCCCCCTCTGAACCCGCCAATCACTGCCCCTCATCACCATGGCAACCAAACCCCGCCTCCTCCAACCCCGCCCCTCATCACCATGGCAACCAAACCCCGCCCCCTCTGAACCTGCCAATCACCGCCCCCGTCCCTCATCACCATGGCAACCAAACCCCGCCCACCGCCTTCCTCAAGCTCCTCCTTTTCTCCCGCGCAAGCCCCGCCCCCTGAAGGAGGCCACGCCCACCCGCGCTCTGCAGGGAGGCGCCGATTTCCCGCTCCAGCTCCTCCAGCGCCCGCAGCCGCTCGTTGGCCACGCCGAACCCCGCCATGGCGCCCGCGCCGCTTCCGGTTCTTCTCCCGCCGGTTCCGGTTCTTCTCACTCCGGTTCCGCTCTTCTCTGTCCGGTTCCGCAGTTCTCCCGCCGCTTCCGGTTCTTCTCCCGCCGTTCCCGTTCTTCACCAATGGCAGCGGTGCATTCGCGTCACGTGACAGGAAGCGCCCTCCTGTGGGGACGCTCTAGACGCAACTCGGTGATGGCGCCGCCTCCTCCAGCCGCGTCTCGGTGGTTTTGGGTCCTCCAAAGCTGCTCAGCGTCGCAAATGTTGCCGGAATCGCCTCAAAACCTCTGCGCGCTGCAAAAAAAAAGGTTTATTCACCACAAACATCCCCACAGCCACCTCAGACTCACCTGCGGAGGATTTTATCGCGTTTTAAAGCAATAAAACGACCTAGGAGGAATTTCACCGAGTTTATAGCGCTGCTCTGCAGGCCGCGGCCCTCATTACCTGCTTCGGAGCCGCTTTGATCCAGCCCGCGCCTCTGGTTGTCATTTACAGCGCTGATTTTACCCGGGCGACGCTTTTTATTTTAATTTTATAAAAAGTTTGCTTTGATTCGCGACCTTTTATAGAGATTTATCCAGGCCGCGCCCCCTCACTGCATATTTATAAGCGGCTTTGTTCCAGGCCACGCCCCTTCATTGCCTTATATAGAGCAGAGGTCGCGTAAGCCACGCCCATTCATTGCCTTTTATGGAGCGACGGTCGCCTAAGCCACGCCCCTTATTACCTTTTATGGTGACTCTCTCCCTCTAAGCCACGCCCCTTATTACCTTTTATGGATACGCTCTTCCCTAAGCCACGCCCCCTCATTGACTTTTATGGATATGCTCTTCCCTAAGCCACGCCCCCTCACTGGGCCCCGCCCCTTTATTTCCTTTTATGGCGCTTCCCCGCGAAGCTCCGCCCACTCCCCTCACGCAAACCCCGCCCCCTTTTTTCCCGCGCTGTGACGTCAGCGGTGCGCGCCGGAGAAGAAGCAGCGATGGCGGCGGTGGCGGCTCCGCGGGCCCCTCCGGCCGCGCCGCTGCTCGAGGCGCTCTCGGCGCTGTCGGCGCTGCCCCCGCACCGCCGACCGATCCCGGGGATCGTCCGGGGCCTCCGCGACAGCGCCGGGACTCAGGTAAAGGCGGGGCCGGGGGAACGATCCCCTCAGAAATGGCGGCTCCGCCTGAGGGAGAGCGAGAGTTCCCCCCCCCCCCCACCCCCCTCATCCTCAGGGATCGGCGGGAAAAAACGGGGTTTCCCTCAGGGGTCGTGAGGGCAAAAGGGCGGGAACTCCCTGAGGGGTCGGGGTCCTTCCCGAAAATCGGGAATTCCCTCAGGAATCGGGATCTGTCCTGAAAATCGGGATCTTCTCAGGGAATCGGGAATTCCCTCAGGGATTGGGATCTGTCCTGAAAATCGGGATCTGTCCCGAAAATCGGGAATTCCCTCAGGAATTGGGGTCCTTCCCGAAAATCGGGAATTCTCTCAGGAATTGGGGACCTTCCCGAAAATTGGGAATTCCCTCAGGGATCGGGATCTGTCCTAAAAATCGGGATCCTCTCAGGGATCGGGATCTTTCCCGAAAATCGGGATCTGTCCTGAAAATCGGGATCCCCTCAGGGTTCGGGATTCTCCTCAAAAATCGAGATCCTTCCTGAAAATCGGGATCCCCTCAGGAATTGGGGTCCTTCCCAAAAATCGGGATCTGTCCTGAAAATCAGGATCTTTCCCGAAAATTTGGAATGCCCTCAGGGATCGAGATCCTTCCTGAAAATCGGGATCCCCTCAGGGATCGGGGTCCTTCCCGAAAAATCGGGATCTTGCCTGAAAATCGGGAATTTTCTCAGGAATTGGGGTCCTTCCCGAGAATAAGGATCTTTCCGGAAAATCGGGAATTCCCTCAGGAATCGGGATCTGTCCTAAAAATTGGGATCTGTCCTGAAAATCGGGATCCCCTCAGGGATCAGGGTCCTTCCCAAAAATCGGGATCTGTCCTGAAAATCGGGAATTTTCTCAGGAATTGGGGTCCTTCCTGAAAATCGGGATTTGTCCTGAAAATCGGGAATTCCCTCAGGAATCGGGATCTGTCCTAGAAATTGGGATATGTCCTGAAAATCAGGATTTGTCCTGAAAATCGGGATCCCCTCAGGAATCGGGATCTGTCCTAGAAATTGGGATCTGTCCTGAAAATCGGGATCCTCTCAGGGATCGGGATCCTTCCCGAAAATCAGGATCTGTCCTGAAAATCGGGATTTTTCCTGAAAATCGGGAATTCCCTCAGGAGTTGGGATCCTTCCCGAAAATCGGGATCCTCTCGGGGTTCGGGATTCTCCTCAAAAATTGGGATCTGTTCTGAAAATTGGGATCTTTCCTGAAATCCGGGATCCCCTCAGGGCCCCAAACCACGGGAATTCCCCCAAAGCTGAGGCCCCGCCCACAGCTCACACGTGACTTCCGGCCACGCCCACCTGACCTTTGACCCCCCCCCCCAGTGACCCTTCGGGAGTGTTTGGTGACCCCTGAGTGACCCCTGACCTTTGAGTGAACCCTCAGTGACCCCTGAATGACCCCTGAGTGACCTCTGAGTGACCCCTGACCCCTTGGTGACCCCTCAGTGACCTCTGAGTGACCCCTGACCGACCCCTGACCCTTCGGTGACCCCTCAGTGACCTCTGAGTGATCTCTGAGTGACCCCTGACCCCTCAGTGACCCCTGAGTGACCTCTGAGTGACCCCTGACCCCTCAGTGACCCCTGAGTGACCCCTGAGTGCCCTTTAACCCCTGAGTGACCCCTCAGTGACCTCTGAGTGACCCCTGACCCTTCAGTGACCCCTTGGTGACCCCTCAGTGACCCCTGGGTGACCTTTGACCCCTCAGTGACCCCTGAATGACCCCTCAGTGACCGCTGAGTGACCCCTGGGTGACCTTTGACCTCTGAATGACCCCTGAGTGACCTCTGGGTGACCCCTGGCTGACCTTTGACCCCTCGGTGACCCCTGAATAACCCCTGGGTGACCTTTGACTGCTTGGTGACCCCTGAGGGACCCCTGAGTGACCTTTGACCCCTCGGTGACCCCTGAATGACCCCTCAGTGACCCCTGGGTAACCTTTGACCCCTCGGTGACCCCTGAATGACCCCTCAGTGACCCCTGGGTGACCTTTGACTGCTTGGTGACCCCCGAGTGACCCCTGTGTGACCTTTGACCCCTCGGTGACCCCTGAATGACCCCTCAGTGACCCCTGAGTGACCCCTGGGTGACCTTTGACCTCTGAATGACCCCTGAGTGACCTCTGGGTGACCCCTGGCTGACCTTTGACCCTTCGGTGACCCCTGTATGACCTCTGAGTGACCCCTGTGTGGCCTTTGACCCCTCGGTGACCCCTGAATGACCCCTCAGTGACCTCTGAGTGACCCCTGTGTGACCTTTGACCCCTGAGTGACCCCTGGGTGACCTTTGACCCCTGAGTGACCCCTGTGTGACCTTTGACCCCCCAGGCCGCTCTCGGGGGTCTCCTCGGCGTCACCAGCGCCCGCCTGAGCTCCATGAAGACGCGGTGAGTGACAGCTCCGCCGGCCAATCACAGCCCAGGGCCCTCCCCTGCCGCCGCCCCATTGGCTGTTCCCGAGGGGTGGGCGGGGCTGAGCGCCGGCCAATGAGAGCGCGGCGTGGTGGGCTTGTAGCCAATCAGAATCGTCCTCTGGATGTGGAGGAGCCAATCAGGAGGAGGGGGCGGGGCCAACTGAGCTTCCCCAATTGCTTTGCTAATTGTGGGTGGGGCTTTGCATAATTAATTAGGGTGGGTGGGGCTTTGAATAATTAATTAATGTGGGTGGGGCTCCGTGATTGGGTGTGGTGTGGTGGGTGTGGCTTCATCCCAGCCAATCAGAGTCCAGGATTGAGCCACGCCCTGCTGTCGGATGCCCTTATAAGGGAAAAGGGGCGGGGCTTGGAGCTCAGCAGCCAATGAGGGTGCAGGGTGTGGTGTGGTGGGCGTGGCTTCATCCCAGCCAATCAGAGTCCAGGATTGAGCCACGCCCTGCCCCAGGATGTCCTTATAAGGGAAAGGGGCGGGGCTTGGAGTTCCGTAGCGCAGCCAATGGGGGGTGGGGTGAAGGGGGCGTGTCCCGGCTCAGCCAATGGTGTGTCCCGGCTCTGGGGGCGTGTCCCGGCTCAGCCAATGGCGTGTCCTGGTGGGGTGGGCGTGTCCCAGCTCAGCCAATGGAAAGTCCCGGTTCTGGGGGCGTGTCCCAGTTCAGCCAATGGCGTGTCCCGGCTCAGCCAATGGGATGTCCCGGTTCTGTGGGTGTGTCCCGGCTCAGCCAATGGCGTGTCCTGGCTCTGTGGGCGTGTCCCGGCTCAGCCAATGGCGTGTCCCGGTTCTGGGGGCGTGTCCTGGCTCAGCCAATGGCGTGTCCCGGTTCTGTGGGCGTGTCCCGGCTCAGCCAATGGCGTGTCCTGGCTCTGTGGGCGTGTCCCAGCTCAGCCAATGGGATGTCCCGGTTCTGTGGGCGTGTTCCAGCTCAGCCAATGGTGTGTCCCGGTTCTGGGGGCGTGTCCCGGCTCAGCCAATGGGATGTCCCGGTTCTGGGGCGTGTCCCGGCTCAGCCAATGGGATGTCTCGGTTCTGGGGGCGTGTCCCGGCTCAGCCAATGGGATGTCCCTTTCTGTGGGCGTGTCCCAGCTCAGCCAATGGGATGTCCCGGTTCTGGGGGCGTGTCCCAGCTCAGCCAATGGCGTTGGAGGTTCGAGGGGCTGTGCCTGCAGGGTGGGCGTGTCCCGGTTCTGTGGGTGTGTCCCGGCTCAGCCAATGGCGTTGCAGGTTCGAGGGGCTGTGCCTGCTTGGGGGGGGGCGTGTTCAGGCTCAGCCAATGGCGTGTCCCGGCTCTGGGGGCGTGTCCCGGCTCAGCCAATGGCGTGTCCCGGCTCTGTGGGCGTGTCCCGGCTCAGCCAATGGCGTTGCAGGTTCGAGGGGCTGTGCCTGCTTGGGGGGGCGTGTCCCGGTTCTGGGGGCGTGTCCCGGCTCAGCCAATGGCGTTGCAGGTTCGAGGGGCTGTGCCTGCTGTCCCTGCTGGTGAGCGAGAGCCCGACCGAGGCCTTCCAGCAGCACTGCCTGGGCTGGCTCCGCCTCCTGCAGCACCTGCTCCAGGTGAGGGGACATGGGGGGACATGGGACACCTGGGGGGACATGGGGACACCTGGGGACACCTGAGACACACCTGGGGACACCTGGGGGGACATGGGGACACACCTGGGCTGGCTCCGCCTCCTGCAGCACCTGCTCCAGGTGAGGGGACATGGGGGGACATGGGGGGACATGGGGACACCTGAGACACACCTGGGGACACCTGGGGGGACATGGGGACACACCTGGGCTGGCTCCGCCTCCTGCAGCACCTGCTCCAGGTGAGAGCACCTGGGGGGACATGGGGACACCTGGGGGGACATGGGGACACCTGGGGGGACATGGGGACACCTGGGGACACCTGGGGACACCAAAAACACACCTGGGGGGACACCTGGGGGGACATGGGGACACCAAAAACACACCTGGGGACACCTGGGGGGACATGGGACACCTGGGGACACCTGAGACACACCTGGGGACACCTGGGGACACCTGGGGGGACATGGGACACCTGAGGACACCTGAGACACACCTGGGGACACCTGGGGACACCTGGGGACACCTGGGGACAGCTGGGGACACCTGGGGGGACATGGGGACACCTGAGACACACCTGGGGACACCTGAGGGGACACCTGGGGACATCTGAGACACACCTGGGGACATGGGGACACCTGGGGACATGGGGACACACCTGGGCTGGCTCCGCCTCCTGCAGCACCTGCTCCAGGTGAGAGCGCCTGGGGAGACCTGGGGACACCTGGGGACACCTGAGGGGACATCTGAGACACACCTGGGGACACCTGGGGACACCTGAGGGGACACCTGGGGACATGGGGACACACCTGAGGACACCTGAGACACACCTGGGGACATCTGAGGGGACACCTGGGGACACCAAAAACACACCTGGGGACACCTGGGGACAGGGTCAGGGGACACCTGGAGACACCTGGGGACAGCTGGAGACACACCTGGGGACATGGGGACACACCTGGGCTGGCTCCGCCTCCTGCAGCACCTGCTCCAGGTGAGCACATGGGGACACTTGGGGACACCTGGGGGGACATGGGGACACACCTGGGGGGGACATGGGGACACCTGGGGACACCTGAGGGGACACCTGGGGACATCTGAGACACACCTGGGGACATGGGGACACCTGAGACACATCTGGGGACACCTGGGGACACCTGAGGGGATATGGGGACACCTGGGCTGGCTCCGCCTCCTGCAGCACCTGCTCCAGGTGAGAGCACCTGGGACACCTGGGGACACCTGAGACACACCTGGGGACACCTGGGGACACCAAAAACACACCTGGGGGGACATGGGGACACCTGGGGACACCTGGGGGGACATGGGGACACTTGAGGGGACACCTGGGGACACCTGAGAGGGGTCAGGGACACACCTGGAGACACCTGGGGGGATATGGGGACACCTGGGGACAACTGGAGACAGCTTGGGGTGGCTGGGGACACCTGGGGACACCTCTGGAAACACCTGGGGACACCTGGGAGGGGTCAGGGACACACCTGGGAGTATTTGGGGACACCTGGGGGGACATGGGGACACCTGGGCGGGGTCACAGGCACACCTGAGATACACCTGGGGACACCTGAGAGGGGTCAGGGACACACCTGGGGACATCTGAGGGGACCTTGGGGACACCTGGGACACACCTGGGGACACCTGAGGGACATGGGGACACACCTGGGGACACCTGAGACACACCTGGGGACATGGGGACACACCTGGGGGGACACCTGGGGACACCTGGGGACACCTGGGGGGACATGGGGACACACCTGGGGACACCTGGGGACATCTGAGACACACCTGGGGACACCTGGGGACACCTGGGGGGACATGGGGACACACCTGGGGACACCTGAGGGGACACCTGGGGACATGGGGACACACCTGGGGACACTTGGGGACATCTGAGACACACCTGGGGACACCTGAGACACACCTGGGGACACCTGGACACACCTGGGGACACCTGGGGACATCCTGGGGACACCTGGGGGGACATGGGGACATCTGGGGACACCTGGGAGGGGTCAGGGACACACCTGGGGACACCTGGGGACATCTGGGGGTACTTGGGACACACCTGGGGACACCTGGGACACACCTGGGGACACCTGAGGGACATTTGGGGACACCTGGGGCTCTTTGGGCTCTTCCATTTCCCCCCATCTTTGGGTTTTTTTTGGGTCTATTTCAATGGGGACAATTTTGGGTGGGGGTCTCCAATTTGGGGAGGGGTCCTGATGGATTTTGGGGTCCCCCCAGTCCCAGGACCCCCCTCCCACGGTGTCTTTGGGGGTCCCACACCCCATTTTTGGGTGATTTTCCCCCGTTTTTGGTTCCTTTTTCCATATTTTTGGGTCTATTTCAATCGGGTCAATTTTGGGTGGGGGTCTCCAATTTGGGGAGGGGTCCTGAGGAGTTTTGGGGTCCCCCCAGTCCCAGGACCCCCCTCCCACGGTGTCCTTGAGGCTCTTTGGGGGGTCCTAGACCCAATTTTTGGGTGATTTTCCCCCATTTTTGGGGTTTTTTTCCATATTTTTGGATCTATTTCCATCAGGACAATTTTGGGTGGGGGTCTCCAATTTGGGGAGGGGTCCTGATGGATTTTGGGGTCCCCCCAGTCCCAGGACCCCCCTCCCACGGTGTCTTTGGGGGTCTTTGGGGGGTCCCACACCCCATTTTTGGCCATTTTTTATCCATTTTTTGCCCATTTTTGGGGTTTTTTTGGGTCTATTTCCATCAGGACAATTTTGGGTGGGGGTCTCCAATTTGGGGAGGGGTCCTGATGGATTTTGGGGTCCCCCCAGTCCCAGGACCCCCCTCCCACGGTGTCTTTGGGGGTCTCGGTGCTGCGGGAGCTGCTGCGATTCTCGGCTCAGCTGCCGGAGCTGGCTCGGGACATCGGCACCAACCACATCCCCGGGATCCTCACCTCCCTGCTGGCCCTCAGGCCCGAGGTGAAATGGGTCTGGGGGCTGAAATGGGTCTGGGGGCTTCGGGGGGGAGGGTGGGAGGGTAAAGAGTGGAAAAAACGGGGTTAGAATTGGAAAAAATGGGAAAAAACTGGGTTAAAATGGAGTTAAAATGGGGTTGAGGTAGGAAAAGAAAGGGTTAAAAAGGGGTTGAAATGGGTCTGGGGGCTGAAATGGGTCTGGGGGCTTCGGGGGGTGGGGGTTGGGGTAAAAGGTGGAAAAAATGGGGTTAAAATTGGAAAAAATGGGAAAAAATGGCATTAAAATGGGAAAAAACGTGGATAAAAGGGGGTAGGATGGGGAAAAGAAAGGGTTAAAAAGGGGTTGAAATGGGTCTGGGGGCTGAAATGGGTCTGGGGGCTTCGGGGGGGAGGGTGAGAGAGTAAAGAGTGGAAAAAACGGGGTTAGAATTGATAAAAATGGGAAAAAACTGCATTAAAATGGGAAAAATGAAGTTAAAATGGGGTTGAGGTGGGAAAAGAAAGGGTTAAAAAGGGGTTGAAATGGGGCTGGGGGCTGAAATGGGTCTGGGGGCTTCGGGGGGGAGGGTGGGAGGGTAAAGAGTGGAAAAAACGGGGTTAGAATTGGAAAAAATGGGAAAAAACGGGAAAAAAATGTGGAAAAATGTGGATAAAAGGGGCTAGGATGAGGAAAAGAAAGGGTTAAAAAGGGGTGAAAATGGGTCTGGGGGCTGAAATGGGTCTGGGGGCTTTGGGGGCGAGGGGTTTGGGGTAAAAAGTGGAAAAAACGGGGTTAGAATTGGAAAAAATGGGAAAAAATGGCATTAAAATGGGAAAAAACATGGATAAAAGGGGCTAGGATGGGGAAAAGAAAGGGTTAAAAAGGGGTGAAAATGGGTCTGGGGGCTGAAATGGGTCTGGGGGCTTCGGGGGGGAGGGTGGGAGGGGTAAAAGGTGGAAAAAACGGGGTTAAAATTGGAAAAAATGGGAAAAAACTGGGTTAAAATGGAAAAAATGGAGTTAAAATGGGGTTGAGGTAGGAAAAGAAAGGGTTAAAAAGGGGTTGAAATGGGTCTGGGGGCTGAAATGGGTCTGGGGGCTTCGGGGGGGAGGGGTTTGGGGTAAAAGGTGGAAAAAACGGGGTTAAATTTGGAAAAAACGGGAAAAAACGGGAAAAAAATGTGAAAAAACACAGATAAAAGGGGGTAGGATGGGGAAAAGAAAGGGTTAAAAAGGGGTTGAAATGGGTCTGGGGGCTGAAATGGGTCTGGGGGCTTCGGGGGGGAGGGTGGGAGGGTAAAGAGTGGAAAAAACGGGGTTAAAATTGGAAAAAATGGGAAAAAATGGCATTAAAATGGGAAAAAACGTGGATA
Organism: Poecile montanus; assembly: GCA_038429875.1. Taxonomy (NCBI): domain Eukaryota; kingdom Metazoa; phylum Chordata; class Aves; order Passeriformes; family Paridae; genus Poecile; species Poecile montanus. The sequence continues at coordinate 476,566 of CM076534.1, forward strand.
AAAGGGGCGAGGATGGGGAAAAGAAAGGGTTAAAAAGGGGTTGAAATGGGTCTGGGGGCTGAAATGGGTCTGGGGGCTTCGGGGAGCAGGGTGGGAGGGTAAAGAGTGGAAAAAACGGGGTTGGAATTGGAAAAAATGGGAAAAAACGGGAAAAAAAAGTGAAAAAACGTGGATAAAAGGGGTTAGGATGGGGAAAAGAAAGGGTTAAAAAGGGGTGAAAATGGGTCTGGGGGCTGAAATGGGTCTGGGGGCTGAAATGGGTCTGGGGGCTTCGGGGGGGTGGGGATTGGGGTAGAAGGTGGAAAAAACGGGGTTAGAATTGGAAAAAGTGGGAAAAATGGGATTAAAATGGGAATTAAAGGGGTTAAAACCGGAGCAGAAAGGGTTAAAGAGGGGTTGAAATGGGTCTGGGGGCTTCGGGGGGAATTTGGGGAGGGGTCTGGGGGGGTTTTGAGGATCCCAAAGAATTTGGGGAGGGGTCTCGATGGATTTCCCCCCCAAATTGGGCGTTTTTGGCCTCATTTAGAAGGAATTTTTGGGGATTTTTTTTTTAATTTGGGGAGGGGTCTCTGGGAATTTGGGGAGGGGTCTCTGGGAATTTGAGGAGGGGTCTCCAGGAATTTGGGGAGGGGTCTCTGGGAATTTGGGGAGGGGTCTCCAGGAATTTGGGGAGGGGTCTCGATGGATTTCCCCCCCAAATTGGGCATTTTTGGCCTCATTTAGAGCGAATTTTTGGGGGATTTTTGGGAATTTTTGGGAATTTTGGGGAGGGGTCTCTGGGAATTTGAGGAGGGGTCTCCAGGAATTTGGGGAGGGGTCTCAACCCTTTCTTTTCCTCCTCCTCAGTGCGAAGTCTCCACCCTGGAGGGGATCAAGTCCTGCCTCTCCTTCTACCCCGGCGCCTGCGGCTCCATGAGGGTGAGACCCCTCCCCAAATTACTTTGGGGGGCTTCCCTGAGACCCCTCCCCAAATTCTGAGCTTCCCCTTGAGACCCCTCCCCAAATTCTGAGCTTCCCTTGAGACCCCTCCCCAAATTCTGAGCTTCCCTTGAGACCCCTCCCCAAATTTTAGGGGTTCCTTTAAACCCCCTCCCCAAATTTTAGGGTTTTTTTGAGCCCCCTCCCCAAATTTTGAGGTTACTTTGAGCCCCCTCCCCAAATTTTAGGGGTTTTTTGAGGCCCCCTCCCCAAATTTTAGGGTTTTTTTGAGCCCCCTCCCCAAATTTTAGGGGTTTTCTGAGCCCCCTCCCCAATTCTGGAGTTTCTTCTGATCCCCCTCCCCAAATTCTGAGTTTCCCTCGAGCCCCCTCCCCAAATTCTGGGGCTCCCCTTTGAGCCCCCTCCCCAAATTCCAGAAGTTCCCTGAGCCAAATTCTCAACTTTGGGCTTTCCCCGAGCCCCCTCCTCAAATTTTGAGGCTCCCCCGAGCCCCCTCCCCAATTCTGGAGTTTCCCCAGAGCCCCCTCCCCAAATTCTGAGCTTCCCCTGAGCCCCCTCCCCAAATTCTGGGGCTCCCCTTTGAGCCCCCTCCCCAAATTTCAGAGTTTCCCCGAGCCAAATTCTCAACTTTGGGCTTTCCCCGAGCCCCCTCCCCAAATTTTGAGGTTCCCCCGAGCCCCCTCCCCAATTCTGGAGTTTCCCCAGATCCCCCTCCCCAAATTCTGAGCTTCCCCAGAGCCCCCTCCCCAAATTCTGGGGCTCCCCTTTGAGCCCCCTCCCCAAATTCGAGGGATTTCCCGAGCCAAATTCTCAACTTTGGGCTTTCCCCAAGCCCCCTCCCCAAATTTTGAGGCTCCCCTGATCCCCCTCCCCAATTCTGGAGTTTCCCCAGATCCCCCTCCCCAAATTTGGGTGGAATTTGGGGAGGGGTCTCGAGCCTGGGACCCCCCAAACCCTCCCCAATTCCTCAGGGGAAGCTGGCGGCGCATTTCCTGGCGCGCATCGACAGCGAGAGCCCGAGGCTGCAGCAGGTGCCGATTTTTGGGGGGATTTCGGGCGGATTTGGGATTTTTTGAGGGGGAATTCGGGATTTTGGGGTTTTTTGGGGAAGATTTGGGGGAAATCTGGGGTTTTTTGGGGGAGATTTGGGGTTTTTTGGGGTTTTTTTGGGGAAGATTTGGGATTTTTTGGAGGAGATTTGGGATTTTTTGGGGGGAGTTTTGGGTTTTTTGGGGTTTTATTTTGGGAAGATTTGGGTTTTTTGGGGTTTTTTTTTGGGCAGATCTGGGGTTTTTTTGGGGGAGATTTGGGGTTTTTTGGGGTTTTTTTTGGGGAGATCTGGAGTTTTTTGGGGGAGATTTGGGGTTTTTTGGTTTTTTTGGGGGAGATTTGGGGTTTTCTGGGGGTTTTTTTTGGGAAGATTTGGGATTTTTTGGAGGAAATTTGGGGTTTTCTGGGGGAGAATTTGGGATTTTTTTAGGGAAGATTTGGGGTTTTTTGGGGTTTTTTTGGGGACAGATTTGGGGGTTTTTTGGGGAAGATTTGGGTTTTTTGGCGTCTTTTTTTTGGGGGAAGATTTGGGGTTTTTTGGGTCAATTCTGGTGTTTTTTGGGGCCATTTCAGTGGATTTTGGGGTCATTTTGGGGGTTTTTTGGGGTCCTGAACCCATTTTCGATGCCCCTGACCCCGTTTTTCACCGTTTTTCCCCGTTTTCACCCCGTTTCCAGCTGGCCTGCGAGTGCTACGCGCTGCTGCCGGGGCTGGGCCGCGGTTTCTCGCAGGGGCTGCGGCACACGGAGTGCTGGCACCAGCAGCTGCAGGGGGTGCTGGCCACGCTCCACGGCATCCTGGGGAGCCTCTTCGAGGGATGTGAGACAGGTTTGGAATATCCCCAACATTTGGGATCATTTTGGGATCATTTGGGATTTTTTCGGGATTTTTTTGGGATTTTTGGGGATTTTTTTTTATTTTTTTTGGATATTTTTGGGGGATTTTTTGGGGATTTTTTGGGGATTTTGGGGCTCCTCAGGAGCCTTTTCCAGGGATGTGAGACAGGTTTGGAATATTCCCAAAATTTGGGATCATTTGGGATCATTTGGGATTTTTTTGGGATTTTTTTGGAATTTTTTGGGGATTTTTTTTGGATTTTTTTGGGGATTTTTGGGGATTTTTTTTGGATTTTTTTTGGATTTTTTGGGGAATTTTTGGGGATTTTTTGGGGATTTTTTGGGGCTCCTCAGGAGCCTCTTCGAGGGATGTGAGACAGGTTTGGGATCTTTCCAAAATTTGGGATCATTTGGGATTTTTTGGGGATTTTTTTGGGATTTTTTTGGGATTTTTTGGGGATTTTTTGGGATTTTTGGGGATTTTTTTTGGATTTTTTTGGGATTTTTTTTGGATTTTTTGGGGAATTTTTGGGGATTTTTTGGGGATTTTTTGGGAATTTTTGGGGATTTTTTTTGGATTTTGGGGCTCCTCAGGAGCCTTTTCCAGGGATGTGAGACAGGTTTGGGATCTTCCCAAAATTTGGGATCATTTTGGGATCATTTGGGATTTTTTTGGGATTTTTTTGGGATTTTTTTGGGATTTTTTTTTGGATTTTTGGGGATTTTTTTTTGATTTTTTGGGGATTTTTTGGGGATTTTTTGGGGATTTTTTTGGGATTTTGGGGCTCTTCAGGAGCCTCTTCGAGGAATGTGAGACAGGTTTGGAATATTCCCAAAATTTGGGATCATTTGGGATTTTTTTGGGATTTTTGGGGATTTTTTTGGATTTTTTTTTGGGGATTTTGGGGGATTTTTGGGGGATTTTTTGGGAATTTTTTGAGATTTTTTTGGGATTTTTTTTGGATTTTGGGGCTCCTCAGGAGCCTCTTCGAGGGATGTGAGACAGGTTTGGGATCTTCCCAAAATTTGGAATCATTTTGGGATCATTTTGGATTTTTTTGGGATTTTTTTGGAATTTTTTGAGGATTTTTTGGGATTTTTTTGGGGATTTTTTTGGGTTTTTTTTTGGGATTTTTTTGGGATTTTTTGGGATTTTTTTTTTATTTTTTGGGAATTTTTGGGGATTTTTTTGGGATTTTGGGGCTCCTCAGGAGCCTCATCCAGGGATGTGAGACAGGTTTGGGATCTTCCCAAAATTTGGGATCATTTGGGATTTTTTGGGGATTTTTTTTGGATTTTTTTTGGATTTTTTTGGATTTTTTTGGGATTTTTTGGGATTTTTTGGGGATTTTTTGGGATTTTGGGGGTGCTGGCCACACTCCACGGCATCCTGGGGAGCCTCTTCGAGGGATGTGAGACAGGTTTGGGATCTTCCCAAAATTTGGGATCATTTTGGGATCATTTGGGATTTTTTGGGGATTTTTTTTTTTTTTTTTATTTTTTGGGGATTTTTGGGGATTTTTGGGGATTTTTTTTTGGATTTTTTTGGGGAATTTTTTGGGGATTTTTGGGGATTTTTTCGGGATTTTTTTGGGATTTTTGTGCATTTTTTGGGGATTTTTTTTTATTTTTTGGGATTTTTTTTTTTATTTTTTGGGATTTTTTTGGGATTTTTTTTGGATATTTTTTGGGGATTTTTTGGGATTTTTTTGGGATTTTGGGGCTCCTCAGGAGCCTCTTCCAGGGATGTGAGACAGGTTTGGAATATTCCCAACATTTGGGATCGTTTTGGGATCATTTGGGATTTTTTCCGGATTTTTTCAGAATTTTTGGGGATTTTTTTTTATTTTTTTTGGATTTTTTTTGGATTTTTTGGGAATTTTTTGGGATTTTTTGGGGATTTTGGGGCTCCTCAGGAGCTTCATTTAGGGATGTGAGACAGGTTTGGGATCTTCCCAACATTTGGGATCATTTGGGATTTTTTTTTAAATTTTTTTGGATTTTTTTTTTATTTTTTTGGATTTTTTTTTGGATTTTTTGGGGATTTTTTGGGGATTTTTGTGGATTTTGGGGGTGCTGGCCACGCTCCACGGCATCCTGGGGAGCCTCTTCGAGGGATGTGAGACAGGTTTGGAATATTCCCAAAATTTGGGATCATTTTGGGATCATTTGGGATTTTTTTGGGATTTTTTTTTGATTTTTTTGGATTTTTTTTGGATTTTTTTTTTATTTTTTCTGGATTGTTTTTTTATTATTTTTGGATTTTTTTTTAATTTATTTTGGATTTTTTGGGGTGAATTTTGATGTTTTTGGGTGTCAGATCCTCTTCCCTACGAGGGTCCTGGGGTGGAGCTGCTGCTGCCCCCGGCCCAGGACGGCGACGCCGGGGGGATCCTGACCCTGCACTCGAGATTTTCGGGGCTCTGCCGCGTCCTCAGGCTCCTCCTCAGGTACCAAAATCCCCCAAATTTACCCCAAAATCCACCCCAAAATCATCAAATATTCAAAATCCCCAAAATCCCCAAAATCCCCCCCAAAATCCCCCCCAAAATCCCTCAAATTCACCCCAAAATCCCCACCCTGGGGGGATCCTGACCCTGCACTCGAGATTTTCGGGGCTCTGCCGCGTCCTCAGGCTCCTCCTCAGGTACCAAAATCCCCCAAATTCACCCCAAAATCCACCCCAAAATCATCAAATATTCAAAATATCCAAAATCCCCAAAATCTGCCCCAAAATCCCCCCAAAAATCCCCAAAATCCCCCTCAAAATCCCTCAAATTCACCCCAAAATCCACCCCAAAACCCCCAAACCTTGAAAATATTCAAATCCCCAAGATCTGCCCCAAAATCCCCCAAATTCACCCCAAAATCCACCCCAAAATCCTGAGATCTCTGAAATTCCCAAAATCCCCCGAATTCACCCCAAAATCTGCCCCAAAATCCCCCCCAAAATCCCTCAAATTCACCCCAAAATCCATCCTGGGATCTCTCAAATCTCCAAAATCCCCAAAATCCCCCCTAAAATCCCCCAAATTCACCCCAAAATCCACCCCAAAATCATCAAATATCCAAAATTCCCAAAATCTGCCCCAAAATCCCCCAAATTCACCCCAAAATCCCCACCCTGGGGGGATCCTGACCCTGCACTCGAGATTTTCGGGGCTCTGCCGCGTCCTCAGGCTCCTCCTCAGGTACCAAAATCCCCCAAATTCACCCCAAAATCATCAAATATTCAAAATATCCAAAATCCCCAAAATCTGCCCCAAAATCCCCAAAATTCACCCCAAAATCCACCCTGGGAACTCTGAAACCTCTCCCAGTTCATCCCAGTCCCCTCCCAGTCTCTCCCAGTCCATCCCAGTCCATCCCAGTCCCCTCCCAGTTCATCCCAGTCCCTCCCAGTCCCTCCCAGTTCATCCCAGTCTATCCCAGTTCCATCCCAGTCCCTCCCAGTCCCTCCCAGTCCCTCCCAGTCCATCCCAGTTCATCCCAGTTCATCCCAGTCCCCCCCAATCCTCTCCCAGTCCCTCCCAGTCCCTCCCAGTCCATCCCAGTCCATCCCAGTTCATCCCAGTCCCCCCCAATCCTCTCCCAGTCCCTCCCAGTCCCTCCCAGTGACGTTCCAGTCTCTCCCAGTAAGGATTTCGTGGCCCCAGTGACCCCAAATCCCCTCCCAGTCCCTCCCAGTTCCCTCCCAGTCCATCCCAGTCCATCCCAGTTCCATCCCAGTCCATCCCAGTCCCTCCCAGTGACCCCAAATCCCCTCCCAGTTCCCTCCCAGTTCCTTCCCAGTCCATCCCAGTCCCTCCCAGTGACCCCAAATCCCCTCCCAGTTCCCTCCCAGTCCCTCCCAGTCCCTCCCAGTTCCATCCCAGTCCATCCCAGTCCATCCCAGTTTGTCCCAGTCCTCTCCCAGTCCATCCCAGTTCCCTCCCAGTCCATCCCAGTGACCCCAAATCCCATCCCAGTTCCCTCCCAGTCCATCCCAGTCCATCCCAGTTTATCCCAATCCTCTCCCAGTCCCTCCCAGTCACGTTCCAGTCTCTCCCAGTAAGGATTTCGTGGCCCCAGTGACCCCAAATCCCCTCCCAGTTCCCTCCCAGTGACCCCAAACCCTCTCCCAGTTCCCTCCCAGTCCATCCCAGTCCATCCCAGTCCCTCCCAGTCCATTTCCAGTCCCTCCCAGTCTCTCCCAGTCCATCCCAGTTCCCTCCCAGTTCCATCCCAGTCCCTCCCAGTTCCATCCCAGTGACCCCAAATCCCCTCCCAGTCCCTCCCAGTCCCTCCCAGTTCCCTCCCAGTCCATCCCAGTCCCTCCCAATCCATCCCAGTTCCCTCCCAGTCCCTCCCAGTGACCCCAAATCCCCTCCCAGTCCCTCCCAGTCCCTCCCAGTCCCTCCCAGTGACGTTCCAGTCTCTCCCAGTAAGGATTTCGTGGCCCCAGTCACCGTCCCAGTTCAGGACATTCTGGATTTCGTTTGCCGCGCCCTCAACATCACCAGCAAGAACCTGGTGAGTGACCCCAAAACCCAAACTGGTTTATACTGGTTTATACTGGTTTATACTGGTTTATGCTGGTTCGTACTGGTTCATACTGGTTTGTACTGGTTTGCAGGGCTGGTTTGGGGAGGGGCCCCTGCGGGGGCTGCTCCTGCCCCAGGTGCACCTGGACACCCTCGACGTGCTGGGAGCGCTGGTGCTGGCGTGAGACAAACTGGTTTATACTGGTTTATACTGGGAATGGGCTGGGGGGTCACTGGGGGTGACTGGGATGGAGTGGGAGGAACTGGGAGGGACTGGGAACAAACTGGGATGGACTGGGATGGGACTGGGACGTGCTGGGAGCGCTGGTGCTGGCGTGAGACAAACTGGTTTATACTGGGATGGACTGGGATTGGGATTCGGGGTCACTGGGATGGACTGGGATGAACTGGGATGGGACTGGGATGGACTGGGATGAACTGGGATGGACTGGGATGAACTGGGATGGACTGGGATGGACTGGGATGGGACTGGGATGAACTGGGATGGACTGGGATGGGACTGGGATGGACTGGGAATGGGATTCGGGGTCACTGGGATGGACTGGGACAAACTGGGAATGGACTGGGATGGGACTGGGAATGGACTGGGACAAACTGGGATGGACTGGGATGAACTGGGATGGACTGGGAATGGACTGGGATGGACTGGGACAAACTGGGATGGACAGGGATGAAACTGGGATGGGACTGGGATGGACTGGGATGAACTGGGATGGATTGGGATGAACTGGGATGGGACTGGGATGGGACTGGGATGAACTGGAAGGAACTGGGAATGGACTGGGATGGGACTGGGAGGGACTGGGATGGACTGGGATGGACTGGGATGGGACTGGGATGAACTGGGATGGACTGGGAATGAACTGGGACAAACTGGGAGGGACTGGGATGGACTGGGATGAACTGGGATGAAACTGGGATGGGACTGGGATAAACTGGGAATGGACTGGGATGAACTGGGAATGGACTGGGATGAACTGGGATGGGACTGGGATGAACTGGGATGGACTGGGATGAACTGGGATGGACTGGGATGAACTGGGACAAACTGGGAATGGACTGGGATGGGACTGGGACAAACTGGGATGGGACTGGGACAAACTGGGAATGGACTGGGATGGACTGGGATGGACTGGGATGGACTGGGACAAACTGGGAATGGACTGGGAATGAACTGGGATGGACTGGGAACGAACTGGGAGGAACTGGGAGTTACTGGGGGGGAAATTGGGGGATTTTGGTGAATTTTGGGCGAATTTTGGTCATTTCTGGGCGGATTTTTTTGGGAATTTCGCCAGAATTTTGGGAATTTCACCGGAATTTCGGGAATTCCGATGGAATTTTTGGGAATTCCGATGGAATTTTTGGGAATTTCAGGTTTGGGGCTCATCTGGTCCCTCCTGGGGGGGATTTTGGGGTGAATCTTTGGGATTTTGGTGAATTTTGGGTGAATTTTGGTCATTTCTGGGCGGATTTTTTTGGGAATTTCGCTGGAATTTCGGGAATTTTGCCGGAATTTCGGGAATTCCGATGGAATTTTTGGGAATTTCAGGTGTGGAGCTCGTCTGGTGCGCTGGGGGTCCCTCCTGGGGGGGATTTTGGGGGGAATTTTGGGGATTTTGGGTGAATTTTGGTCATTTCTGGGCGGATTTTTTTGGGAATTTCACCGGAATTTTGGGAATTTCACCAGAATTTCGGGAATTTCGGGAATTCCGATGGAATTTTGGGAATTCCAGGTGTGGAGCTCGTCTGGTGCTCTGGGGGTCCCTCCTGGGGGGGATTTTGGGGTGAATTTTTGGGATTTTGGGTGAATTTTGGGTGAATTTTGGTCATTTCTGGGCGGATTTTTTTGGGAATTTCGCTGGAATTTTGGGAATTTTGCTGGAATTTCGGGAATTCCGGGAATTCCGATGGAATTTTTGGGAATTCCGATGGAATTTTGGGAATTCCAGGTTTGGGGCTCATCTGGTCCCTCCTGGGGGGGATTTTGGGGTGAATCTTTGGGATTTTGGTGAATTCTGGGCGGATTTTGGGTGAATTTTGGTCATTTCTGGGTGGATTTTTGGGGGAATTTTGGGAATTTCGATGGAATTTTGGGAATTCCAATGGAATTTTGGGAATTTCAGGTGTGGAGCTCGTCTGGTGCGCTGGGGGTCCCTCCTGAGGGGGATTTTGGGGTGAATTTTTGGGATTTTGGTGAATTCTGGGTGAATTTTGGTCATTTCTGGGTGGATTTTTTTGGGAATTTTGCCGGAATTTTGGGAATTTCACCGGAATTTTGGGAATTTTGGGAATTCCGATGGAATTTTTTGGGAATTTCAGGTGTGGAGCTCGTCTGGTGCTCTGGGGGTCCCTCCTGGGGAGGATTTTGGGGTGAATTTTGGGGATTTTGGGTGAATTTTGGTCATTTCTGGGCGGATTTTTTTGGGAATTTCGCCGGAATTTTGGGAATTTTGCCGGAATTTTGGGAATTCCGATGGAATTTTGGAGAATTCCAGGTTTGGGGCTCATCTGGTCCCTCCTGGGGGGGATTTTGGGGTGAATCTTTGGGATTTTGGTGAATTTTGGGCGAATTTTGGTCATTTCTGGGCGGATTTTTTTGGGAATTTCGCTGGAATTTTGGGAATTTTGCCGGAATTTTGGGAATTCCGATGGAATTTTGGGAATTTCAGGTGTGGAGCTCGTCTGGTGCGCTGGGGGTCCCTCCTGGGCCGTCTCTTCCCGCAGGTTTTGAGCTCCTGGAGCTGCTCCAGGGATCCCCCCCCAGGGCAGGAGAGACCCTTTGGGTGAGGAAAAATGGGGAGAAAAATCCCAAATTTGGGAAAAATGGGGAGAAAAATCCCAAATTTGGGAAAAATGGGAAAAATGGGAAAAAAACAGGAAAAAATGGGGGGAAAATGGGAAAAATGGGAAAAAAATTGGGGGGAAAATGGGAAAAAACGGGAAAAATTGGGGAAAATTGGGAGAAAAATGGGAAAAATTGGGGGGAAATGGGGAAAATTGGGGGAAAAATGGGGAGAAAAATCCCAAATTTGGGAAAAATGGGGAGAAAAATCCCAAATTTGGGAAAAATGGGGAGAAAAATCCCAAATTTGGGAAAAATGGGAAAAATTGGGAGAAAATGGGAGAAAATTGGGGGAAAAATGGGAAAAAAATGGGAAAAATTGGGGAAAAATGGGGAAAATTGGGGGGAAAATAGGGAGAAAAATCCCAGATTTGGGAAAAATGGGGAGAAAAATCCCAAATTTGGGAAAAATGGGGAGAAAAATCCCAAATTTGGGAAAAATGGGAAAAATTGGGAGAAAATGGGAGAAAATTGGGGGAAAAATGGGGAGAAAATGGGAAAAATTGGGGTAAAATGGGGAAAATTGGGGGGAAAATAGGGAGAAAAATCCCAGATTTGGGAAAAATGGGGAGAAAAATCCCAAATTTGGGAAAAATGGGAAAAATTGGGAGAAAAACAGGGAAAATTGGGAGAAAAATGGGAAAAATTGGGGGAAAAATGGGAAAAAATGGGAGAAAAATGGGAAAAATTGGGGGAAAAATGGGGAAAATTGGGGAGAAAAATGGGGAGAAAAATCCCAAATTTGGGAAAAATGGGAAAAATTGGGAGAAAAACGGGGAAAATTGGGGGAAAAATGGGGAGAAAAATCCCAAATTTGGGAAAAATGGGGAGAAAAATCCCAAATTTGGGAAAAATGGGAAAAATTGGGAGAAAAACGGGAAAATTGGGAGAAAAATGGGAAAAAAATGGGAAAAATTGGGGAAAAATGGGGAAAATTGGGGGGAAAATGGGGAGAAAAATCCCAAATTCGGGAAAAATGGGAAAAATTGGGAGAAAAACGGGGAAATTGGGGGGAAAATGAAAAAAAATGGGAGGAAATGGGAGAAAAACGGAAAAAATTGGGGGGAAAATGGGGAGAAAAATCCCAAATTTGTGAAAAATGGGAAAAATGGGAAAAAAGGGGGAAAAATGGGGGAAAATGGGAAAAAATTGGGGGAAAATTAGGAAAAATGGGGGGAAATTGGGGAAAAGTTGGGAAAAATTGGTGGAAAAATGAGAAAAAATTGGGAGAAAAAATGGGAAAAATTGGGAAAAATGGGGAAAAAATGGAAGGAAATGGGAAAAATTGGGAGAAAAAATGGGAAAATTGGGGTGAAAGAAATGAAAAATGTGAAAAAAATAGGAAAAGGAGCCTGAAAAAGAGGAAAAAACGGGAAAAAAATGGGAAAGGGAAGCCAAAAATGGGGAAAAATTTCCAAGAAATGGGAAAAGAGACCCTGAAAATGGGGAAAGAAAACTTAAAAATGGGAAAAAAAGCCAAGAAATGGGAAAAAGTTGGTTTTGGGGAGGATTTGAGGTTTTTGGGGTGGATTTTGATTTTTTGGGGGGGTTTTTTGCAGTTTAGGGTGGATTTTTGGGGTTTTTGGGGTGTTTTTTTAGATTTTGGGCTGTTTGGGGGGTTTTGGGGCAGATTTGGGGTTTTTGAGGTGTTTTTTAGGGTTTCAAGGGAGATTTTTTGGGGTTTTTTTCATTTTCAGGGTGAATTTTTGGTGTTTTTAGGGTTTTTGGGGTGGAGTTTTGAGGATTTTGGGGTTTTCAGGGTGGGTTTTGGGGATTTTTGGGGTCCCTGATCCCATTTTTGGGGTCCCTGATCCCGTTTTTGGGGTCCCCAGGGCGCTGCGGTGCCGCCTGTACCCGGTGCTGGAGCTGTGGGTGCAGGGGTGGCGTTTTTGGGGTGAATTTCGAGGTTTTTGGGGTTTTTGGGGTGAATTTTTGAGGTTTTTAGGGTTTTTTGGGGTGGTTTTGGGGATTTTTGGGGTCCCTGATCCCATTTTTGGGGTCCCTGATCCCGTTTTTGGGGTCCCTGATCCCATTTTTGGGGTCCCCAGGGCGCTGCGGTGCCGCCTGTACCCGGTGCTGGAGCTGTGGGTGCAGGGGGGTGGATTTGGGGTCAATTTTAGGGTGAATTTTGAGGTTTTTAGGGTGTTTTTTTGGGGTTTTTGGGGTTTTTGGGGGTGGTTTTGGGGGTTTTTGGGGTCCCTGAGTTGATTTTTGGGGTCCCCAGGGCGGTGAGATGCCGCCTGTACCAGGTGCTGGAGCTTTGGGTGCAGGTGGCCGGCGCCGCCTCGGGGATCCTGCAGGGTCCCGGCAGCGCCAGCGAGGCTCTCCTGGCTCACCTGATCAGCGACATCTCCCCCCCCTCTGAGGGGACCAAGGTGAGCCAAAAACTCCCTTTTTCACCCCAAAACCTTCCTCATTTCCTGCAGCACGAAATGAACCCCGGGAAGGGCAAAAAAAAACGGTTGGGAGGGGAAAAATTCATGATGGAATCCAAAAAAAATCTCACTGAGACCCCAAAAATCTCATTGGAATCCCAAAAATTCCACTGGAATCCTGAAAGTTCCACTGGAATCCCAAAAAACTCCATTGAAATCCAAAAAATTCCATTGAAATGCAAAAAATTCACTGAAATTCCTCCCTGGGATCTCAAAATCTTCCAAAATCTCTCCCTGGACCCAAAAATTCCCCCAAATTCTTTTCAAATCTCTCCTGGGACCCCCAAATTCCCCCAAATCCCCCCCTGGACCTCTCAAATCCCTCAAATTCCCCCCAAAATCTCTCAAATTCCTCCCAAAATCCCCCAAATTCCCCCCAGATCCCCCTCTGGGACCCCCAAATCCCCCAAAATCCCCCAAATTCACCCCAAAATTCCCCAAATTTCCCCCAAATCCCCCCCTTGGGACCCCAAAATCCCCCAAATTCCCCCCAAATCCCCCCTTGGGACCCCAAAATCCCCTAAATTTCCCCCAAATCCCCCCCTGAGACCCCAAAATCCCCCAAATTCCCCCCAAATCCCCCCTTGGGACCCCAAAATCCCCTAAATTTCCCCCAAATCTCCCCCTGAGACCCCAAAATCCCCCAAATTTCCCCCAAATCCCCCCCTGAGACCCCAAAATCCCCCAAATTTTCCCCAAATCCCCCCTGAGACCCCAAAATCCCCCAAATTCACCCCAAAATCCCCTAAATTTCCCCCAAATCCCCCCCTGAGACCCCAAAATCCCCCAAATTCCCCCCAAATCCCCCCTGAGACCCCAAAATCCCCCAAATTTCCCCCTGAGACCCCAAAATTCCCCAAATTTCCCCCAAATCCCCCCCTGAGACCCCAAAATCCCCAAAATTCCCCCCAAATCCCCCCCTGAGACCCCAAAATTCCCCAAATTCACCCCAAAATCCCATTTTTTTTTGGCAGCTGCGGGCAGAGCCCAAACCCAGCGCCCCCAAAAGGCCCAAATTGGGGGAGGGTCCCGAGGGGCTCCCCCTGCACCGCAAAGGGGAACCCGCGGCCAACAGCGACACCTGCGCCGCCGCCCTGGCAGGTAGGGCCCCCAAAACCCACAAAATCACCCCAAAAACGGGCTGGGAGCACCGGGAATGAACTCGGGACCCCCAAAAACCCCCAAAATCGACCCAAAAACCCCCCAAAATCACCCCAAAAACCCCCAAAATCACCCCAAAAACGGGCTGGGAGCACCAGGAATGAACTCGGGACCCCCAAAAACCCCCAAAATCGACCCAAAAATGGGCTGGGGACCCCGAAAATCCTAAAAATCAACCCAAAAACCCCCAAAATCACCCCAAAAACCCCCAAAATCAACCCAAAAACCCCCAAAATCAACCCAAAAATGGGCTGGGGACCCCCAAAATCACCCCAAAAACCCCCAAAATCAACCCAAAAACCCCCAAAATCAACCCAAAAATGGGCTGGGGACCCTCAAAATTAACCAAAAATACCCCAAAATCAACCCAAAAATGGGCTGGGGACCCCCGAAAATCCCAAAAATCAACCCAAAAACCCCCAAAATCACCCCAAAAACCCCCAAAATCGACCCAAAAATGGGCCGGGGACCCCCAAAATCAACCAAAAATACCCCAAAATCGACCCAAAAACCCCCCAAAATCGACCCAAAAATGGGCTGGGAGCACCAGGATTGAACTCGGGACCCCCAAAAACCCCCAAAATCAACCCAAAATATCCCAAAAAACCCCAAAATACCCCCCAAAAAACCCAAAATCAACACAAAATATCCCAAATTTCCCCAAATTCCCCCAATTTTTTCCGAATTCCCCCAAAATTCCTCAAAATTTCCTCAAATCCTCCAAAAATTCCCAGAAATTGATCAAAATTCCCCCAAAATTCCCTAAAATCCTCCCCAAAACCCCCCAAAATTCCTCAAAATTCCCCAAATCCTCCTAAAATTCCCCAAAATCTTCCCCAGGAATTCCAAAATTCCCCAAAATCCTCCAAAAATTCCCCAAAAGTGCTCAAAATTCCCCCAAAATTCCCAAAAATTCCTGAAAATCTTCCCCAAAACCCCCCAAAATTCACCAAATCCTCCAAAAAATTCCCAAAAAATTTCCTAAAATCCTCCCCAAATTTCCCAAAATTCATCAAATCCTCCCAAAATTCCCCAAAATTTCCCCAAAATCCCCAAAATTCCTCCTGGGAAGACTCAATTTTTTGGGATTTTCCTCCTCCTCCCCCAGCCCTTCGCAGGATTCTCCTCACGGGGGGACCCCTGATCAAGGAGGAGACTCATCGGGTGAGCAGCCGGAATTTTGGGAATTTTTGGGAATTTTGGGAATTTTTGGGAGTTTTTGGGGAATTTTGGGGAATTTTGGGGGAATTTTGGGGGGTCTGGAGAGGATTTGGGGGATTTTTTTTGGGAATTTTTGGGGGATTTTTTGGGAATTTGGGGAATATTTGGGAGGATTTTGGAAATTTTGGGGGAGTTTTTGGGAGATTTGGGAGGATTTTGGAAATCTTGGGGGGGATTTTGGGAATTTTGGGGTGGTTTGGGGAGATTTTTGGGAATTTTGGGAATGTTTGTGGGGATTTTGGGAATATTTGAAGGGATTTTGGGAGATTTTTGGCCGTTTCAAATTGACATTTTCCACTTTTTAATTTCTTTTTTTTCCAATTCCTTTTCTCATTCCTTATCCCAAATCTTCCCAAATCCTCCCCAAATCCTCCCCCAAATCCCCAAAATTCCCCAAATTTTCCCCAAATTCCCCCAAATCTTCCCCAAATTTTCTAAATTCCCCCCCAAATCCTCCCCAAAATTCCCCAAATCCCCCCAAATCCCCCCAAAATCCCCCCAAATCCTCCCTAAATCCCCCCAAATTCCAAAAATTCCCCAAAATTCCTAAAATTCCCTCAAATTCCCCCAATTCCTCCACAAATTTCTCCTAAATCCCCCCAAATTCCCTTAAAACTCCCCCAAATCCCCCCAAAATCACCCAAATGCTCCCAAAATTTCCAAAATTCCCCCAAAATCCCCCAAATTTCCCCCAAATCTTCTCAAATCCCCCAAATCCTTTCAAACCCCCTTAAAATTCCCCAAAATTCCCAAAATTCCTTCAAAATCCCCCCAAAATTCCCCAAAATTCCCCCAAATTTCCCAAAATCCCCCCAAATTCACCCAAATTCCCCCCAAAATTCCCCAAAATCCCCCAAATTTCCCCCAAATCCCCTCAAACCCCCTTAAAATTCCCCAAAATTCCCAAAATTCCTTCAAATTCCCCCAAAATTCCCCCAAATTTCCCAAAATTCCCCATTTTTAACCCTTTCCTCCCCATTTTTAACCCTTTCCCCCCATTTTTAACCCTTTCCTCCCCATTTTTAACCCTTTCCCCCCCCATTTTTAACCCTTTCCCCCCCATTTTTAACCCTTTCCCCCCCCCATTTTTAACCCTTTCCCTCCCCCCAGCGCCTCCAGGAGCTGCTGCTCCCCTTGGCCCTTCGTCTTCCTCAGTGCCCCGAGCCCCCTCCCCAGGCTCCTCCCCCTCCCCAGGGACCCCCCCAGGTTTTGGGGGTGCCCTCGGTGGTTTTGGGGTCCCCCTTTGCCAGCGGCCGCTGTCGGGGGGGGCTCTACGGGGTCCTTCAGGCTCTGCTGCTCGGGGCCCCCCCCCGGGGCCGCGCCGCCGCTGCCGTGCGCCCTCAGAGCCTTCGGGCAGGGGATGAGGGACCCCGATGTGCAGGTGAGACCCCCAAAAACACCCCCAAAACACCCCCCAAATATCCCAAATTTATCCCAAAAATATCCCAAAAATATCCTGGAATTATCCTAAAAATATCCTGAAAATAGCCCAAAAATATCCCCCAAAATATCCTGAAAATATCCTTTAAATATCCTCAAAATAGCCCTAAAATATCTCAGAATTATCCCCAAAATATCCCCAAAATATCCCAAATTTATCCCAAAAATATCTCTGAAATATCCTGAAAATATCCCAAAAATGTCCCCAAAATATCCCTAAAATATCCTGAATTATCCCCAAAATATCCTAAATTTATCCCAAAAATGTCCCTGAAATATCCCAAAAATATCCTGGAGTTATCCCAAAAATATCCTGAAAATAGCCCAAAAATATCCTGAATTTATCCCAAAAACACCCCAAAAATATCCCAAAAATGTCCTGGAATTATCCCAAAAATATCCTGAAAATAGCCCAAAAATATCCCCCAAAATATCCTGAAAATATCCCCAAAATATCCTGAAAATATCCCTGAAATATCTCAGAATTATCCCCAAAATATCCCCAAAATATCCCAAATTTATCCCAAAAATATCCCCGAAATATCCTGAAAATATCCTGGAATTATCCCAAAAATATCCTGAATATACCCCCCAAAATATCCCAAATTTATCCCAAAAATATCCCCGAAATATCCCGAAAATATCCTGGAATTATCCCAAAAATATCCTGAAAATATCCCCCAAAATATCCCAAATTTATCCTAAAAATATCTCTGAAATATCCTGAAAATATCCCAAAAATGTCCCCAAAATATCCCTAAAATATCCTGAATTATCCCCAAAATATCCTAAATTTATCCCAAAAATGTCCCTGAAATATCCCAAAAATATCCTGGAGTTATCCCAAAAATATCCTGAAAATAGCCCAAAAATGTCCCCCAAAATATCCTGAAAATATCCTTTAAATATCCTCAAAATAGCCCTAAAATATCTCAGAATTATCCCCAAAATATCCCCAAAATATCCCAAATTTATCCCAAAAATATCCCCGAAATATCCCGAAAATATCCTGGGATTATCCCAAAAATATCCTGAAAATATCCCCCAAAATATCCCAAATTTATTCCAAAAATATCCCCGGAATATCCTGAAAATATCCCAAAAATGCCCCCAAAATGGCCCTAAAATATCCTGAATTATCCCCAAAATATCCCAAATTTATCCCAAAAATATCCCCGAAATATCCCCAAAATATCCTGGAATTATCCCAAAAATATCCTGAAAATATCCCCCAAAATATCCCAAATTTATCCCAAAAATATCTCTGAAATATCCTGAAAATATCCCAGAAATGTCCCCAAAATATCCCTAAAATATCCTGGAATTATCCCCAAAATATCCCAAATTTATCCCAAAAATGTCCCTGAAATATCCCAAAAATATCCTGGAGTTATCCCCAAAATATCCTGAAAATAGCCCAAAAATATCCCCCAAAATATCCTGAAAATATCCTTTAAATATCCTCAAAATATCCCTAAAATATCTCAGAATTATCCCCAAAATATCCCCAAAATATCCCAAATTTATCCCAAAAATATCCCTGAAATATCCTGGAATTATCCCAAATTTATCCCAAAAATATCCCTGAAATATCCTGAAAATGTCCTGGAATTATCCCAAAAATATCCTGAAAATATCCCCCAAAATATCCCAAATTTATCCCAAAAATATCCCAAAAATATCCTGGAGTTATCCCAAAAATATCCTGAAAATATCCCCAAAATATCCCAAATTTATCCCAAAAATATCCCAAATTTATCCCAATTTTTTCCCAAATTTATCCCAAAAATCTCCTGGAATTGTCCCGGACACGGCCCCGAATTATTGTTGGGTGATTTCCCCTTCCAGGACCCCCCAAATTCCCTCAGGGCCCCCCAAATTCCCCCCAAATCCCCCCAGGACCCCCCAAATCCCATCCAGGACCCCCCCAAATCCCCTCAGGACCCCCCAAATTCCCCCCAAATCCCCTCAGAATTCCCCAAATCCCCCCCAAATCCCATCCAGGACCCCCCAAATCCCCCCAAATCTCCCCAGGACCCCCCAAAATCCAATCCAGGACCCCCCAAATCCCCTCAGGATCTCTCAGGACCCCCCAAATCCCCTCAGAATTCCCCAAATCCCCCCCAAATCTCCCCAGGACCCCCCAAAATCCCCCCCAAATCCCCTCAAAATCCCCTCAGGACCCCCAAAATTCCCCCCAAATCCCCTCAGGACCCCCCAAATCCCCTCAGAATTCCCCAAATCCCCCCCAAATCTCCCCAGGACCCCCCAAAATCCCCCCAGGATCCCCCAAATCCCCTCAGGACGCCCCAAAGTCCCCCAAATCCATTTCAGGACCCCCCAAATCCCCCCAAATCCAATCCAGGACCCCCCAAAATCCAATCCAGGACCCCCCAGATCTCCCCAGGACCCCCAAATCCTCCCAGGACCCCCCAAATCCCCTCAGGACCCCCCAAAATCCAATCCAGGACCCCCGAAATTCCCCCTAAATCTCATCCAGGACCCCCCAAATCCCCTCAGGACCCCCCAAAGTCCCCCCAAATCCCATCCAGGACCCCCCAGGACCCCCCAAATCCCCCCAGGGACCCCCCAAATCCCCTCAGGACCCCCTAAATCCCCTCAGGACCCCCCAAATCCCCCTCAGGACCCCCGAAATTCCCCCTAAGTCCCCCTAAGGACCCCCCAAATCCCATCCAGGACCCCCCCCAAATCCCCCCAGGACCCCCCAAATCTCATCCAGGAGCCCCCAAATCCCCTCAGGACCCCCGAAATTCCCCCCAAATCCCCCCCAGGACCCCCTAAATCCCCTCAGGACCCCCCAAAGTCCCCCCAAATCCCCCAAAGTCCCCCCAAATCTTCCCAGGACCCCCCCAAATCCCCCCAGGACCCCCCAAATTCCCCCCTAAATCCCCTCAGGACCCCCCAAATCCCATCCAGGACCCCCCAAATCTCATCCAAGACCCCCCAAAGTCCCCCCAGATCCCCTCAGGACCCCCGAAATTCCCCCTAAATCCCCCAAAGTCCCCCCAAATCTATTCCAGGAGCCCCCAAATCCCCTCAGGACCCCCCAGAACCCCCCAAATTCCCCCCAAATCCCCCTCAGGACCCCCCAAATCCCCCCCTCCCCCCCTCTCTAACCTCTCTCCCCCTCCCCCCCCAGGTCTCCTCGCTCTGCTCCGAGCTCCTCCTCACCTTCACCGCCCTCAGCCGGGCCTGGAGCGCCCCTCCCCCCTCCCCTTCCCCTCCCCCACCCCCCTCCACCCCTCCCCCACCCCTCCCTTCCTTCAAACCCTCCCCTCCCCCACCCCTCCCCTCCCTTCCGGTGACGTCAGAGCCGGCTGGGGGCGGGGCTCCCCCGGGGGGTGGGGGAGGGGCGAGGCCTCGGCGCCCGGTTTTCGTTCACTACGAGCGCGAGGAGGCCTCGGACGTGGAGATTTCCCTGGAGAGCGACTCCGACGATTCCGTGGTCATCGTCCCCAAAAAACCCCCACTTCCGGTCCCCGTGACGTCACTTCCTGTTCAGCCCGCGTCACTTCCGGTTTCGGCGCAGCCACTTCCGGTTTCGCTGGCGGCGCTTCCGGTTCCGCCCCAGCCGCTTCCGGTGCAGAGCGCCCCTCCCCCCCCGCCCCCGCCGCCCCCTCCCCCGCCCCCTCCCCCTCCCCCCCACCCCCCCCGCGGCCGCGCCCGAGGGTGGGGGAGGGGAGGAGGAGGAGGAAGAAGAGCGGGATGAAGGAGAGGAGGAAAATGGCGGAGGAGGAGGAAAAGAAAATGGCGGCGGGGCGGAGGAAAATGGCGGCGGCGGCGGCGTCGGGGAGGTGGGGGAGGGGGAGGAGGTGGGGGAGGGGCCGGCGGTGATCAACATCAACAGCAGCGAGGAGGAGGAGGAGGAAGAGGAGGAGGAGGAGGAGGAAGAGGAGGAGTTTGGGGAGGAAGAGGAGGAGGAAGAGGAGGAGTTTTTCGAGGAAGAGGAAGAGGAGGAGTTCGAGGAGGAGGAGGAGGAAGAGGAGGAGTTTGAGGAGGAAGAGGAGGAGTTTGAGGGGGAGGGGCTGTCGGAGGAGGAGGAGGAGGATGAAGAGGAAGGCGGGGCGGGGGAGGGGCCGGCGGAGCAGGGTGGGGGAGGGGCGCTGCTCCTCATGGAGGTAGAGGAAGCCGCCCCTCCCCCACCCCCCCTCCCCCTCCCCCACCCCCCCGAGGCGGAGCCGCCCCTCCCCCACCCCCCCCAGCCCCGCCCCGCCCCTCCCCCACCCTCAGCCCCCCCTGGAGGCCCCTCCCCCCACCCCAATCCCCTCCCCCACCCCCGCCCCAATCCCCTCCCCCTCCCCCACCCCCCCCAGGGGCTCCCGGCCCCTCCCCCCCCGCCCCCTCCCCCACCCCCCGAGGAGCCGCCCGAGGCCCCCCCGGGACAGGAGCAGGTAAAGGGGGGAGGGGCCGGGATTTGGGAAATTTCGGGAATTTTGGGAATTTTTTGGGAATTTTTGGGAATTTTTGGGAGAATTTTGAATTTTTGGAAATTTTTTTGGGGGTCCTGGGAGGGAAATTTGAATTTTTTGGGAATTTTTTGGGAAATTTTGGGAATTCTGGCGGTGAATTCTGAATTTTCTGGAATTTTTTGGGGGTCCTGGGAGGGAAATTTTGAATTTTTTGGGAATTTTTGGGGTCCTGGGGGTGAATTTTGAATTTTTTAGGAATTTTTTGGGATCTTGGGAGGGAGTTTTGAATTTTTCGGGAATTTTTGGGGGTCCTGAGGGGAAATTTTGGGAATTTTTGGGGTCCTGGGAGGGAATTCTGAATTTTCTGGAATTTTTGGGGGGTCCTGGGAGGGAATTTTGAATTTTTTGGGAATTTTTGGGGGGTCCTGAGGGGAATTTTTGGGGTCCTGGGGGTGAATTTTGAATTTTCTGGGATTTTTTGGGGGGTCCTGGGAGGGAATTTTGAATTTTTTGGGAATTTTTGGGGGGAAATTTTGATTTTTTTGGGGATCCTGGCTGGGAATTTTGAATTTTTCAGGAATTTTTTGGGGTCTTGGGTGGGAATTTTGAATTTTTTGAGAATTTTTGGGGGTTCTGGGAGGGAAATTTTGAATTTTCTGGAATTTTTTTGGGGTCCTGGGAGTGAATTTTGAATTTTTTGGGGTCCTGGGAGAAAAATTTGAATTTTTTGGGAATTTTTGGAAGTTCTGGGAGAGAATTTTGAATTTTTTGGGAATTTTTTTGGGGTGTTGGGAGAAAAATTTGAATTTTTTGGGAATTTTTGGGAATTCTGGGGGTAAATTTTGAATTTTCTGGAATTTTTTTGTGGTCCTGGGAGTGAATTTTGAATTTTTCAGGAATTTTTTGGGATCTTGGGAGGGAAATCTGAATTTTTTTGGGGAATTTTTGGGAATTCTGGGGGTGAATTTTGAATTTTCTGGGATTTTTTTGGGGGTCCTGGGAGGGAATTTTGAATTTTTTGAGATTTTTTGGGAATTCTGGGGGTGAATTCTGAATTTTTTGGGAATTTTTGGGTGTCTTGGGAGGAAAATTTTGAATTTTTTGGGAATTTTTGGGAATTCTGGGGGGTGAATTTTGAATTTTTCAGGACTTTTTGGGGGTCCTGGGAGAGAATTTTGAATTTTCTGGTAATTTTTTTGGGGTGTTGGGAGAAAACTTTGAATTTTTTGGGAATTTTTGGGGTCCTGGGGGTGAATTTTGAATTTTCTGGGATTTTTTTGGGGGTCCTGGGAGGGAATTTTGAATTTTTTGAGATTTTTTGGGAATTCTGGGAGTGAATTCTGAATTTTTTGGGAATTTTTGGGGGTCTTGGGAGGGAAATTTTGAATTTTTTGGGAATTTTTGGGAATTCTGGGGGTGAATTTTGAATTTTTCAGGACTTTTTGGGGGTCCTGGGAGGGAATTGTGAATTTTCTGGGAATTTTTTTGGGGAGTTGGGAGAAAAATTTGAATTTTTGGGAATTTTTGGGGGGTCCTGGGAGGGAATTTTGGGATTTTTTTGGGGTCTTGGGGGTGAATTTTGAATTTTCTGGAATTTTTTGGGGGTCCTGAGGGAAAATTTTGGGAATTTTTGGGGGTCCTGGGAGGGAAATTTTGAATTTTTCGGGAATTTTTGGGGGTCCTGGAGGTGAATTTTGAATTTTCTGGAATTTTTTTGGGGGTCCTGGGAGGGAAATTTGAATTTTTTGGGAATTTCTTGGGGGTTTTGGGAGAGAATTTTGAATTTTTTCGGGAATTTTTTTGGGGTGTTGGGAGAAAAATTTCAATTTTTTGGGAATTTTTGGGAATTCTGGAGGTGAATTTTCTGGAATTTTCTGGAATTTTTTTGGGGGTCCTGGGAGAGAAATTTGAATTTTCTGGAATTTTTTGGGGAATTCTGGGGCTGAATTTTGAATTTTTTGGAATTTTTTGGGAATTCTGGGGCTGAATTTTGAATTTTTTGGGAATTTTTGGGGGTCCTGGGAGAGAAATTTGAATTTTTTGGGAATTTTTGGGGGTCCTGAGGGTAAATTTTGAATTTTCAGGAATTTTTTTGTGGTCCTGGGAGGGGAATTTTGAATTTTTTGGGAATTTCTTGGGGGTTCTGGGAGAGAATTTTGAATTTTCTGGTAATTTTTTTGGGGTGTTGGGAGAAAAATTTGAATTTTTTGGGAATTTTTGGGGGTCTTGGGAGGGAAATTTTGAATTTTTCGGGAATTTTTGGGGTCCTGGGGGTAAATTTTGAATTTTCAGGAATTTTTTTGTGGTCCTGGGAGGGGAATTTTGAATTTTTTGGGAATTTCTTGGGGGTTTTGGGAGAGAATTTTGAATTTCTTGGGAATTTTTTTGGGGTCCTGGGAGGGAATTTTGAATTTTTCGGGATTTTTTGGGAATTCTGGGAGTAAATTTTGAATTTTCTGGATTTTTTTTTGTGGTCCTGGGAGTGAATTTTGAATTTTTTGGGAATTTTGGGGGATCCTGGGGGTGAATTTTGAATTTTTCAGGAATTTTTTGGGGGTCCTGGGAGGGAAATTTGAATTTTTTGGGAATTTTTGGGGGTCCTGAGGGGAAATTTTGGGAATTTTTGGGGTCCTGGGAGAGAATTTTGAATTTTTTCGGAGTTTTTTGGGGTCTTGGGTGGGAATTTTGAATTTTCTGGAATTTTTTGGGGGGTCTTGGGAGAGAATTTTGAATTTTTTGGGAATTTTTGGGGGTTTTGGCAGGGAAATCTGAATTTTTGGGAATTTTTAGGGTTTGGGGGTGAATTTTGAATTTTTTGGGAATTTTTGGGGGTCCTGGGAGAAAAAATTGAATTTTTCGGGATTTTTTGGGAGTTCTGGGGGTGAATTTTGAATTTTTTGGGAATTTGTGTTGGGAGAAAAATTTGAATTTTTTGGGAATTTTTGGGGGGTCCTGGGAGGGAATTTTGGGATTTTTTTGGGGTCTTGGGGGTGAATTTTGAATTTTCTGGAATTTTTTGGGGGTCCTGAGGGAAAATTTTGGGAATTTTTGGGGGTCCTGGGAGGGGAAATTTTGAATTTTTCGGGAATTTTTGGGGGTTTTGGGAGGGAAAATTTGAATTTTTCGTGATTTTTTGGGGGGTCCTGGGACGGAATTTTGAATTTTTTGGGAATTTTTGGGGGTCCTGAGGGAAAATTTTGGGAATTTTTTGGGGTCCTGGGAGAAAAATTTGAATTTTTTGGGAATTTTTGGGAATCCTGGGCTGAAATTTTTCATTTTCAGGGAATTTCGAGGCTCCTGCGTTGAAATTTTGAAATTTTTTTTTAAACTCAATTTTAACATTTCTGGGGCCGTTCAAAAAAACCCCAAATTTGGAGGCGGGGTCTCCATTGATTAATCATCAATTCGTATTAATGATTAATTAATTACTAATTAATTATTAATTTCCGTTTTTTCAGGGTGAGGAA